>OY747707.1:33811870-34296870 GCA_963556495.2 Valencia hispanica | reverse complement strand
AAAAGTAAGACTGCCTCAGACAGAACCTCTCATTGTCAAACAAACTTGGTGTACCCTTGTTTCACTTTTAAAGGTGAAAGAAAATTTGCAGTGAAGGTCTTTACATTTTCTTCTGAAAATAGACCCCTAGCTCATGGAGTACCTTTTAGAAAGAGGTGTCATACACAGCCGAAGCACAGTGCACTCAAGTGAAAGAACTGTTTGCAGAATGTCACTGTCGATTTTGAATGCTGCTGTTTCAGATGTTAACAAATTTTAATAATCTTTCTGTGATATTTTTATATCGTTTTTAATTGTCAAATAAACTTTTATCGATGAAATGAATGTCTTGTTTTTACATGTAAATATGACCTTTATTTTATTCTATGTTTAAAAGCCAAGGAAACATAATTTCATTGGTACCTTAATATAGGTACACTGTGCCATTGTCACCCACTGGTCTATTTTATTTTTAATTTCAATGTTCTGTGATGTTAAATGCAATTGTCAAGTATTGTTGTATATATTATGGATGGAACTTTAAAATGTCTAAAGTTGTCCCCAAACATAAAATGAGGTTGACTATAGGCTGGCTAAAAGTTGAATTAGAGGAACTACTTTGTGAAATAAAGATATGGAACAACATAATTGTTTTTTCTGAAGTTTTTGATAAGAAAATGAAAAAAGATCATGACATGTTTAGATATCTCGGATATTGAGGTCTACACAATCTATGTAAAAAAAAAAAAAAAAAAAAAAAGATTTTTGGCAGTTTCATTTGTTAAATTTTAAAATGTTATACAGTAGCTTGAAAATGTATTTCTTTTTCACATTTTGTTATAACTTCTGTGTATTATATTGGGATTTTATTTGACCAACACAATTTGAAGTTAATTATGAAGTTGAGGGAAATTGATCCACAGGTGTTTTCAAAGCGTGCATTTCATTTCACTCTTCTTTACTCCGATACCCCTAGAAAAAGCCCAGTTGCCTTCAGAATTTGCAGAGCCCAGTTCTTAATGTAATCTCAATATGCATGTATGTATATTGGTTAGAGAACATTGAAAGAACAGCAATATGAAGACCAAGAAACACACCAGAGAGGCCCGGGATGAATTTGTGGAGAGGTTTTAATAAGGGTTTTGTTGTAGAACAGTATCTCAAACTTTGAACATCTTACAGAGCACTGTTCAGTCCATCATCCAACAACAGAAAGGGTGTGGCACAACTACACCCTACTAAGACATGGTGGTCTACCTAAACTGACCGGCGGTGCAAGAAAATAAGTTCTCTGAGAAAATGCTAAGAGGCCTACTGCAAGTCTGGAGGAGCTGCACAGAACTACGGTGGAATGGACAGAACTACTTGTCAGGCACTTCGTACATCTGGCCTTAATGAAATGGTTGCTGTCTTTGGAAAGCACCTTGCATTACCCTGCTGTTGAAAGTGTGCTATACAAATAAAATTGCCTTGCGCTGCCTTTGGAAAAACATACATTTGTCCTATTTTCTGTTTGCATGTAGGAAATACAGTAGTCAAATGAAAGAAAAGAAAGTGCTCTTCTCAGAGAAAACAAACACTGCACCCTCAGTGAATCATAACCACTGTGACACATGGTTGTGGTAGCATCATGCTGTGGGGATGGTTTTCTTCAGCAGGGATAGGAAAGCTGGTCAGAGTTGATAAGATGGCTGGAACTACAGGTCCTTCTCAAAAAATTAGCATATTGTGATAAAGTTCATTCTTTTCCATTATGTAATGATAAAAATTTAACTTTCATATATTTTAGATTCATTGCACACCAACTGAAATATTTCAGGTCTTTTATTGTTTTAAAACTGATGATTTTGGCATACAGCTCATGAAAACCCAAAATTCCTATCTCAAAAAATTGGCATATTTCATCCGACCAATAAAAGAAAAGTGTTCTTAATATAAAAAAAGTCTTCAAATAATTATGTTCAGTTATGCACTCAATACTTGGTCGGGAATCCTTTTGCAGAAATGACTGCTTCAATGCGGCGCGGCATGGAGGCAATCAGCCTGTGGCACTGCTGACGTGTTATGGAGGCCCAGGATGCTTCGATAGCGGCCTGAAGCTCATCCAGAGTGTTGGGTCTTGCGTCTCTCAACTTCCTCTTCACAATATCCCACAGATTCTCTATGGGGTTCAGGTCAGGAGAGTTGGCAGGCCAATTGAGCACAGTAATACCATGGTCAGTAAACCATTTACCAGTGGTTTTGGCACTGTGAGCAGGTGCCAGGTCGTGCTGAAAAATGAAATCTTCATCTCCGTAAAGCTTTTCAGCAGATGGAAGCATGAAGTGCTCCAAAATCTCCTGATAGCTAGCTGCATTGACCCTGCCCTTGATAAAACACAGTGGACCAACACCAGCAGCTGACATGGCACCCCAGACCATCACTGACTGAGGGTACTTGACACTGGACTTCAGGCATTTTGGCATTTCCTTCTCCCCAGTCTTCCTCCAGACTCAGGCACCTTGATTTCCGAATGACATGCAAGTACTTTGGACCACTGAGCAACAGTCCAGTGCTGCTTCTCTGTAGCCCAGGTCAGGCGCTTCTGCCACTGTTTCTGGTTCAAAAGTGGCTTGACCTGGGGAATGCGGCACCTGTAGCCCATTTCCTGCACACGCCTGTGCACGGTGGCTCTGGATGTTTCTACTCCAGACTCAGTCCACTGCTTCCGCAGGTCCCCCAAGGTCTGGAATCGGTCCTTCTCCACAATCTTCCTCAGGGTCCGGTCACCTCTTCTCGTCGTTCCCACAGACTTCCCACTGAGGTGCCTTGATACAGCACTCTGGGAACAGCCTATTCGTTCAGAAATTTCTTTCTCTGTCTTACCCTCTTGCTTGAGGGTGTCAATGATGGCCTTCTGGGCAGCAGTCAGGTCGGCAGTCTTACCCATGATTGCGGTTTTGAGTAATGAATCAGGCTGGGAGTTTTTAAAAGCCTCAGGAATCTTTTGCAGGTGTTTAGAGTTAATTAGTTGACTCAGATGATTAGGTTAATAATTCGTTTAGAGAACCTTTTCATGATATGCTTATTTTTTGAGATAGGAATTTTGGGTTTTCATGAGCTGTATGCCAAAATCATCAGTTTTAAAACAATAAAAGACCTGAAATATTTCAGTTGGTGTGCAATGAATCTAAAATATATGAAAGTTTAATTTTTATCATTACATTATGGAAAATAATGAACTTTATCACAATATGCTAATTTTTTGAGAAGGACCTGTAGATACCAGGGGTCTCATTTATAAAACTTTGCGTAGAATCATTACTAAAACCGTACTTAAGATCAGCAACTTTTTTTTACTTACGCCTAGAAAGTTTCGGATCTATCAAACTTGGAGTACGCACAGCTGCACGCACTTTCCGCTTTATAAATCCCACTCTCCCTACAAATGTGCGCAGGTGGATCATGTCCCGCCTCCTACACACCCACTTTCTCCCATAAACGGTCCATGCAAAGTGTCTAGTGAATATTCTGCATTGACTAAAGCCAGCTAATATGGGGCGTTTCACGGGTAACCATGGCAACCGAGAGGCGGAGTAGTAATTCCACAGAAACAGCTGCAGGCTCAGAGACTCAGAGACACGGTAAACTGTTTTATTTAAGCAATCACTCAATCAGCGCTTTACTCAGCCAAAGGCAGCCAATGTGCTTCACCTTAAAAGACAAAAATACAGTTGCAAAAAGAAAATGAGTGACAAGAAGAGAGTAAAAAGATTTAAAAATGTAATAATAAAAGCAGCACAAGCAATAAAAAAGATAAGAACAATAAAGTTTCAATTAGGACTATATGATTACTTCTTGTAGCAACAATAAGACTGGAATTTATTAAACCAAATAAAACTAGATATTTAAAGCCTGACAGAAAAGGTGCGTTTTAAGTCTAGCCTACTTTTAAAAAGTATCATCCTTGCAAAATATTAATTTGGAGTCACAAACAAATGGAAGAGCTGCAAGTGACGCAGCGTTGATGCAGCAGCGTTCCTGATATAAATAAGAGCGGGGACAGGGTGCACGGTTCCAGCGGGTCAGTAGATCTAACACCGGGTCCAGTTCAGCACATAGATCTAATAAGACTGCTTTAAGGAATCTACACTTGGTCCCCCATCCAGATGCTTCCAGTGGCTGATCTTCAATGAGCGCCATCATCCATTGTGCATCATTATGCAGGGGATGCTGCAGTATTCGTACTTCACACAATTAATTCAATAAGTGCAATTTCTATATAATCTGAACAGATAAATACATATGAACATACTGTGATATAATTCTTATGTGCAACATATTTTCATTCAGATTCTCATTTTTATTCTCAGTTCAGAGACGGGATTGGGGGGGGGGGGGGGGGAGGGGGGGGGTGTGTGACTGCTGGTTGTGTGTCCGTGTGCGCAAAGCTGTAGCCTACAAGTTTGAAATTGTGGCTTTCATTTCCATTTTTGCCATCACTCCTGCTGCGCTGTCAGTGTCCTCTGTGTCCACAAAGTGCGTAAGCAAGGTCCTTAGTGTGCTTAAAATTGCGCACATTTTTCCGTTACGTTTTTTTCTATAAATCCCAAACTTTGCGTAGAAAGTTGCTTACGTAGTTTGCAGACACCGTTTTGTGCGTAAGCAAGCTTTATAAATGAGACCCCAGGCAATTAAGGAAGAAAACCTGTTAGAGCCTGCATAAGACTTGGCTGGTGCAGAGGTTCATCTCCCAGAAGATAACCATCCTGAACACAAAGCCAGAGCTGCATAGGAATGGTTTAAATCAAAGTGTCTCCATCTGTTAAAATAGCACATATATATCCAGCTGAAAATCTGTGTAAGTGTTAAACATTAATGGTCAAAGATGCTCATCTAGTCTGCCTGAGCCTGAGCTACCCTGCAAAGAAGAACTGATAAATATCTCTAAATTTGCAGAGGGAGTATTATCATCATCCAAAAGACCTACAGCTGTCATTTAAACAGAAATTAGTTTTAAAAAGAGTCAGGTTTTTAAAAGAATAGTTTGAAAACCATGTATCATTTTCTTTTAGCTTAAAAATTATGCATTTTCTGTTGATGTATCACATACAATCTCAAGAAAATGGACTGAAATATGTGCTAAACATTAAGAAGCTCAGGCGGTATTACCATTTTTATAAAGGCACTGCGAATATTAAAACAGTCCATCCAACAGTGTGATGAAACTTCATAAACACAAACTCCTGTATGAAATTTGGGAGGTAACTGAAGAATGCAAAAAGTGATATAAATATAAACTCAGACAGTGCTTTACTTGACACAGAAGTTAAAAGAACAAGATTTTCAAAAGTCTGACAAACATGTCACCTATGCCTACAAAGTAGTTAAATATTACAGCTGTGGGTCCCCTATGAGGCCTAAATGTGTAGTAAAATATAAAAAAAATTAAATACAAAAGAACATTTTAAGTCAAACTGGACAACTGTTTTTGCACAAAATATATATATATAAAAAAACATAAAATAAAATGTATTACTTCTTTGGTTTGTATTTTATCGCCTCTCCAGCCACAACTTTCAAATCCAAGAATCAGAAGCAGGATTTACTTTTACACCACAATAGGAACCATTTATTCTGCTTTCGAAAAGAATAAGAGTCATTGAGGTGCAATGTGTAAAAGTAACTTTTAACATCATTACTCCAGGTCAATATCCCCAAAATATTATATTGCAATTTTTTATGTGGTAAAAATCACAATCTCAAATTGACCACGTTTTCGCTAAGTAGACATGTCTTACCTAAGACTTTTAGATACTCTCAATCTAAGGCTGTTTAGGCAAAATCAAGAACTAAAAAAGGTAAATAAAAATGTAACATACAGAAAGGGTACAGTGCACTTTGCTACATTAAAGCATCTCTCTACTTTGGCAGATCATCTTTATGTTCTAATGCATCATTACTTGTCATCATATCCATTGCAATAGGTTTTGTTCTTAAATAATTAATAATGGAGATGTGTCGAGAAATCCGCTGTTTATTGGAATTCAGCTGTTTTCAGCTTGATGGGCCCTGACCAGCCTGGTTGGAACCTCATCAGTCCATTCAGTTATGGAACCAGTGTTAGGATCTATCAGGTCACACTCTTTGGTCTGGACACTTTTAGAGTGAATAAAACTTAAAGTTAGCAATTTTCCATTTCTGAGAGGTGTTTTAAATAAAGACAGAGAGAAAACACAGACTTAAACTCAAACTGCTTGTGGTCTTAATGCAGTCGAGGTGCCTGTTGATGCATATTCTACAGCATGTGTCAAACTCAAGGCCCTCAGACCAAATCTGGCCCTACAAACCTGTTTATGTGGCCCTATAGACTCTAGTTTTTCAACCCTGCTCCGCAAGCCACACTGCCCTGCAGGTTTGAGATGTTCCCATACTTTAGCAGACCTGATTTCATTTGATGGCTGATTAACAGGCTTTTGCTGAACTGCAATCATTTTAATCAATGTTAAAGACCTTCAGATCCAGGGTTGGGAAACACTGCTTTAGAGGGCCACCATAAATCGAACCTTCAAGATAACAGTTGTGTACTTAAATACTGCCTTAGCAATTAAATCAAATCAGTATATCAAATATTTGTATATTGACAAATTCCATAAATGTTAAAAGATCTTCAATATTATTTAATTTTAAGAAGTACTCATCGAAAACAGGGATAACTATTTATTAATATATATTAATGACAGTTTGTTAATGGCTAGTTTTATCAATAAAGTCTGCCACAGCCAGCCCTTTGAGGACATTCATGAGCTTGACGTGGCCGAGATGATGAGTTTGACACCCCTGTTCTACAGGTACATATGGATCATAGTAGAAGCATATTCCTGCCATCTAGTGGTAAGAGTGTGCAGGGCACACCAGTTATGATTTTGCAGTATCAAGGTGCTTGTGAAACACAGGTATAATGGAACTGCAAAAAATGTAAGCCGAAATTCAATTTCAGAGCCCTGTTCAGCAATACCTAAAATAGTTTATTTACTATTATTCTCAATAATGTTTCATGTCGCTGACTTGAATCGTACGTAAATTTAGTATTAATTAGATGGGCTATATTTAAACGAACATTTTTTTAAAAATTTTAGATAACATCTGCTTGTCAGCAAAAACACAAGATGTATTTTATATAACAGCTAAAAATTCAGGCAGTGATGGACTAAAGTAGATAACAGGAACTTTGAACAGAGTTAAAATGTAAACTCCAATACCATTTAGTTTTTCTTTTAAAAACAGTAAAACCCTTTTTTACAACTAAATATTCCTAGTATAAATAATTCATGACTGCTTACAACAGAAAGACTAAAAGTAAATATGTTAAATGTCGTTTGTATAGTTTGTAAAGAGAAATTAAGAATTGACTAAAATCTTTACAAACCTTTCCAAAAACCGGAGCCTGGGAATTGTCCACAGTATTATGATAAGTGCATCTCTAGTAATGGAAATGTCAGTGATGCTTTCCCTTGACTTATGTCTACGTAAATCAGTAGCTTATCAGGTTTGTAGTAAACCATTAGAAAACTTTTAATTACTTCATAGAATTTGAACTAAGTAGTGCCGACAGAACTAAATCATCAACACGGTGTAGGTTATTTCAGTAACAAGGGCACTGAGCCATGTTAAGGACCTCACTGCGTGTTTCTGTTTGATCAAACTTCAGTATTTGGAAGCACAGTAAACCCTGCAGCCTTTTCCTCCAATCTGCAAATGATCTTTGGTTCCACTGTCCCTGAGAGAAGGCCTGGGGTCCGTTTGTCATGTCATGACGTCAGCAGGTTCATTTGGTGGAGGCACCCACGGTGAAAAACACGTATCAGGATGAAACACTGTTCTCGCTGAGGCTCTGCTCCTCATCACAGCTGCTTCCTGCAAATAAGAACACTTCTCCAAGTGGTAGATTTGCACTACTTAATAAAAGAACATCATTCAGCTGCAGATTTTAAAGTTTTACTGTCTTTGCCAGCGCTCTCCCATCCCATTTTGGGATTCTGATGAGAAGCAAACCCACAGCTGCCAGAGCGAGCACGACCCCCAGACTAGGAGGACCACAGGGGCTGATCTCCTGGGTGAGACCAGAGAGGAGGGGCGCCAGGACCCGACCCACAGCTGTCACTGACTGCCCGGCTCCAATCAGAGTCCCGCTGGCGTGGACCCCTCCCCTTTGAAGCTCCAGATCTGTGATACACGTCCGTCCGATCGAGGTAGAAATGGCAAAAAAGGTGGAGGTGAGTAGCACCTGCCACACACTTGGAGCGGTGGCGTAAAGGAAAATGAGCAAACTGGTGAGCACGGTGGAGTGAAGGAGCAGAGCGGGCATGTTGTTTCTGTAGAGCTGTGTGACAGGCCCCACCAGGAACCCAGCAAGGGCCCCTAAGGTGCTGCTATAGCTGATCAGATAACCCGTCATCTTCGGCTTCATAGAGAAACGCTCCTCCATGGCCAGAGAGAAGTTGCTGTAGTAAAGCATGATGGCTATGGCCATCAAAAGACGCACCAGAAAGAGGTCCCACATGTCAGAAGAAGCCACCATATGAATCCTGGAGCTGATCAAAGTGAGCTGTCTCCATGCGGGCTGGAGCAGAGACACCTTCGTCCACCTGAGGCGAGACTTCCCAGGAGCCCTGCAGTCTGCTTCGGTCTCCGCGGTCAAAACCGAGTGGTGGTTGTTCGAATGAGAGCCATTTTGCGCAGACTTGCTGCAGTATTCATCGTGACATCTTTTACTGGCGCTGTTGCTGCAGTTAGTTTCGTTTCGATCAGTTATCGTCTCACTCCAGGGCAGCAACCACACCAGCCCTGAAGCACAAACACAACATTAGACAACAACAATGATGATGAAATCTGATATTTCCTGGCATGGCTTACCAGCATTGATAAGAAAGATGGCTGCACATGTAAATGAAGAGGTGTAAAAGCCTCCTTCGTGTTCAGTGAGGTAGCCACCGACTACTGGACCCAGGATGAAGCCGACACTGGAGGCTGCATTAAAGTGTCCCATCACAAGAGGGCGCTCTGATTCAGACACCAGGTCTGACAGCAAAGCTCTGCAGATGGACAAGGAGTGCTTGAACAACCCTGAAAAAAAAACACACTAGTTATAAAGTTGCTGTTAAATTTTCTACATATTTATCTTTAAATTAAAAACAAAGTAGCGCATATTCAGAAGGAAAATGCACACAGTATGAATGAAAATCGGAAATGTGACG
This sequence comes from Valencia hispanica, assembly GCA_963556495.2. Classification (NCBI taxonomy): domain Eukaryota; kingdom Metazoa; phylum Chordata; class Actinopteri; order Cyprinodontiformes; family Valenciidae; genus Valencia; species Valencia hispanica. The sequence goes on along the minus strand of OY747707.1, from coordinate 34,287,655 downwards.
TGCAATTGAATCCCCTTTTGTTCTGAAACCCCTAAATCCACTCAAGTGCAACCAAAAATGCTGCCTAATTAGTAATCCGAGAGGGTTTCATTTGTTTTTTTTCAGTATAGATAGATCCAAATGTTATGTGAAGTCTTTAGCAATATCTTAGCAAAAAATAACGAACAAACAGCATCAAGAAGACCAAGTAACAAAGTAGCTAAGTCGAAGAGGAACATGGAGAGGTTTGGGTTAGATCAAAAAAGAATATCTCAAGCTTTTAACATCTCACATAGCACTGTTTAATCCACTATCGGAAAATGGAAAGAGTAATGGCACAACTGCAAACCTACCAAGCCATTTCCTGGTAGGTTACTCTTTCCACCTAAGCTAACAGGTAGACTGCACTATTCAGAAAAGCAGCCAATAGGCCCATGGTAACTCTGCAGAAGCTGCAGAGATCAAGTAGGACAACCAACTGACAGTACAATTATTCGTTTTCCATCATACATCTTGTCTATTTGGAAGAGTTTCAAGAAGACAGTCACGTATTTGACACAAGGGAAATGTGGAAGAAAGGTGCTCTGACCAGATGAGACCAATATTAAACTTGACTTGCATGCAAAACCTTAAATGTGAAAAACTAACTAACAGTCCATAACACTCTGAACACACTATCCGTATGGTGAAATACGGTGGCAGCATCATGCTGTGGGGAGGCTTTTCTTCAGCAGGCATAGAGAAGCTAAACAGAATTGATAGGAAGATGGATTGAACTAAAATCTGGAAGAAAATATGTTAAACTCAAGAGATTTGAGATTGAAGCTAGGCTACACCCTCCAGCAGGACAATGACCCCTAGGATGTTGAAGATCTACTGTTACTATACCAACTGCCCCCCAGACCACTTAGGTCCTCTAATTTCAGTCTAATCAACATCCCTAGAATTAGAACCAAACATGGAAAAGCAGCTTTCAGTTTCTATGCTCGTCTAATCTGGAGCAAACTTTTTAGAGCTGCCTTTGAGTAATGTTTTCATAATTCATATGTTTTTGTATGTGCTTCCTGCATTATTGCTGTTTTTACTTTATATGCTTTGTCTGTGTTTTACTGTTAAGTTTATTTTACCTCTAAATCATGTAAAGTACCTTGAATTACCTTGTTGTTGAAAGTGTACTATACAAATAAAATTGCCTTGCCTCGGAGACAGCCAAAGATTATCCATGTACTAGAATGGCCTAGTTAAAGTCAAGACCCAACTACAGTAGAGAATATGCGGGAAATATATCTTCACAGAAGCTTTCAATCCAATCTGACTAAACTTTAGGTATTTTGCAAAGCACGATGGGATAAAATGTCGAATTGATGAGGGGTGGAGGGACTCTGATGTCATTGTTTAGAGGGGCCTACACTTTAAATCAGACGTTTTATTCAGGAGAATCTTTGAAAATGGTGATCAGAGGCGGCCATTGTGTGTCGTTTGGCCAATGATGAGCACCGGCAAGAATAAGCAGGCATAGACAATCGATGGATGGATTTTCCTTCCACGTCAGAGCTACGCTTTGCTTTGAGTTGGTCTGCCACATGAAATCCCAATGATGTGTAAGAATTACAAAGATGTTTGTGGTTGGATGAGGAAATGTGTGGCCTTTAACTCACCCACGGGTATTCGTGCGAGGACAAACAAAGTGATGCTTGTAGAAATACCCAGGAGGCCATAGCCACAGGCACTCAGCAAGATAGAAGTCAGCAGAGAGTAGCGCCGCCCCACCACGTCGCTCCAGCTGCCCTGTCAATCACACACCAAGCCATTTTATATTGACACATCTAAAGGCCCATCAAACTTTGGCAATAAATTCAATATTAAACCATCAATGACAGAGTTAGACAAAGTAAAATCCTGTCTCTTACTCAGCTTATCCAGTGAAGGAATGCTTAGATGTAATTTTGTTCTGAAACTATGTTAGTAGTGAACCGACAAAACACATGACTCAGAAAAACAAGCCACAACTCCTGAAACTCCCCATTCTCTCTGCGCCAAGCAGCAGAAGTTTTATTAGATTCTCCCTCTCTCTCACACAGACAGACATCAATGATAAAATAAACAAATTAGGAACAGTTGAACTAATCTGTGTTCTGGATGTAAACTTTTGGGATTACCATGGTGACTCAGCTGTTCATATTATCCCTACATTCATGGGGATCCAACCGGTGCGCATGAAGGGACCAACAGATGACTCTTTATGTGCTTAATTTGTCGCATGACCCCTAAAAATTAAACTAATTTCACGAGCTGTGTGCAGCAGCAGCAGCAGGAATAAAGAATTCAACTACAAATGCCAAACTTACTGTGTTGTTTCTTACATTTTGTAAACCATGCATCTTACTGATTTACTTATTTATTAAGGGGCTCATCTAAGGACGGTGAGAATATTTAGAAATTATTTCTGCATTAAAAGAAGAATTTTGTCGCTGACAAGGAGTCACTTATGTGCGTTAAAGTCTGCACAATTAATCCATTGTGCGATCTCAATCAATCTATAACAGCCAGTGTTTTTTGTTTCCATGAAATACCAGGAATTCAGCCATTTTGGCCGCTAAAGTGGGGCTTGTTTATCAGGAAATCCAGCAGAATAGCAGGTTAAAGAGAGAATAATAGTCAATACTCACCACTATTGTGCTGGAGAAAAGCTGCAATATTCCATACGTAGATCCTGCAAAGGTGTTATAATTGTTTTCATTTGTAGGGCAAGTAAAGAGCACAGAAGAGAAGATTATAGATAGAGTTACAAGATCAAGTAAAGGCTTGTAGATTTTTACTGTTACTATTAAAACAGTAAGTACTAATAATTAGTTGATTAATATCTACTAAACATTTAAGGTGACTGTAAAATGTCTTTCATGATAAAAACTTTTCATCCACAGTTATAAACTCAATCTTGAATTTTTCTCCGTTTATATGGATATATCCTAATATCTGAAGAGAGTTTATAAAGATAAAAAAAAAGAAGAAAATCACAAAAAATGAGTTCAAACCACTGGACCAAACCGATCTTTTTTATATTTTATAAAAGTTGAATTCACATTGCATGTACTTTTTCTTATCATTCTACAGTCAATAGTTAGTGATGAGAAATTAAAACATTATTTTTTTGGGGGGGCTTCACAAAAAAATTGGGTTTTGTACAGTACCACATATAAGCATTCATAACCCTTAAATTTGCAGAAGCGTTCATACCTGCGCTTTTCCCTATCCATCTTCCAATCGACTCTGAACACCTTCCCTGATCAACATGAAGCTCTATGAAGTTTTATAGTAAGGAATGGTGATCTCAGCGTTTTCTACCACAAACTGAGTTTTAGGTGAAGGCAGACAGTTTAAAAGTTGTTTTCATCTGACAAGGATACCTCCCTCCAGGTGTTTGGCTTTTGACAAAAAACAGTACTACTTATGGCTTTTTGCTTGCAGTTCCTCCATGAACCCCAGATGTTGGAAGTGCACAAACAACTCTTGTTGTCTGAACAGGTTCTCTAACCTGAGCTTGAGATGTTTGCGGCCCCTCTACTAACATCACGGACCTCATGGCTGCTTTCCTGATTAATGGTGTCTTGCTCAGCCTGTGGGTTTGTATGGGTGGCCATGTCTTAGCAGGTTTGCAGTTGTGTCGTACTGTTTTCTGATTACTTGACATTTTATTGAAGGGTATCAGAAAGGGGACTGAATGCACATGAATGAGTAAATACATACATACATATATGTTATAACAAAAAAAAAGACAAAAAAATATTTTACCCTTCAATGTCATGAATTACTTTGTGCTAGTCTATCACATAAAATTCCAATAAAATATACTGAAGTGTGTGGCTAATCTAAGTATATCAGTAATTGTTCTCATGGTACAGGGTTAAGCAGGATCAAGTCAAGGTTATGACATCAAAATATGAAGTGAAACCGTCTTTTGTGAAGCATACCTTCTTTGGTTAAAATACATTTCCTGTGTTTGAGTTTTGAGTAAAAGATGAAAGTTTTCTGAACTAATTTACTAATTTTGTCATTTTTCTATCCGGATCTATAAATTTGTAGTAACTAATTAACTATAATGTCATATCTAAGTGATCTGGTTTGGCTTTTATAGCCATTTGAAAATCATATTTTCTTTCTGAAGGCTGAGCTCACAGTACCTCAGCAACATGAATAATACATGTTACTAAATAATATGTAAACACAACTTACCCACAATTCCAGCCACTGTGGGACTTGCTCCAAGAGCTTTTACGTGGTGGCTCAAGAGCGGGATGATCATGCTCACCCCAAACAAGTCCTACAGAATACAAGAGAATATCACAACAATGATCAGGTACATAAGAAAAACAAACAACACTAGCGGAGATTAACAGTATCACTTTACTTTCATTATATATATATATATATATATATATATATATATATATATATATATATATATATATATATATATATATATATATTCAATAAATCCAATACCAATAGTAAAAAATAAAATCCTGCAACTGCAAATATAGATTAATAAATAAAAATAGATAGAGGAACATACAGAGAAGGAAGAATGTATTATTATTATTATATCCTCCCGGATTTTGTACTTTTTGCTGCTGCTGAAATCAAATCAGCAGCCCCCTTCTATCTCAATGCATGTTTCTCAGGGCAACCAGTCAAAGGAGAAACAAACATGCAAATGTAACTTATGCACCACACCATTGTTTTGAGATATACTCTAACAATATATTTGCAAACATTTCTCTAAAATACAAAGCTTTGTAAAGACACACGGTTCTAAAGAATAGTGGTTTGCTTTCATACTCAGAACGTGATGGAGGACATGGCTGTGTCTGTGTCTCCCTAACAGGAGGGAGGAGTCACAGAAATATGACAGCCAGCAGAAGAAACAGGTGAAACATGCAGATAATCTTTAGCTATTATAATTCCGACTATTCGGTGCATAGCCTACATAGAGTAGCCGACGACTAGGACGCACCTTCAGCAGCTACACCCTGTTTTTCTGCATAGCTGAGATTGAAGCAGCTTTTGCCAAACACTTAATTGGATGCACACAGCTACTCATAGAGCGTTCTAACACAATCCATCAATGGCGTTCTTTTAAAGCTTAGGTAACATTTCTGTATTTTCCTCTTAGTCTGAAGTCACTTTCCAGATTTATTTTAGTCACCTTTTATTAGATGACTGAAACATCGAAGGCTTTTAATTCTCAGGAATCTAAAGGGTGACCCAAAACCTTCTTACTTCAATAAAAGAGCTTTAAAGAACTGATAAATATATGTTTGTAAATTTAAATCGGTTAACTAGAGGCAACAACGATTCACTTTTTTCCCGTCCCTGGGCTAAATTCTGATGAGAACAGCAGACTGAAGCGGTTCTAATCTGTACCTGTACATGCTTGACACCCAGAGTTACGAAAGCCTGTCCAGACTATCAGTGTCATTGGTTTCCCATCTCACCCAGAGACTCACCATGAAGCCCACCACATAGATACAGTGTATGATCCCCCTCCGTCCTTTCAGTTTCAGGAATAAAGTGCTACATCTCTGGTTGTTCATCCTCCCGCAGTGACAGCTCGCTTTACAGCCGAGGCGGAAGCTCCCATCCGGCTCTACTGTAAGCAAACACGGCACACGTCTCCGAGCCGGCGGGCCGCTCCAGCAGCCACAGGGGGGGTTACAGGAAACTGTTTCTGGTGAGGGGAAACGTGTGCGGGATCGTGGTAAAGCTGCTGGGCTAAATGAAAGATTTGACACCTTAAGTTCTGCGTGGATTTTTATTGCATGAGTCAAAGTTAAAAGGTTTTGTTTTGACGAGAAATTCTTGACTTTGAGATTCCCCCATGACTGTAGCGCAGATGGTATCATCCGTACACGTCAAAATGTAGGCAATATTTTATCTTACTTTACCGTTTGTAATTGTTTGAAAGATGTTGTTTTAGTTCATTTTGTAACAGCGCTGCCAATAATAGCTACTGACACTTAATAAAAATACATTGATGAAGTTGTTTGAGGACCTCTTTTACGTTTTCTCCAATGACCTTTGGATTAACAAATTGTGTTTATTTCCCTGCCATCTACTGGGCTATCCAGAACACTGCACCCGGTAATATAAAAAATGTTCAAACATGCACCATATAGAATAAAATAATGTAAATTAGTAATCTCTAAAAAAACATTCTCAAAGATGCACCCTAAGGACCAGAATATGCGTACAAAATATTTTAAATTTATAGAGATACAAAATAGAAAGGCTAATCACAATTAAGAAAAAAAATGGTTGTCTTTAAACAAATTCTCAAGAATGCATCATGTTGACCTTAGAACCAAAGCACTAAAATAATAATAATAATAATAAAAAAAGGAATTAAAAAATAAACAAGTCGCAAGCATGTATTGTATGGATCTTAAGAACCAGCTAGTAAATTACATTGAACTGAAATAATATTTTAAAAACACATTCAATAAGAAAAACAAACAAACACTAAAATACAATAAAATGTGCTCTGAAAAAATTTCAAAAGTTGGCATGGTGTGGACTCTAAGAATTACTGGGTTTATGATTAAAATAAAATAATAATAGAACTGAAATAGTTAAAGCGAACCAAATATAACAAATAAAACTGAAACGAAACAGAATAAAGTTAAATAAGACATAATTATTGGACTCTTGATATAAGAACAAATTTTAGAACATCCCTTTCAAACCAAAAAGTCACTGGGGTTGTTCGAGGTTGACTTTCACTTTAGGTTCACTTTTTATTACTATGTGACACACAGCACCATAGTAAATAAAGAGGGTGCACTTTCTTTTTAAAGTGACAGTATGAAAGAAGTTATTAAGAACACCTGTGAATATAAATATGAGAAACCTAAAAACATGTAAATCGTTTCGAAATTCAAGTAAAAAAAAAAGGTTTGTATGTATAAACAGAGAAGAATGTTGCACTGAAAAAAGATTTTAATCTCAATGAGACATTTTTTATCTGGACAAATAAAGTGTATCATAATACAATACGTAACAGTCAGAGGTTAAAGGAATAAAACAACAATTCTCAAACCCAAAGAAAGAAAGAAAACTAAATTATAATGAATGTGAATAACTATGTTTTTGTTTATCATGTAAATACATTTTCTTCTGTTTGATTAAAGTTATTATTTGCCAAACTGACATATCTGGAATTGAAAATATTTAGTTGAGAATCAAAATGAGATTTTACTCTATTTGGAATGAACTCTGACATTGAGAGACTCTTGACGGCAACAAGTTATGTGTGTTGCTCACACACAAATAAACTCCTTCACTCACAGCAGGCACTGAGATATAGCAGCTTTGGATGAGAGTGGACTGGTCACATAAGTGTGTTAATTGGAGAGTGCTTAGATGTAGACTCACTGCTAAATATTTTACTTTAGATGGTCATGAGAGGATTTGTGTGAAGTGCATGCAAAAATAGAACAAATGTACAAAAGAATAGACAAATAAACAATATACACATAGATCTATACAGAAAAAGCCAGGAAGGTAAAATTCACAAACAAAAATGCAATGTCAATGTAAATTATGAGGAAGCAAATTAGAGAATCATTAAAATTACAAGAAAGATTATGGATTTTGATCAAAGATCATTTAGAGATTTGAGAACTGGACAACAGACTAACTGAGTAAGGAAGAAAGAAAGATAGGTGAGGTATAACCAGATACTTCACAGAATAAAAAAAATAAGAAAATCAACATCATGTATAAAACAGGAAACCTTTGCTTGAAACAAAAATAAGAGGCATACAATAATACCAGAGTTAAAGAAAAGAAAAGGTATACCAAAGAGAAAACAAGATCTCAAACTGATTAAAGCATTTAGTCAGGTTTATTCCCTTTAGATAATAACTTAAACCTAATCTGTAACAGCATGAATAGTACCAGTGCCTACTTAACGACTTTTAGACTATTGTAGGGAACTCACCTTAAACCACCACACAGACATGGTGACCTATGAATACAACTAATGACTGCTGATGTAAATTCTATACATATCAAACAAAGTATTGGAAATACTCTGCTGCCATCAAACAGTTAGTTATGTAGAGTAATGATTGATTACATCTCAATTCACTAAGTTGTATACCAAATACCTGAACGTAAATCTATTGTATGTGCTCTGTTCATCACACACTTTCGATTTAACCTTCAGAGCTGTCTCCAAAAGTCCTTGTAGGACCGTAGCGATAGTCAAAGTAAACTGTAATCTCTGCCTGTGGCAGTATCACAATGAGTCCACAACTTTGATGGGTTGTTGTTGCTCAGATTGGAGATTGAATGGCTGACAGCACATTCAAAGTTTCTCAGATAAGGCTTATAACACAGATTTATTGAGGTTAATATTATTATTTTATTTTATTTAGAAATCTAGACAGCTTTGCAACAACCCATGATTAACCATAAATTTAAATATAAATTGTGTCAGACTTTAAAAGTGAATGTCTAGCTTTAGTCAAATAAGTCATTACATGCTTGCAGTTACAAAGTGATTGAATTTGAGAGAACATCAACTATGATGTAGTTATTATGGCAAAAGGAAGACATTTTTGTAATTTTTTTCTACATTTGTAGGTGTTTGGATAGTCTCTCAGACACTTGAAAACAGGTCAATGATTGTAAGATACTTTACTCTCCACTTTGCAATTACCTATAATTCATATAAATTAGTTCACAGGGTTGCTCCAAATCTGCATCTGATTGACCAACCTATGCCTGACAAGTGAAGTGACTAGAAGTGAATTCTTTTGCCGCGCTGGATTTTGAGGAATAATGGACCATGGCTAGTAGTTGAATGCTCTTTTCCTCGAGTTCCTCTGTGTTACAAATCCAGTTTACTTTGGGTGAAGTTTAAGTGAAGATGGTGTGAGATTATTATTTTCTCCTGATGCTGACCGCTCATCTTAACCCAGTAAATTTATTTTGGTTGTGTTTTCTTCTGTATTACTAATCTGATTACATTATGATGCAAAGCTGGGACCATTCATACATCAACTCTCTATGTTCGTTAGAACAACACAGTTGTCCTCCATCCTTGGAGTTACCCTAGCCCCACTGAAAAGCTGTCTTGGCAAAGACTTCCTCCTTGGTGATGAATGTGGTTCTAGTGTAAGACACCTTGAGTGGTCAGGAGCACCACAAAAGCACTAAACAAGTTCAATCCATTTACTATTCCATTCAGATGGCTGTTTGAGCCACATATCCTTAAAGACATGACAGTTTAAAGAGCAATGAGCCAGACCTTCCTAAAGTATGGAGCTCTATTCTGTACCGATGTGGTGACTGTCTGGTATTAGCAAAGCTGATTAATCACAAAGGTGATGTTGAGAAATGTTAAATTTTTCCTTCACAACTTTAAATTAAAGTTAGGTATAAAAAGACTTTAGCCTAAAAGTCCAAATTAAATTTGGTTCCTAACATAACAATACGCTCCCAGTAATTCTTAGATTACTTAGAAGTTTTAATTCTGTTTTTAACTATTGTTATTTTGCTCTGGCTTTTCGTTCTTTATTTTCTGTCTTTGTCTTTCAAAAATCACACAAAAAAGTGATTTTTTGTTTAAGCCTGCTTTGTGTGTTTTTATGGCACCTCAAGAAGCACAACAATCAATCCGAGGAGCTGGCATCACTAAACATTTTGGTGAAACAGCAACTTTTGTTAGAATTTAAAGTTGATTCTAAGGCTTCAAGTTGCAAAGGGTTTAACGTTTTGTGTCAGAGCCAGAGTCTGACTGTGATAACCCCTAGACCATGATGGATACTGCCATAGAAGAGAAATCTGAAGCAAGTGATGAAAAAGATTGTCTTCAGAGTTTCAACTGGGATAAATCTGTTTATATTCCTGTTTAAAACATTTTGTCCAGTATATTTCTGTATAGGTTCATCACCTGTTTTTACCATCTTAAATAGTCTTACAGTTTGCCAGGACTGTGGTACTGGATGCAGAAAGTTCTCAAATACGGCTCAAACATTTTGCTACAGCAGTACAGAAAACAAGGAAACTCCATTGCGGGGTGAATCTGTGTAGGTGACTTATGGGATGTCATTACAGAACATTTATTGAGCAAAATGCATTTAAAAAAATGCAACACACAAATTCTCACAACATAAATAAAGATGAAGATATTTTAAATAAAATGAAAGTTAAAAATTATCTGCTTTCCTGGTTACTTATTTATAAATTTAATATCCCAAAACTAAAGCTGCACATTTTAGGATTAGGGTAAAAGCGCTTCAAGTTTAACAGCTGTCTTTTTCATCAAATAGAAGCTTGTATTTGGGAGGGTAGATTTTGTCTTGATTAATGATTCAAAGCAAATATAGCACAGCTAAAAGGAAACACTAATATGCTGTTTTATACTCGAATACCTATTTCTAAAATGGGTTTTAGAGATTTTACAGAAAAGTCTGGCTAGTAGTTTTAAAACTTGTCATCCCTGGGGCATCATCACCTTGTTGTCCTCCAGGGGTGAAAGGGTTGGTGCTGTTGGATTATTCTCTCCTTTGCTGTCATTTCAGTCTCACCCCACTCTGACATTCCCTCTCAGATGCAGGGTGTCCAGTTGCCTAGTTATTTCTGTGTAAACCCCCCTCCCCTCACACTCTCCAAATGCTCAATGCATTCGGCTCCACAGCGGAGAGGAGCAGCCGTCTTCTATCAGACATCAAAAATAGCCCAGGGGCAGGGAGGAGAACTGGGCTGGCTTCAGAACCCCAGCAGAGGGTCCAAGAGAATCATGTGGACACTTTACCCTCCCACAACACAGGAACACATAGTGAGGAAGACTGAAAATCCAGTGACCCAATGAAACACAACTGGATAGGGTAGCATTCCATCAAACTCAGTGGATTTTAATCTATTTTAAAGAAAATCAAGGGTGGGAATCTTGCAGACTATTCTGGAATATGAAGCTTAGCGTGGCATTGTGTTTTGCTGGGGTCTTTGGGGGTTTGGCAGCCACCTTTATCTTCCTTGCTTTTGGAACTGATTACTGGCTTTTAACCTCTGAAACCTGCTTCCCAGATGGTAAGGAATCTGAAGACACAGACGGTCTGTCAATAACGGTGAGTGCTGGTCTCTGAACAGCTGCAAGTCAGTGAGAATATGAGAACAGCAAGAATTGTTTTGAGTTTGGACTAGTTGAGCTATCAGTAAGGCTATAATATGTTGTAAATGGAACTAAAGTGAGACAACTCTTGGACAGGAGATAGTTTTGTTCTTTATATTATGATTATATTACTGTTATATAACTGTGATCTACTCATTTAGTCACAGACTTTCAAATAGATTCAAATCTGCTCTTTAAGACTGTGATCAGCTGCTCCGATTACTTTTTCAGCAGCTGGACTTATGCAGAGTGGGGAGGCATCCCTTCATGTAATTTGACTCTGTTTAATGTAATGTGTGTGCAGCTATGCAGTGATTGAGACAGAGCTTGTACCATGTGCCTCTAAGATAGAAATACAAGTCCCTGTATTCACAAAGGTATGATGGCATATTATATATCACCGAGTAGAACATACTTAGCTTTCCAGCTTCCAGAGTGGGTGCTTCTACTGACACCCACACTGGACAGCAGGACGATAAAACTAGTGTGGTGATGGGTATGCACGCTACGCTGAGATGTATTACAAGTGTAATCACTTATGAAGCTTTAAGTTGAAGTCAGGAAAATGGTGAAATGTAACTAGAAGTTTTTTCGTGTTTGAATATGTTACAGCCACAAACACAAATGTGTTTTATTGGGATGCAATGTGATAATTAATAATTGTTATATGAAAGTAAAGAGTAAGATGGTTTTCATATTTTTTTGTCACATTTTTACTATAAATGTGCTATTCAAAATAAACTTGAGTTGCCTAGCTCCTTGGGCAAGACACTATTTCTTCCAAAAAGATTCAGCTCTGGAGGAGCTACAGAGCTCTACAGCTCAGGTGATAACATTTGTTGAGGTAAGGACTTTTAATTGAACGCCATACAAATGTAGTCTGTATAGAAGAGAAAATAACGAAAGCCATTATTGAAAGAAGCCACTAAGGTCTAGTTTGAAGTTTGACACAGGCCATGTAGGGGACATAGCAAATCTGGAAGGCCAGATAACACTAGCAATTAACTGGCGGACCTACATGTATCACTACTGTAAAACATAGTGGTGGCAGCATCATGCTGTGGGAATGCTGGTTACAGTAGATGGGAAGACTGATAGAAATAAATACAGGGCGATCTTTGAAGAAATGCACTCCAGACCTAAGGATGGGGTTGGTGGGGCATGTGTTCATTTTCCAGAACAACAACAACAACCCCTAAAAGTTCATTCAGAACTGCAAAGGGGCGTTGCGTAGCATAGTGGTCAGCATGGGTGCCCCATGTACGGAGGCCTCAGTCCTCGAAGCGGTTGTCCCGGGTTTGTGTCCCGTCCCAGTGGATCTTTGCCACATGTCTTCCCCCACTTCTCTCCCCCCCTACTGTGTACTTTCCACTTTCAAATAAAAGCCACTGTGGCCACAAAACCTTTAAAAAACAAAAAGAACTGGAACGAAATGGTTGCGATCAAAACATATTCATGCATCAGAATGGGCCAGTAAATGTCAAGGCCTAAATCAAATTAAAAAGATGTAGCCTAGCATTAATCAGAAAAGCGTTTGAAAATCTTTTGCTTCTACTTCACAGTTATGCTTTACTTTGTGTTCATCTTTAACATTAATCCTAATAAATCAGATTAAAGTTAATATGATTACTATACCCTAATGTGGTTACTATGTCTACCTGTCAAAATAATATCTCCTATTAACTACAATTTCAAGTTTTTCATTGCTACACTTCCTATTTACTTTTATAATGGTATAGCGAGATAGGGAATTGAAGATCTGTTTTTTTTCCTGTGAGGAAAAAGTGAAAAAAAAAAACATTCTCAGTATTTATGTTCAAATATATTTAGTGAATGAAAATCCTGCAAGCACAGTTGGCACCAAAAAGGACCAGCCAGAGGTTAATGGGCCTTGCTCAGCTCAACCCTTGATCTGCTTTAACAGCTGCCCTGTGATAGAGTGGCAGCAGACGCTACAACTGCATCTCATAAGTTTGAAAAAGTATTGCTCATAACACTCATACAGTACATCACCAAAGTATTTTAAATCCTTGAATTGTTTTCAGATTTTCAGATTTTCAAAAGTACATGTCTTTTAATGTTTGTTACACAAAACAATCTGTGAAGTGTGGCATGGATTGATATTCAGCTCCCTTATACTACTATCTCTAAATAAAATCCAGTGTGATTGCAGTGTATTTTAAGGGGTATTAATATTTTTATGGGGTACTATGAACGGTATAGAGTCTTAATGCTGAATATCCGCAGTATACATTCTAATTTACATCTTTTTTTGTGCATCTTCTTTCAGCTAGCCGCTGATGTGGTGCATGATGCAAGTGGCAAGATCATTTCATCGCATAGTGGTTTCTTCTGGTGTTGCTATTATGGAGTCAATTTGGATGGCAATTTCAACCAAACATGGACAGAAGGGTTATGTGAGTGAGCTGCATTTTATTGTTTTAGCTTGTTTTATCACAATTCTCAATTATTTTCAAATATTTTAAATAATTCCTTACAGAGTTATACCTCAAAGACATGAGCGTCAAAACTTTAGTTGTTCAAAATATCTAACTGAATAGAAAATAATACTAAAATAAGTGTGATTGATGCAGAATGAATGGGTTCTCCAGAAAAGCAATCCTTTGATTCCTGAAGAGGACAATTTTTTTCATCCCTAATGAAACATTATGCCATATCAAAGACAATGAACTGTTACATCTTTGCACATTTAATATTTTAAAGACCCTTAAACAATTAAAGCATGAATAAAAGTGAAATAATCTGCTCCTACAAAATAAGAGCAGATTATGTCCATCTGTTACTATTGATAGAAATCTCCTAAACTCTCATGTGACTGGTTAACGAGGCAGCACCATATGATGTTTTTCTTATCAGCTGGTTGTGTGTCATCCGTTTCTTTTTTCTTTTCTTTTTTTTTATGATGACTTTAAATGATGAAAGTATTGCCAGACAGAAATAAAAAGGACCCTGTGAGAGTTTATGGAATTTCACAGGATTAATGAGAGGATATAAAAACATCAAAAGAAATGTGCTGTTTATGATTAATGGAGATCTTCAAATAATATAAACAACCTGTTGTAGGTTTTTTAACTAGTAAAGCTAATTGCTATTAACTTTCATTCCTGTTTCAGTTGGTTATGGTGTTAAACTATGTCTTTCTCTTTTCTTCAGCGCACAAGTCTCTCCTAAAAGTCTGCTACCCTGCCTACCTGTATCCATACCCTGAAGCAAGTCCTACCAACAATACAACAAACAATAATTCAGCTATCAGTGAGTATTATTTATACAGCTTACAAAATGATAAAGGACATCTGTGCAGAAGGCTAACCTCTTCACTCTGTCCAGTCTACAGAGGCTTTTGGAGTGTCTTCATGCTCATTAGTGTGGCAGCGGTAGGTCTTGGAGGGTTCCTCATCATCTGTGCGGCTCCGTTTGCGAGCCACTGTTTGTACAAAGCGGGAGGTGGCCTCTTCCTGACATCTGGTGAGTTTAATCCAGTGGGAAACCGACTATGAGCTGTATGTACAGAAAACACCAACCCCCAGGAGTGAATACAAACTACTTTAAAATACACTGATGTTCACTACTCTATGTCTCATGGGTTATTAAAAATACATTCAGTCTTACACCTTATCACTAAATTAATCAATCTAAAAGACTTTTTATTTTTATTTTGAGGCAGTTTACAATTGCGGTACAATGGTAAAGCAAAAATCAAGACTAATGTGATCCAATAATCCAGAGTCAAGTTGGACATTAACTACAATTCTACACCTAAGTGAAAAGCTGTTTATTTAGGAAGAGTTAAACTTAAGAGTTGCACTGTTTTGTATAAGAATTAAAGCTGAGCTAAGAGTTATCAAGAATCTGTTGTCTGCAAAGACATCAGTTATTTTGATGGTTTAATTCAGGCATTTACTGTATGATCAACTTTAATCAAAGATGAGAGATTTAAAGGGAGAAGGAAAAAACAAGGGAAGCCTAAAGTTTTTAGAGACACAAGAATATTTCGTCAGCTTTCTGTGTCTAAACATTAGCTAGTATAATTAAAAATGTCATACTTTTGATGTGACACATGGAGTTGTTCAGGGTTTCACTGACAAATACACAATACTGTGGTATCCACTGCAAAGGAAAAAATTATGTCACAGCATTCTGCACATGATAAGGCCTCATGACCGAGTTGGGTTCGGATTCTTTTGATGTACAAAAGTTAATTAAGTTCAGTTGTCTCTGTGTCTTCAAACACATAATGGCCTTTTGACACCCTTCATTTCTTGAAGAGGAGTCAAAACTAGGGAATGATTTGCCAATTAGAACTGGAATTTCAAGTATTTATGGCAACAAGTTGACAGGGGAATAAAATATTTACCAATATTGGACTGCTGAGAGAATGAGGTTGTGCATATGGTGAATATAAAAAAAGGAATCCTGGTAAGGGATTTTGAGAAATCAGGTTATATGAGAATGCCCCTCTAATGGTGAAACTAATCATTCATTGTGTCTATCATAAAAATCATCTGCTCTGTTAAAAGAGACAGGAGAGCAAAGAGTCTTTGTTGGCAAAGGTCAGCCAATCACATTTAAAGGTAAAAAACATAACTTCCAGAAGTTTTTAATGTTGAGTTAAAACCATAAATTCTGGAAAGACTATTTGAAATGAGAGTTTAAAGGAACCCTGTCTCACCTCTTTACCTCTCTCACTCTGCTCTGCACCAACAGGTTTTTTCCTACTGTGTGTTGTGGTGATGCAGGTGGTGTGGGTTCAGGTCCTGGATGTGGTCCAAACCCATGTCGATCAAATGCGCACTTCCCATTGTCCGGACTTCACACTGACCCTAAGCTACGGTCTGTCCTTCGTGTTTGCCGCCATTGGGGTTTTCTTCTCCTTCTTGGCAGGCCTTCTTTTCCTGCTCATCGGTCGAACTATTCAGATTCACCACTGAATGGAAAGCTTTGTTTTTTACACATGGCAGATACTGTATAAACAGGACTGTAGATTTTCTTTTGCTGTTCTGTGGTTTTAGTGATCTGACAAGCTTGAAAGTTTTAGTGTGAGAAAAATTTGTTTAGTTTTCCTCTGTTTAGTGCATAAATGGTAGCCTGAGAAACAGACCAATGAAAAAGTATTTTTACCCCTTAAACCTTTTTTCAGTTTTGTCACGTTACAGCCTCAAACTTTAAGGGGTTTATATTTAGATAGACCAACACAAAGCAGCACACAACTATTAGGAGGAAAACAATAAAACATTTGTATGAGTAAAAAACAGTGTGATGTGCATTGCGTTCACACCTTTTTTACTCTGTTACCCCTAGATAAAATCTAGTGGAGGCAGCTGCCATGGAAACACTAGAAAATATAACCCACCTTTGAGTAATTCGATCTCAGTAAAAACCAGCTGTTCTGTGAAGGCCTCAGAGGTTTATTAGAGAACATTAGTGAACAGACACTATTGTTCAGAGATAAAAATAAGGGAACTTTTTTTCTCTAGACATGCAAAGCTGACAGAGACTAACTCCAAAAAACAAAATTCAATAACACTTCATTGATCCCAAAGGTAAATTAGATTCTGTTGTAAATGTCATTATCTAAGTTCCTTTAAATGGTCATTATAGAGTCTTTTATCTGTGTGTAGGAAGGATCTTCTGTACCAGTTTCTAATTGCAACAAAAGGGGGACAAGTATTGACATGTAGAGGCTGAATATAAATGCATGACAGTCTTCTCAGATGTAGTTGTTGTTGTAGGGAATGGTGAAAATCATGTATCATTGTGGTGATCGCTGTTATCCAATGCATTTTGTTAGTCAGTCGCATAAAATCCACAAAAAACACATTGAGGTTTGTACAGTTTAGGGTTTTAAATGCATTTTCTCAAGGTTGTGCATTTTTAGGTTACTTTACCATGAATTAAAACACTGATTGTGTAAAAATTGTGTTTTTTTATTTTATTTTGTTGAATGAAGCTTGATTTGTTTGCTTTAGCACAAAAAGCAACAATATTTATATTTGTTATTAACAAAGAACGTATTAGTGTGTAAAGCAGTGTGGCTTAATATGAGACCCATATAATGTAAAAAATGAATATAGAATTGTTATAGGCATAAGTCTTCAGTTGTTTCATAGCCGTACCGTTGGGGCTTCATACACAGAGCTGTATGTAGCTTTTTCTTTTAAAAAACAAGATCATTGCTGCTTTTAGTCCATGTTTTCAGCAGTAAGCATATTTTTATTTAATCATGAAATAAAATGATTATTTTTAGGCTATCATGCTAGTTTCACCATTTTCTAAAGAGTCGTTGGCTTGATAATAAAGATATAATTGTAAAATATCCTGGTGACAATGTTCTGATACGATGTTACTGGTAAAGTATAGGTTGGTTCATGTCCAAAGCAACAGTTTTATGTTGATGCTGTTACACTATTTGCTGTAAACGATTTTATCACAACTGCAATAAATATCAAACTGTGTTAAGTGTTCTTTGACTGTGACATATCTTTTTTTCGCTGTGTCCTTTTTAGTATGTTTTTCAGCTAATAAAAATGTTAAATAAATTAGAAAGACGGGGAATCAATGAGTTATCTTTACTCATAATTACAGAGTTTTGCATATCTGTTATTTTTCAAGTTGTTTTTGCAATCTGTGGGGTAGACGGGTGTAGGTTGTCATACTAGATGCATGAACTGTTCATTAGTGAAACATCCTCCAAGAACTGCTCTCTGACACATTGTGACCAGAAAATATGTTTTCTCAGAGACTATTCATTTATAAATGAATACCAGGTTATACACTTATAATAAATTTGAATCAGTGGTCCTGTTTGTAAATGATCACTGTACAAACTGCGAAATTAAGGAATTTACATCACTGTAAGGTTTGAGGACAATCTCAACAACCTTTTAGACTTAAAAATGGCCAGGACAGCAAATAAATACACAAAAACAAAGAAATGGACAAGATCAAACATTGCAGAGTTCTGCACTTTTTAATAGGTATATTATTTTTCTTACATTTTGACAGCCAAAGGACATGAATTCTCCTTTCCTCAACCACAAACAAAACAAAGACACTCCTTCTGTTTCAGACCACTCAGCTTTTAAAGCATTACAGTTTATACCACTGCCAATTACAAAAGGGATGGTGACAAAATTCACACTTTCTTCATACATATAACTATCTGCTGAACAATTTTCTAAACCCAAACACAGTCCAAGTCATCTCCCTTCCCTCCAGTCAATGTGGTTTTTCCCAGTGAAGATGATTGAGCACACCACCTCAGAGAGAATGAGAGAGTGATGAGTAAGACAAAATCTTAAGGTAAAATTGACCAAGTGATCAACCAGGCTTAAACCCTACCCCAACTCAAGTCAAAGGAAATACATTAGAGTATTAAATTCATTTAGTGCATAGAAAGTACAAAAATACAGCACCCATTATAGTACTTCACCCTTTAATAATGTAGCCATATTAGGCAAGGCAACCAATTTTACTTGTATAGTACACTTTCAACAACAAGGTGATTCAAGGTGCTTTACATGATTAAGTGGTAAAATAAAAATAGCAGTAGAATACAGACAAAGCAAATAAAGTAAAAACAGCAATAAAGCAAGAAGCACACACAGATGTACATCAAGGCATTACAAAGCATTTAATGTAAAAACAGCAAGAAGCACACACAAAACATGATACATCAAAGCATTACTCAAAGGCAGCTCTAAACAGATACGTTTTTATTTGTGATTTAAAAGAACTCAGTGTTTCAGCAGCTTTGCAGTTTTCTGGAAGCTTGTTCCAGATTAGAGGAGCATAGAAACTGAAAGCTGCTTCTGCATGTTTGATTCAAATTCTAGGGATGTTGAGTAGACTGGACTCAGAGGACCTGAGTGGTCAGGTGGGTTGGTATAGTAACAATAGATCTTCAATATACTTTGGTGCTAAGCCATTCAATTATTTATAAACTAAAAGTATTTTGAAATCTGTTCCTTGAGCTACAGGGAGCCAGTGTAAGGACTTTAGAACTGGGGTGATGTGCTCTACTTTCTGGTTCTAGTGAGGACACGAGCAGCAGCGTTCTGGATCAGCTGCAGCTGTCTAATTGACTTTTTAGGCAGACCTGTGAAGACGCTGTTGCAGTAATCAATCAGACTAAAGATAAACACATGGATGAGTTTTTCGAGGTCCTGTTGCGACATCAGTCCTTTAATCCTAGAAATGTTCTTCAGGTGATAGAAGGCTGACCTTGTTATTGCCTTTATGGGACATTGGAGGTTAAGGTCTGAGTCCATAACTACTCCTAGATTTCGGGTCTGATCTGTATTTTCTAGCGGTTTTAACTGAACATGTGTGCTGACTTTTGATTGTTCCTCTTTAGGTCCAAAAGTAATTACTTGTGTTTTGTTTCTGTTCAGCTGGAGAAAGTTATGGCACATCCATCCACTTTTTTGCTCAATGCATTTACTTCGGGTTTGGATGGGTACAAAGTCACCTGGTGACATCGTAATGTAGAGCTGAGTGTCATCTGCATAGTTATGGTAACTAATCTTATAATCTGGGCTAGTGGGATCATGTCGATGTTAAATAAGAGGGGGCCCAGGATGGAGCCCTGGGGCACCCCACATGTGATTTCTGTTCGTTGTGATGAAAAGTTTCCTATTGAAACAAAGAAGTCCATGTTCTTTAAGTAAAACTCAAACCAGCCAAGTACTGTACCAGAGAGTTCGACCCAGCTCTCTAGTCGTTCCAATAGTATATCATGATCAACAGTGTATTAAAGCTGCAAAGTCTGCTGAAAATAGGTTTTAGATTATGCGGCTGTATTTTGAATTCATGTGGGTTACTGTTTCTTTGTAGTCTTAACATTATCTATTAGTATTTCTTTTCGTTTTTTAATTTTTAATTTTCACGCTTAAATGCCTCACTTTAGATGATGATGGCATTGCTAATTGGAGGCACAGCAGTGAATGTATTTTAAGGCAATGTCAGGAGTCTAGGGTTTGGTTTGTGTGGTGATTTCTCTCTGTTTTGCCTTTCCACAGGTTGTCCACCAGAGGGCACAGCAGAGGTACATGCTCCTGCTCTGGTGGGTGGAGGCCTGCAGTACATGAGCACACCTGCAAATCAGTGGGACAGCAGGAGGATAAAAAGAGCTGGCAGTCAGCCATTCCTCGCCTGAGTGTTAACCTACATGATAACTTCAAGCCCTCCATGTTCCTTTCCATGTCTCTTTGTGTCTATTCCAAGAACTATTTCTCAACCTTCTTTGGAAACTCATCCTTGTAGGTACCTTGATTCCCTGGTTTCCACTCCTGAGTTTCAGGTTCAAGATCAAAACTTACCGTCAAGATTTTTCTCTGGTAACTTCCCTCACGACTGGCTACCAGTCTCTTCAGACCACAATAATTCTCCTGCTCCAGTTCCACCAACCCACTGGAGATCCTTACCTAAAGATCCAACTTCAGTGTGCTTCCTCTCCACCCTCCTACAAAAACCTGTAAGACAGACTCAGTCTCTCATTATAATCAACCAAACATTTTATTCACCTTCCAGCTCACACCTAGCCCTTGGATCACCATCAAAACACCTCCTGGGCAACCATCACACCGGCCATCCACAGGCTCCACTCACTCCTCCGTTGCGATTCCATTTCCTCATCAACTGATCAAGCAGATTTTTCATAAGATATTCTCCCCACCATGTTCCCCGCTCATATTCTCCTCCATTATAGAGATTCAGCTCCCAGTTCCTAGCTGTTTCCCAGCAGTTCCAATTCTAGATCCATTCATCTCCACATAACCTTCAATACACTTTTAAATCTGATTTTGTCTCCCGAGAGTTTCGTGTATGTGGGTCAGACATCTCCCCAAAACCATGACATGTAGCACCTCAAACACTTCCTTGTGCTTTATTGTTCTGAGATTATGTACAAATCTAACAAAATCAGCCAAGATGAGGAAGAGAATTCTGGACATTCACAAGTCTGGTCAATCCTGTGGTACAATTTCCAGATACTTGAAGGTACCTTCTCATCTGTTCACACATGGCACCATGGCAATGTGAAATCCCCAAACTGTTCAGACAGGAGACCTTAAGTTTCTGGGTTATATTTCCCCACATGTTTGGTGTTAAGTGTAATCAAAAGCAAATTATCATATGAAGATGCTGGCAAAACCTGGTAAGACTTACTATCCTAAGTGAAACTAGTCTTATACCTACATGATCTAAAAATACACTCAGGATAAAGCCATCACACAAAAATTGACACAAAAAACAGATTATAGTTTGTAATGCATTCAGAGATAAAAACTGATGTGTTTGGCCATAATGAATACTGTTGCACTTGGAGGAAAAAGGGGGAACCTTAATATTCCTGAGAACACCATCCCAACAAGTGTGGGGTGGCAGCATGTTGTGGGGTGTTTAGCTGCAACTCTCAAAATGGATGGCATCTTCAGGAAACAATATTGTGTGAAAGTGTTTAAGCAACATCACAATAAATAAACTAAGAAGTCGAAGTTTAGGTGCAAATATTTCCTCCAAAATGGACAAAGACACAAAACATGCCACCAAATATGCAAAAGGCCCCACAGCTGACAGTTGCTGGAGCTTAAACCAAAGGAATTCTCTGATAAGACAGGATTGTATCAAGACACAAATCTGGGGAAGAACACACAAAATATAATTTCCTCTGATATTTGTTGGGTTGGAAGCTCAAAAGTTTGGAAACTACTGTAATAGTGAGCCATAATTAAATTCCTTGAAAGCGTAGTTTAGATTTTATTTTAAATAGGATTCTTCTGAAGGGTAATCAGCATTAAAAATATTTACAGTATATACATAACTCTCTTTGTAATTTCACTTTGTATAAACTGATTAGACTGAAGCTAGGGGGTAATCAGAGTTTAGTCAAGTGGATATTCACCCTCTTTAACAAATATATAAAAATAAATAACTGCAACATCAAACTTTCGGAGCTCTTGAAGCGAGTGCTATTATATGAATAATAGTTTAAATGTTGGCCTTTTGTCTTTTCAACAAGCATATTTTTTAACTTGTCCTCTTACATTTGAAGTCCTTAAGGTAGACCAATAGTTTTTTTTCTACAACATGTGACCAAAGGCATGAAATATTGTAAAAGATTGAAGTAACACACCACAAGATGGCAGTCTTTTCTTAGGAGAGTCCCCTTTCCAGTCCACACATCCTGAGAGGCAGAAATCCCATTTTGCTTATCTGAGGTCTGTGTGGAGAGCACGCAACGTTATGCATTTAATCACAACTTCAGTGCTCGGATCTGTAGATGAAAGAATTCACACCTTGACTTGACAGACGGATGGTAATTTCACTCATGAATGGAGCATTTGATCAGGATCTGAATGTACTCCTGTGTTGATTCTCGTACGTCTGCATCAACTCTGTGCCTTTCAAGATTTATAATGTACTTATCACACGCGGGGAAATGCATCTGCAGTTTGCCTCAGAATGCAAGAGGGAGTGACACAATGTGAGGCGCTGATTATTTTTGTGAGACTGACTTTGCCCCACACAAAAGGCTCTAATGATGGAAGTTCCCACTTCTACATTTCTGAGATTTTTTAAAAATTACTGCCTCCACATCGAACAGCCTCATCTTCAGCTGAGCCATGTTAGAATCCACACTGTGGTAAACGTCTGCAGGTCAGGTGGGCAAATGCTAATAAATTGTAAGATATGATTACAGAATTTGTCCTGGGTGAGACGGGAACCATCCTTTCAGCCAAGTCTACCCTAGAAAAAAGACTTATCTTCAGGACTTCCCTATTTAAATGAAATACTAATTTGATTAAAAAAAGTTTAATAATTTCTTCAAGCATATCCAAGTAATATAGTGTGATTAGGATAGGAAAAAAAGGAGTAAAAGGTGGAGGTATAATGCATGTGCTGAACAGCCTTGGCACTGGAGAAGTGAGGCCCTGCAGTCGGTAATGTCATCAGAGTGGGAGTCCCAGCTGAATTCAGCACTGTTCTGCATGATTGCCCATGATAATTGTGTGTTGATAGGGAGCGCCGGAGATGGAGTATAATTTCCACCGAGAGATTCCTAAACAAATACCTGTGCTCAGCAGAGGGATGGAGTGCGGCAGGAGGTGAGGAGAAGAATAGCGGATAAGGGGAGATAGAGGATGAGAGGGTAGCACTTGCAGAGAAGGGAGATGAGGAGCAGGAAGAGGAAGAGGAGGGGGAGGAAGGACAGGAGGGAAGTAGTTACACCGCAAAGTCCTTCACATGTTCAAAATTAGGAAGAGAATATCTGAAATATCCGGAAAATAAAAATCCTGAGTAGAAACATTTTAAAAGAACTCATTTGATGGCTCATATCAATCGCCTAAACTACAGGAAGATCATAAGGAGACGTACTTAACAATATATGTGCATCACCTTTAATGCAACTTCTTTCATATCGTTAGGTGCTGTCCGTTTTCTGTTTTTGTTTAAATAAACAACAAATGAATGAAGTTTCTGTTTTTCTTTCACACAGATATTGTTTCCATTTCAGGAAAAAAAATCATAGTTTTGTAGCCGCATAAGAAGTATGATTTGGCTTTGTAATATTGCAGACGCCAAGGTTTATTTTAATATTGAGATGTTGAACGAATTTATCAAATTAAAAAATGCAGTTGGCTGATTAATTACTTGGTTGACTTTTTATTTCTTCCCTTGTTATATACTGTTGAAAGAATTTTCAGTCATTATAGAGAATAAAACGTTAATTTTTTCTATAAAAGAAAGGGACACAGATAAAAAAACAAAGGGGGGCCAGAAAGCAAACGACTTATGTACAGTAAAATGGGGGGAGGAGGAACAGAGTTGTCAACAGTGTTATGGCAACAGATGTAATTGTTGAAATAAAAAAACTACCCCAACAACACATTAGACATAACAATCAGGGCTATAGTTATACTTTTTGCTTTAACATCAATTGTTCAAAAGGACTGTCATGTCTAATGTGAGGATGCGTAAAGATGGCAGGATTTAAACTAGAAATAAAAGAAGCCATTACACTGTTGACAAACTTCCTGGCCTTTTCTATTTTTGCTGGGTTTACACCTGCCCTCTATCAACGCCTTTGGGTGATGGAGGAGAAGATGATGGACATCTGAGGGTGGAGAAGGTAAAGCTGGTGCAGGTCCTCCATCATCATGTTCACCAACTGGACACTGCTGACCGCCCCCATGTCATCTCCACCACAGCTGATGATGAGGACATCTAGAGCTGCTCTTCCTCCTTTCCACCTCAGCCCCCCCAGCCAAACCAGGAGATACGGACATCTGGGAGGCCGAGGTTTCCTCCGATGGTTTCTTCAGCTTTCTCAGAACTATGTCAGACATAGCTGTCTCCAATGATCCAAATGGCTATGGAGAAAAAAACTAGCATAATGAATAGCAGTTGCACAGGTGTGGCCTATTGGTTGAAAGTATAATACTATTAAAATTATACATGAAGTGATGGAGACAGGTACTTACATTTTCTGCTTTGTTTGGCTGTTGTGGAGGACAGGCAAGCAACCTTTGTGACCTGGTAAACAAAATCTATAAAAAGAAACACAAGTGTCTTACTAAAAGTGCAGCTTATCCCTTCCCAGACCTCAATAAATGATTAGTAAAATTCATACATTGCAGAATTGACTAGGATCGAAATTGGTCATATTAGCTGTTGCTAATCTACAATAGCTGTGGGAACAGTTTTTTAACTGGGAGATCCTACATGGTGTTACAATCACTAACAATTAGGGTAAATACAAACAAACATTAATATAAATATGTGAACTATCCTAACTAACTTAGCTTGATCATGTATCTCATGCATAGACTAAATAGATCTCATACACTATTAATAACTAAGATATAAATATTATTGAAAACTTGCATTAAGTTAATGATCATTTCATTTGAATAAATTATTTCAATTTAAATGTTAACTTACCGATTTAATATTGTATTTACAGCCTGGATGGAAGAGGGTAGCAGAGTTGCTCTACTGCGGCTTTCAGGCTAAAGGCGCCTGCTAACCTCCGTTAGCTTCCGTTAGCTCCAGGAATAGCTTCAGTTAGCTCCAGGACTAGCTTCAGTTAGCTCCAGGACTAGCTTCAGTTAGCTTCCGTTAGCTTCAGTTAGCTCCAGGACTAGCTTCAGTTAGCTCCAGGACTAGCTTCAGTTAGCTCCAGGACTAGCTTCAGTTAGCTTCCGTTAGCTTCAGTTAGCTCCAGGACTAGCTTCAGTTAGCTCCAGGACTAGCTTCAGTTAGCTTCCGTTAGCTTCAGTTAGCTCCAGGACTAGCTCCGGGCTACATCGGCTCAGAGTGTCAATCATCCGCCCCCGCCCTCACAGCGCCACTCTCAGCTCCACCTCTTTGCCCATTTTTGTATTTTCTGGAAGTGACGAAACGCGTGACGCAGACAAGATGGCGGCGGTGGGAACAGCCCATTTGGCTTCATTTTTGCTCTTCAGAAACCAATGGGTGATGTCACCGAGGCTTCGTCCAGTAATTATACAGTCTATGGTTTCAACCGAAAGTGTTTTAAATGGTTGTTCTTTTATGTTTTCTTCTTTTTTTTAAATCTTTGAGTGTACTTGTTATTTTGTGATTTAATTTAATTGCGCTGTGCTTGGTTTGTTCATACTGTACTGCACTTTGGTCAGCAGTCACAATGTTTTTAAAGTGCTTCAGAAATATAATGGGATGGAAATAAATGGAATGGTGGAAAAGTCTTCCACATGATTATGTAGGCCATAACATTAAAATTACAACAGTTTTTTGGGGTTTATTGGGTTTATTTACATCTTCAGAGAAGCTTAAACATGGGTTTCCCGAAGTTGTAAACTATAATTGTCAAAGTCAAGTGAAATAAATGCTTGGACTATACTACCGTGTGTATAAAGAATCTGTATAATAAATGAAGGGAATTTATCTTTTGAATTTACTTGCATTTTCTTGATATTTAAATTTATTATGATGCATTTATTAGACACACCTGTAAATGACAGTTTGATGCCCAAACACAGAGCTGAAACCCCCCACCCCATTATGCTTAATAAATAAACAAGCAAAATGAATATACAACAACATCTTGTAAAGGTAAGTGTGGAAATCACTTAAGGGTGCTGTTCAAAACATGCCTTTTTGAGATTCTGATGTAATTTTAACCTAAAATGATGTCCATCAAAGTTCAATTTAACTCCTTTGATCACGCAATTTAACGTACACATTCCTTATTCAGGTAAAAGGTTTTATCTCAATGGCTCGGGTTAAGTCAGCCTGGCCCAGCACAGCCTGGTTGTTTTTCTATTGCCACCTCAGAAACACAGCAGTGGGCGAGGACATGGGTGGGCTCAGAGTGACATCACTTTACCGGACCAATCAGTCCATAGGTGGGTGTGTTGGGTCGGCTTGGCACGTTTTGGATCGAACCAGAGGTAGTACGAAAATAGGGGTCAGCTCGGCCCTGACAAAAGTATTGGAAACGCGCTATATACGGGCTGACTTGACCCGCGCTGGGGAGAGCTGATGCTGGTGGAAAAGGGACATACGTAAAAATCTTTTTAAAATGTTTGCCCAATCTTGATAATTCAGCAAATTTTCTCATTAAGTCTCAAGAGTTAACACAGCAACCTATATCTGCTGACTGAGAGTCTTAAGCCTAGTTTATGCTTCTCTTTCAGCAAGTTTACGGAAACTTTTCCTTTATATCTCTCCGCTGGTTACATGTCACTCAGAAATTCGAATTATTGAAAGAAGTGCATTCACCACCACCATGCTAGGTGGCGACATGCGCCCTTTGACGTTGGATTTTTCTGGTTGGACTAGAGTCACACAGATGGTTAACAAATGACAGCAGTGAAGCAGACATAGTAAAAGCAGAATATGCACATTGAGAGAAGAAATGGATGACAACAACGCAGCAGCACAGTACATTTTGTATGTACTTTACTGTTTGATTGTGTTACACTCGTTGTTGCTGCTGTGTTGTTGTTACTCCTGCTTCCCCGGTCTTGTAGCTTCCCGTGAAAAGCTTGGCTGAGGTGGGGTTGGAGCTACATGCAGAGAAATTAGATTTTCTAATCACATTATCTGGGTGCCTTAGCTCGATTACTCTAACTCAGTGGTTCCCAAAAGAGGGAGTGGGATCCCTGGGGAGGCGCAGAGTCATTGCAGAGGGGGTGCCTTATGAATGGATAAAATAAATGCTTGGAGACAGCTAACATAATGGACAGGTTTTTGACGAGGCTCCCACATAAACGCAAAGCAGAACATACAACACCACCAAGCATGCGTCTAAATGAACTTCCTTCCAAGCCAAAGAGTAGAAAATATGCAAATGCAAAGCATATCTTGCCTTCAGTTTTGTTACACCAAACCTGCAAATGTTCAACTACTGAGCGCAAAAAATTTTTTCGTACCGAGTTGCAAAGTGTAAAAACTCTCACCTAATTATAGAAGATTTAATAATGTGCTATGGGTGATTTTAACCATGACTGACAGCAGCAGCCAGCACATTACCATTATTCCTCTGTCTAGTAATACCAGAGGTCGCGCTAGATATTTTTGCAAGGTAAACCCCCCCCATATTTTTACAAGTCAATTTTTTTAATTATAACATATTCAATAGTATGTTTTTTTTATATATAATATTCAGTCCGAACAAGCTGAACTGAGAACTACATATAAACACTGAAATAAGACGATTGTGCATAAAATGCAAACAGTTCATCTGTGGCTTGAACGCACAGTCTCGCATCCTCCTCCCAGTCTGTATGGAACTGAAATGCGCACTTGTGCTTAATCAAATGTATTAAGTTGGATTGCTGCAGAGGTTATTGTCATGAGGTTTTGGGTTTTTGCTTTGACAGATGACTTCTCATGGGGGTTTAGAGGATGTTCTGGAGGCTGAATCAGCGCTCCGCTGCCACACTGGAGACAACCCCCCGTCCCCCTCAAATACGGCAAATATTTGGCTAATTCCATTGGCAGGCGTATTTATGACATTTTCTTTTACACATAGGGACTTTGAAGTGGTCTGCACAGACAGGACGCAGAGGGCTGCATTAAGCGTTTCTCTCCCCATATGCGGGGTCTAAACAGCTGAGTCCAGAGCCAAATGATGTAGGCTAATGATCGATGTCTTCGGCACAGTCAACTACTTTAGAACACGACCTGTCAAAGGATTTTTGTGGTATTGTGTGAGGAACAGCTGCTCAGTGTCGCAGCGAGCCCTGATGACTGTCATGTGGGAAGGTGCTGTTCAGGGTCTTTGGACAGTGTGATTATATCTGCATCTTTTTGAAAGAAAGAGTGGAGCCATCGTGCCCACAAATTTTAATGTAACAAGGTTTTTATTAAACTTGCATACAGTGATTTTTTTTCTCCTGAAACCAATTTTCAATTAATCAAATTCCTTGATGCAGTGCACAAACACACACCTCCACTATGAATAATGTCAGAGATTTACCCCCTTACTCCACCTGGCAGATAAAGTGAGATCACAGCATTGCTCACACCAGGTACTAAAAGTATGATGATTAAAGGCCTCAGTTTTACAAAACAAACTTTACATTTCTTATTTCTTTCCTCTTGCAGATCTTTACATTTTTAAAGCACTTGTGTACAGAGATTACTTACAAATGTAAAAATTAAAAAGCAATGAAAGCAATGTTATATACTGATGCTCAGTTACAAAAAGAAGGTATAATTAAAATTATTACACTGAAAGGTATTGGGGGTGTGTGAGCATTTTCTTATGAACCAAAGGGGTGCCCGGTAGAAATATTTCGGGAACCACTGCTCTAACTGTAGTTTGGTGTCACTTCAGTCGGACTAAGGCAAATATTTGGCTTTCTCTTGCTGCGTGTAAAAGCACTGAGTGTTGCAAAGCGATTCTCCGCCAAGACAGCAGGGGGTGAAGACCATTTCTGGCATCTATGCCTATCATTGCAATGATGTCTCTGCTCGACCACAGTTTTTTTTTACCTCAGCTTGTAAACTCAAATCCACTCAAGAAGCTATGGCCTACAGAGAGCGAGATTTGATTGAGCTGGAAAGCTTTTCACTAGACGTGCAGCTCATAGAATACTCTAAAAACTCATGTAAACAAACAAACAAACACAGCGGTCTGTTTTGTTGTTCTCTACTCCTCCTGGTGTTCAAAATCGACAAAAGACCATATTAGATAAACTGGTCTTGCAATATAAAGTATCTAGTGCCCAAAAGCTGCATTGACTACTAATTACATCGCATATTGAAAACCGTTCTGGTGAAATGATGTTAGGCTGACCAATCACAGACATGTGCAATCCATTGTGTTCCACAGATAGTTAAAAATTGGGCTCCACTCCGTCTGTCACTATGTGTGTATTGGAGAGCCCTTGCATTGACGGATAATGGTGCTGCGTGTCTCGCACCTCCTTTGACAGAGAAACATAAACTAGGCTTTAGATATGCAGTGGTTTTATTGCACAGAATTAAATATTGTTTTGACACAGTGCTAAAAAAGAAATAAAATAAGCTTCATACATATATTTCATAAAACAGGTTTCTGGTAAAATGATGAATCAATGCAAACAAAAAAACCAATCAAAAAGGAAACTCTTACATTGTTAAAATTGTACCCACAAGAACCCATTTTCAGTAGGAAGTGTCTTTACAATAGGATGTTCACAAAATACATCAAAATTACTGCCGGGCGATAAACAATGTGCTAAATAATGAACCTGAAGACTGAGTTATTCTACACAAAGATTTCTTCAGACTTTCAAATTCTTTAGCCTCCACTTATTTTAAAAACATGTGTTTATTTATTGCACTTTGGAATTTTCATCTTTTGTAAACCATGCTTGGTTTTTGTTAGGAGACTAGAAAAAATCTAACCACGTGAGAAGCAGGTGTAGTCACTGCAGACCAAGTTCTTTATTGATGCGGTCAAGGCAAGATAAGCTCAGCTCTCAGTCATTCCCTTTCCTGTTTAACCTTGAAGGAGTTTTGTGCTAATTGGAAAACAGCCTCTGCCTGAGTGCACACACCTTATGGCATGTAGTGTAGTTATCATAGCTTATCTCGCGACTGTATCATAATCCCCCGCGACACGCAAAGTCGGATTTCATTTAAATCTGATTGCTTTCAACTCTCCGAAAAAGCAAAAAGTATTTGAATTGCATGAACAATATGGCAAGTCATATTACACGCTGCTTTCCTCTTTAGAGGTAGTTTTACATAATTTCCCATTCGTTGGAAATAATGAATAGACAATGGGCCGCATAATTGTGAGAATTTACAATTCAGAGGACTGTGTCGTATAATCAACATGCATAATTCAGAGAGTTGAGTGTATAGGTCACCGGTGGCAGTGGCACGCGAAGTAACTCGGGTCGTCAAACACAAAAAGGTAAAAATCCATACGTTTATCCGGATGCAGCAAAAAAACCCGAGCTGGACAAAAGTTCATAGAAGCACGTCATGCAGTTTCTCTAACACAGCTCTCATTTTCAGCTGAGAGACTCTTTCAATGGAGTCTGCAAGTTGAGAAAAGCTCACTGATGTGTAAAGAAGCGCCGGCAGCCTAAAAGCGGTTATTACATTGTTGGCCAGTGAAAGCTACACCTGTATTGAGTGGATCCTCTCTGGCCCTCTAACATCCTGTGGCCTCACACCTCGGCTTGTGCATATAAATGACATTCCAGAGAGCTTATGGACGGCTCTTGTTCGTACACAAGGTCTCTTGTTTCAAAGGCATGCTAATGTCTGTCGCTCCTCTCAGTGGCTCTCTTTTTTAACTGCCAGTGCAACCGTGAAGGGGATGATTGGGACTCTACAGCCACCTTTTGCCTCCTGAATATTCACATGTTCCTAATGGCGCATATGGATCCACAAGTACTAAACAAAATGAAAACTTCAACGTCGGTCACTGTCTGTGAGATGATTTTAGATTTAGTGCGGTTTTAAGAAAAGGCATTGCTTAGCATGGATGTAGGTGATCAAATAAAACTCTTCAGAAGGATCTATGGTGCACAAAAAGCCTATTGTTCCTCCCTTTTCTAACTTTCTTTGGGATTCTTGTGTTTTAGCTTTGAGAAGTTCAGCTCTGCATTTGGGTTTCGCTTCCCCCCGAGCCATTAATTAATGCTTCAGTACAAACAGCCAACGAATTTGGTCATGAATATTCAAAGACGGCTCTCTTGCATATAATTTTTCATGCAGTGTTCTAACACCAAGCGTTGGTGAGCTGCAGAGCCACAAAGGAGTAGGCTACACGTACCATGTGTATCTGTTTCAGTGTGAACAATAAACCTGCAATCTACACTCTTATTGGTTTTTTTGTGAAGTGAGACTTAACACAATGAAATGTGACATTCTTCTGCTGGTTTTAATTTTACATTTATGATCTCTCTAACTTAGTCTCTGGTTTCTTGTGTAACTCTTTTAAAACTGGACCTTAAATGTCTTGGCAGAATCTCACCATGCAATTTGAGTCTCTATTTCCTGCCCTATATGTTTTCAAGGGATTTCTTTATGATTTTATGTCAAGTTTAAGACATGTTGATACAATCGGACCACTTCATGGCTATATTTGTGTTTCAGATTGTTCCCCTCAAAATATCTTCCGTTCAGTAAAAATTGCTCACTTTTGCATCCCTTATGGCTGGACATCGCACCTTATTCCTCCATAAGTCACTTAACCCTACAACTATCTTTTTATGCTGTGAGGATGTCATGTCTTTCCTATCTGTAGAACTGATGTATTGAAAAGTTAGAAGTTAGATGTTGTTCTGCCAAGTAATCCATTATTAGGAAAAAATGAAATGAATATTTTAAGTCTTTTCCAATCACTGGTGGTTTTTGTATTGGGGCAATATGGGTCACTGACCAGGGAGACACAGCTGAGCAGGTTACAGGAGCACTCCAAAATAATTACATTTTTCATGAAAGAAGTTTTCTATTTTTGGGGAAAAAATATTTGGCCATAAAATGCAGGTGACTAATGTAACAGAAGTTGGTATTTGATACACTAACCATTCTATATTGAAGGGCTATTTAAGCCTTTTTTAAGAGTCTGGACTGAATTTTAACACGTGTAGTTCAAAATAGGTATAAAATACCACACACTATCAGCCTGGACTATATTATTCTACAGAATCTTTAACACAGGAGTTCAGAGTGCCCTGTGGATCAGTGGTAGAGCAGGCACACCATATAAAGATGCCATCGTCCTCAACAGAGCTGAGCTGCAGCCAGGTTTGATTCCAGACTTGATTCCAGGGTGATTTACTGCATGTCTACCCTTCTTCCTGTCAAGCTAGTAATAAATACAGGCCCGTAGAACTGCAAAATCAAAAAAGCAAAAACAACAAAACAAAAACAAAAAACAAATACATTTTCTTTCAGCAGAGGATTGCTAAGGGTGCCTTTCATGTAAGAACTGTCAATGTTGCTTAACAGCTTCTTACTCTCAGCACCTTCTTTCAACATAGTTCTTTTTTTTTCTTATAGAGACCCTTTTAAAATACTTTTCTTAGTTTTATGCCTTTATTATTATTATTATTATTATTATTATTATTATTATTATTATTATTATTATTATTATTATTATTATTATTATTATTATTATTATTATTATTATTATTATTAATATTATTATTGTTTAGTTGTTTATTTATTCAATGCAAACTGAGACACCCTTCATTAGCTGTAATTGTTCTCTTTTCATATTACACTGTCAATATCTATAGATATATTTGTTCTCCCCTGAAAAATAAGCAAACAAAATTTCAAGCATTACACTCCAAGAAATATGTGAAAGATACAAACTACAAAATGGCTTTTCTTAGCTAAAGCTCATTCAAATATTTCTTGATTAGCTTTTAAGGATTCATTTAGCAAGATTTGTAAACATATATATTTACAAATTTGGTTAAATGTAACTTTTAGCTTCATATTTTGTTAAACATAACAGTAAAAGTGTTTTCTCCTTCAGCTAAGGCTCAACAGTCTGCTTTAACAACATACATGTTTATTAATGACATTTTTCAAGAGGGGGGCGTCTGTCACGTCTGTTAGTGTTAAACGTGTCAGTGTGCGCAAAAGCATTAAGAAATAAGCAGGCACAAGCTCTGTTTACCATAATTAATAGAAAATAAATATACGATTCTAATGTTGCTATTCAAATGATTCCTACACTCTTTGTTTCCCTCTTCATGTGTATTCATAAGCAGCGCCTCGTTTGCAACCTCATTTTGTCACAGTAACGTTCATGAAAATGATATATTGAAATCGTGGCAGCGCTAACATGGGCCTGTTATTAACACTTGAGCTACATCTGAGCAGAAGTCGCTTTGATTGGAACGGGGGCGATGTTCTTCTAAAAGCAAGGAAACTATGGAGTTCCTTTGAGTTCAGGTTTCCAGAGAACAGGACAAATGGCATATCTTTATGGTGCAGAATAGTCTGCAGAAGGTTAGAAACTCATTGATCAGAAATCTTAAATTTTATTTAAAAAGTTAGTTTCAATTAAACTGCAAATTAGAAGTTAAAGTCATGCAGAAAAACAAAAAGATATGCAGGTTGCACAGCAAAAGAACATGAAATACATTGCAGAGAAATCTGGGAAAATTTACCTTCGGAAATCCTTTGCTATCCCACAGGAGCAAAATCCATATTCGGGCTGCAGTTAGATATGAATGTAAAGTAAACTGATCCAACCATCCTTTTACTTCAACGCTGCACCAGAAAAGGCTCCACACGTGTCCTCATCCTGTGGCTGCCGCTGATCTTTTATACTGGTTTCAACTTGCAAAATTATACCTTTGACCCCAAGTGAGACTGACATTCCTTGAAAGTAAAATCCTGTATGGAAAACATGCTGCTTTTGTTTGCAATGGAAAAAGTAGACTTTGTATTTATGGAAGTATAATGATATCCATAGCTGGGATGGTGCAGAGGAGAAAGCAGTGAATAATGTATTGCTATGCATATAATGAATATGTTCATATATTCATTTATTAATTTATACATTTGGATTGGCATTTAGCTTTCTCTGATTCTAACCATTATTTAAAAATAATCTCATTTTACTTTTTCATTAAAGTTAATCATTGCAACTAAAAAATATGTGTTTAATTATGATCTTTTCAACTTTTTTCCATCATACAGTAAGAAGATAAAATCCCCTCCTTTTCAGTTCAAACCAGTATTGCACAACCAAATTCACCCTATTCTTTTTATATATGTCCAATGTTTGTTATTTATATAAGAAAATGAGCTGGGAGACGCTGGATAAACAGGGCACAAAGTTTGGGAGAGTTTTCCAAAGTTTGAAAAGAAAACGCTAGAGCGAGAAGGTTGTTGCCGGTCTTGAGGCAGCTGAAGTTATATGCCACAGGGACCAGATGAGGGCTGAAAATGTTACTGTTGATAAATAAACATTATTTAAAAGATCTGTCAGCTTCTGTTAGAAGCAGGCTTTGGTTCATTTGTTTCGCTGCTCTCAGGGTATAGAGAATATTTAATTGCTCTCCTGAATGACATGAATAATCACAAATAGCATTTTACTGAAAGCCACAGGCACACACACACACACACACACACAAGCACACACACACACACACACACACACACGCGCACATGCACACGCATGCACGCACACATACACACACGCACACACACACGACTAGAACACTTGTTTAGGATTTACATACTCATGATTGAATTTGTTTGCATTAGTAGAACAATGTGAAGTTTAAATGTTACTTTCTTGCGAGTAATACTTATTTTAAAATAAGAAGCTGATCAGTGAAATCACATACAAAAAGTTTAGCTCCATTATTTTATTAACTAAATAATCAGATAACATGCCAAATCTATTTTACTACAAAATCTCTCTAATGTCAGCTACGTAGTAATAAAAGAAAACAAAAACCCACAATATTTAAACAGTTCAAATGTATTGAGATCTGTGGGACAGATTCTAGGAAGTGAAACTGAAATAATTCAGTTATAATTAACTCTTTGTTTTTGTATTTAATTAACAAAATTTTTGCTGCATTAAAAAAAACAACTTATTACTCAATGATATTCAGTTTTTACAATTATGCATTCAAGTTTAGATGAACTGGTGTAAATAATGAGAAAATAAATTAATAAACTTTACATTTTATTTTTGGAAGTGTATGGTTTGTGTGTTATTTGAGGTAAAGTAAAGAGAAGATAGACTATTGACAAAATTAGATGACTGTTGAGATCAGGGTGGCTGCCTTTACAAATCCATCAGTAGTAATAAACAGAAGATTAACCTCTGCAAACCTGAGCAGAAAGAGAAGCGGGAAGCCAGCTGCTGCACTCTAACACATTAAAGATTAGCAACTAAAGCAAAAGTAATTGAGCAATATGAGACAAGTCATAAAATACATTTACAATAATTTAACCTAAGCCAAAACACTTTGCTACAAGGTAACCATCAGATGTATTTCAAAAACAGTTATTTGTTTAGAAGATATCTATGAAATATGTTTGTTTACAATTTTTACATGTGTTTTGTTTACAATTGTGCCTTTTTTCTAAATAATTTTTAAAAGGGTTTTTCTGCCACTAGTAGCCTCAATCCACAGCAGATTAGATAGGAAAGGGCAGAGAGAGAAGGGGGAAGACATACAAACCCCAGACGACTGTGCTGAGGACCAATGACCTCTGTACATGGGGTGGCTGCTGTCCCTCTACCTCTCGAGTCATTAACTTGAGATTGTGCGTCGTATAGGCAGACTAATCACAGCAATCCCTCATTCTAAGCAAGCATGTAGCGACAGTGGAAAGGAAAAAGTCCACGAAGTCCATGAAAAGTGGTCAGTCTGTCCCCCAGCAGTGTAAGCCTATAGCAGCATAACTACAGAGATAGCTCAGGATGACCTAAGACACTCTAAAAAAGAATAATCTGGACAACATGGTAATGCAGAACTACAGGCCAATTTCTAATCTTCCATTCATCAGTAAAATTATTGAAAAAGCGGTGTTTCAGCAGTTAACTAGCTTCCTAAAAATGACATATCGCTTTGATGGTTTTCAGTCTGGTTTCGTGCTCACCACAGCACTGAGACTGCCCTCGTCAAAGTTTTCAATGACATCCGCATAAATACAGACTGTGGAAGAACTACAGTGCTGGTTCTGTTGGACCTCAGTGCAGCATTTGACACTGTTGATGATGAAATACTATTGAAATGACTGGAGAGCTGGGTCGGACTCTCTGGTACAGTACTTGGCTGGTTTGAGTTTTACCTAAAGAACAGGGATTTCTTTGTTTCAATAGGAAACTTCTCATCAGAACGAACAGAAATCACATGTGGGGTGCCCCAGGGCTCCGTCCTGGGGCCCCTCTTATTTAATATCTACATGCTCCCACTAGCCCAGATTATAACAACCAACAAGATAACTATGCAGATGATACTCAACTCTACATTACGATGTCACTAGGTGACTTTGAACCCATCGAAACCCTAAGTAAATGCATCGAGCAAATCAATGGATGGATGTGTCATAATTTTCTCCAGCTGAACAGAAGCAAAACAGAAGTAATTACTTTTGGACCTAAAGAGGAACGATCAAGAGTCAGCACACAGCTTCAGTTAATACAGCTAGAAACTACTGATCAGGCCCGAAATCTAGGTGTAGTAATGGACTCAGACCTGAACCTCCAGGGTCACATAAGGGCAATTACAAGGTCAGCCTTCTATCACCTGAAGAACATTTCTTGGATCTGATGTCGCAACAGGACCTCGAAAAAGTCATCCATGTGTTTCTTTCTTGCTCTCTCTGTCAGATGTTTAGTTACTTCCCTGCCTCCTTAAGTGATAATAGTAACTGTAATAAATGTAATATTTTCGTAGTTTTGGAGGTGAGGGTATCAAAATTAGAAGCATGGCTCTGCACTGTTGAAAAACCAGCAGATAGCCGAAGCCCATTAGCCAGCGCGGAGCCAACAAGGATAGAACCCCCTAGCTGTCCTCCTGTAGAGCCCGCGCAGCCTGGACCTCAGGCCGGCTGGGTGACTGTACGTAGGAAGCCTAGTTCTTGGACCCAGCCCCCGGGCCACCACCAACCGGTCTGCGTTTCTAACAGATTTTCCCCGCTCAGCGACACACCCGCTGAGAAGCCGACCCTGGTAATTGGCAACTCCATAGTCAGAAACGTGACATTAGAGACACCATTGACCATAGTCAAATGCTTGACAGAGGCCAGAACGGGCGACATCAAATCCTACCTGAAACGGCTGGCTAAAGATAAGTAAGATTGTTATTCACGCTGGCGGTAATGACACCCGATTACGCCAATTGGAGTTCTCTAAAATTTGTTGCTTCTGTGTGTAAGTCTGCCAAAACAAAGTCCGACTCGGTAATCTTTTCAGGTCCCCTGCACGATCGGACCAGTGACGACATGTTTAGCCGCATGCTGTCATTCCATCAATGGTTGTCTAGGTGGTGTCCTGCAAACGACGTGGGCTACATTGACAACTGGAGAACATTTTGGGGAAAACCTTGTCTGAGCCGGAGAGATGGCATCCATCCCACTTTGGATGGAGCAGCTCTTCTTTCTAGGAATATGGCCGAATTTTTTAGTCCTCCAAAACACTGACAACCTGGGGTCCAGACCAGGAAGCAGAGTCGTAGTTTAACCCACCTCTCTGCTGCTTCTGTACTGTTACCCCCCCATTACCCTATAGAAACAGTGTCTTGCCCACGGCCAAAATTAAATGGATTAAAAGTTAAGCCAACAAAAGCAAATTATGGAAATCTCATAAAAATAAATACAACTTTGACTGAACAGAAAAATAAATCTATTAAATGTGGTTTATTAAACATAAGATCTCTCTCCTCAAAGACTTTGTTAGTAAATGACTTGATTTGTGATAATCACATTGATTTCCTTTGTCTCACAGAAACCTGGTTGCAGCAGGAGGATTATGTCAGTATAAATGATAAACTCCTTCCAGTCATTTAAATTTTCACATTCCTAGAAATACTGGGCGAGGAGGAGGAGTTGCAACCATTTTTCGTTCTGATTTACTAATTAGTCCCAGACCAATTGATAGCTACAGCTCTTTTGAACATCTAACCCTTAATTTTCCTCATCCAAGTTGCAAAACATTAAGACCATTTTTGTTTGTGGTTTTGTATCGTCCACCAGGCCCTTACTCTCAATTCTTGGATCAGATCTCACATTTTTTATCTGATTTAGTATTAAATACTGATAGGGTCATTATAGTGGGGGACTTCAATATTCATGTGGATACTGAAAGTGATAGCCTAAATGCAGCCTTTAGTGCTATTTTAGACTCAATTGGCTTTACTCACAAAGTACAGGGATCGACCCACTCTGGTAAACACACTTTGGACCTTGTACTGACATATGGTATTGAGTGTGAGGAAATAACAGTCCACTCACATAACCCGGTCCTGTCTGACCACTTCTTGATAACTTTTGAATTTACTTTAACTGACCATCTTAAATCTGAAAGAAAAATTCATTATAGTAGAGCTTTATCAGACAATGCTGTAACAATTTTCACGGACTAAAGCTCACTCTGCTACTTCCTTTTCTGCTACGACTCTCCAGTTGTATTACAGTTCCTTTTTGTTATTTCGACTGTTAACTTTGTTTTCTCTAAGTATTTTCTCTCCATAGAAGATATACCTGGTCTGGTATCCTGCTTGGCTGCAATGCCCTGTTGGACGGGGGCATCGACTGGGATGATGCTCCCACTAACTGAACATCCACTGTGTCCTGTTATCAACTTTTTACTTTCTGTAACATAGAACGTACTCCTATATCAGATCTTCTGTTCCTTCTGTGTTTCTGCTCTGTCTTCTCAAACCCCCAGACGGTCGTGGCAGATGACCGCTCCTACTGAGCCTGGTTCTGTTGGAGGTTTCTTCCTGTTAAAGGGTGAGTTTTTCCTCTGCACCGTCACTACATGCTTGTTCAGTATGAGGGATTGCTGAAGGATTACTGTGATTTGAAAGTCTGCCCAACCTCACGCCAATGATTGACGCAATCTGCTGGGATTCCTTAAATAGGAAACTTTTTAACTGATTGGAATGTTTGTATAAATGTATTGAAATGACTTCTTGTTAAGTGCCTTGAGATGACACCTGTTGTCACAGGTCTGCTTAAAAACCCAATTAGACAGCTGCAGCTGATCCAGAACGCTGCTGCTCGTGTCCTCACTAGAACCAGGAAAACAGAGCACATCAACTCAGTTCTTAAGTTCTTACACTGGCTCCCTGTAGCTCAGAGAATAGACTTCAAAATACTTTTGCTAGTTTAAAAATTGCTGAATGGCCTAGCGCCAAAGTATTCAAGATCTACTGTCACTATACCAACCCCCAGACCACTCAGGTCCTCTAATTCCAGTTTACTCAACATCCCTAGAATTAGAACCAAACATGGAGAAGCAGCTTTCAGTTTCTATGCTCCTCTAATCTGGAGCAAACTTCCAGACAACTGCAAAGCTGCTGAAACACAGTTCTTTTAAATCTCTGCTAAAAGCCCATCTGTTTTGAGTTGCCTTTGAGTAATGTTTTCATGTATCATATGTTTTTTGTGGGCTTCATGTTTTATTGCTCTTTTTACATTATCCTAAATTCATGTCTGTTTTTGAGTAATGTTTTTACTTGTTAAAGGCTCTGTGTGAGTCTTATGCTTTAGTGCTGTTTTTACACTATCACCTAATTATGTAAAGCACCTTCAATTACCTTGTTGTTGAAAGTGTGCTATACAAATAAAATTGCTTTGCCTTATCTGATAATTATCAGGGGGGGTTGTTCAGAACTGCCTTACACCACACAATACCTCAATTTCAAAATAAT
This sequence comes from Valencia hispanica, assembly GCA_963556495.2. NCBI lineage: Eukaryota > Metazoa > Chordata > Actinopteri > Cyprinodontiformes > Valenciidae > Valencia > Valencia hispanica. The sequence goes on along the minus strand of OY747707.1, from coordinate 34,247,620 downwards.
TAAACAATTTCATTTACAGTAAATGCTATTTAAACACTAGCAAACTTTAATTGTTATATTTAAGCAACAATTACAAAAAAGATTACCAACGTTCATCATTCTGGAGTGAAATACCTATTAGGATGGAGTTATTAGTTAAATAAGTGATCTTTGCAACTCCCTGATGGCCTATGTTAACTGAGATCAGGATCCCCAAATAACCCATTTGCAATAAATACTGCAAATTAATGACTTATTGTATGTAATTTTAAAATGCATCCTGTTTACAAGACACTCTCATAAAGAAACATATCTCAGAAGATGGCTGTAATACCAGGACAAGTAAACAACTTAAATGGATTATCATTTGTAAACAAACGTGTTATAAAGATCAATATATCAGATATTTGTGTTTAAGATAATTACTATTTACAGTCCTAATATATATTTCTACCATTTGATTAGCAGTTGGGCCTTTTCCTACTTTCAGTTATTCTACTACAACTCTTCAATTTTGACCACAAATTTGGGTAGAAACATTGTTTTCCTCTGTAAAAATACTGATAATAAAAATACTGAGAATAAAAGCACTTACCCAGCAACTAAGAATGTAAAATCTGAAAAATTGCTCGTATTATGTAAAAGATGCAATGCTGGTGTGCAGAACATTTTCATCCTATTTATATTACAACTTAAAGAGCAACTCACCCTCAAATCAACTTATTTTGCTGATAAACTATAAATGAGTGTCTAATAGTGCTGTCTACATGTCTGGTAATTCTTTTGGTATTTAAGTGCATCTTAGTAAAAATATTAATCTTCTGCTTAAAACCATCAGTGTGGCACCCCCTTCAGGTTAAAACACAATACTGCACTTGAATTTGACTGACGAATTTTGGCTGACGTCAGCCAACCCACCGCTGTGAGGTATAAAACAAGTTGAGTCTTCGCCCACGCCTCCTCCACAGAACATCCCTTCCTTTCCTCCCTTTTTCTCTGGTGAAGGAGGTGGAGAGAAATCCTCCACCTCAGAAAGATCGCTCTGAGACAATCAGCTGTCTGTGTCTGGGCCATTGCAGCAGTGCTACTGTCAATATGTGAATCACAACCCAGACCACTCCCCCCCCCCACGGGCCTCTCTCCATGTGAGAGTGCAATCCTTTCTAAACAGGGTTTCACTATGATTTCAAATGCAAAGTGATAAAAAGTTCAAATTTCTTTAGCATCTTGTACTAGATTTCCTGAAAAGCTGCTGACATTTTTCAAATCCAACCTGTTCTATAACAGACAGAGGCTGAAAGATCAAAAGGAGAAAAACAGAGCTCATTTGTTGTACTGTGTTCAGGCTTCCTGTCATTTGTTATTATTGTCGTGCTCTCTCACTCTCTTGCAGCTTGAATGAATCACAGACATGTCTCCACTTGCTGTATAAAATTGTTTTTTTGCAAGTAGTTTCTTATATCTCTTCTTTTTTAACTTCTTTTTTAAACGCTCCAGTGATTCCAACCATAGTTAAGTTTGAGGTTTCCTTGAGGTCAACTTCCACACTTTCCTTGTGATCAACTTCCACACTGAAGAGTGATACTGTCATCATGACCTGGCAGAACTTAGAATGTTTCCTTTTGACAGCAGTCTAAAGGAAATATAGGAGAACTCTGAATGGTGAATAATTGCTTTTGCTACTTTCCTTGAGGTAGCTCAAGCCCTACCCCCGTTCACTCCCTACTCAGCCCCTCCACAATCAGCATAAGATGTCATGTTAGTCTCTTGCCCATTGGCACAAAGGACACCTGCTTGTTAGCAAGCTGACATCTGAGCCTGTGGGACAACCAATGGGGCATCTGTTTCGCAGACAGTGAGGCTGAACGGGTTGCCATTAGAAACAGGCATTGGAGAAGGCCTTGGCATCTGGACACATTTAGCTCAATGAGAGGGGTTTCGCACTATCTATCTATCTATCTATCTATCTATCTATCTATCTATCTATCTATCTATCTATCTATCTATCTATCTATCTATCTATCTATCTATCTATCTATCTATCTATCTATCTATCTATCTATCTATCTATCTATCTATCTAATCTATATAATCTATATAATCTATCTATCTGGCATGCCTGTCTGTCTGTCTGTCTGTCTGTTAAATGCTAATTTCTACAGACAATTTCAAATTGTTTAGACTTTTTAACTTGTTCTTTAGAAAGAAAATCTGACCCAAATTCATGAAGAAAATATACAGTATATATTATTTGTTCTCTCCCCGGTCTATTCTCAATGAGATTTTCTTCACAGTTTTTCAGCTATTATTTATATGTCATCTTTGTGCAATCAGTTTTAATAAAAACTGAATGTTGTCAAATACAAGACGATATTAAAAAAGTCAAATGAATAACTCAGATATCAAGTTTGAAGCTGTCTCACCTGCCGTCGTCTCCTTTTTTAACCTTCACTAAATGCTTAAGCAGCATTTTATACTCATTCCTAGTCCCCAGGAATACATTTTCTCACAGGGAGTTTTAATATCTGTTTTTGCATTATATGCCACAGTGATGGATTATCTTGACTGTAGATCCGAGCACTGACTGGAAGGAGGTGGGGGAAAAAACAGGATAAGCCATCTTTTGGAGGCATTTGTCCAACTTTACAGACCTATCAACGCAGAACAATAAATCTTCCTGGGGAATGTTTAAACATGACAATGTACAGTATAGCTTGAAGGTTAACAAGTTTTTTGTGTAAATCTCAAAAAGTCTTGGATGGCACCGTTGCTTAATCTAAATCACTTATTTATGCTTTGTACAACCGGTGTTTGCCAAGAGGAAATCACTTAATCTTCTCCTGTAGCATTTTACAACGGTAGAGCAAACAGAAAGAGGGATCTTTGCATAGTCTCAATAGATTGTCCAGAATCCCTGGACTTCTTTTATATGGTCTTCACTTCCCCACAGGCTTCAAATGAATTTAGGTCAGGACATTAAGATGGAAATGGAAAAATGGCTTATTTTATGTCTGGTGAACCATTTCTGTCTTTTTATCCTATGTTTGGTTCATTCTCCTGTTAGAAGGATCCAATGATGTGCTATTTTAAGTTTTCTGACAGTTTATCTTTATTTAAGATGTCCTGGTTTTTCAAGGGTTTCATGATACCATTCACTCTGACAAGGTGTCTAGGTCCTGTGGAAGGAAAACATATCGACAGAATCACAGATCTTCAACCATACTTAACTGTGGGAATAACTTGCTTCTCCACATATGTATTGTTCCTTTAAAACAAACCCACCGGAAGTGTCTGTTGCCAAAAAGCTAAATCTTCATCTTACCTAACTAAAACACAGAGTTCCAGTTAAGGTCCCTGTAGAGTTGAACTAACTTAGATCATTATGTTTGTGGTTTTGAAAAGAAAGTGATTTTTCACTCCAAAAGAACTGGTTGTTTTGTTATTAGAGTCTAATGGTGGTTATGAAGACATGGTTGCCTCAAGATTCCCCCCTTTGCAATAGTTCCTTAATTAACAGTGACCTTTAGAGATTTGTTTCTTACCTCCTTTAAAACCCTGCTCTCTTTGTGGTGGAAAGAAAAACTTGGGTCCTCATTCTGCATTGCTTGTCCTGTGTTTCAAATTTTTTTGTCAAGGGGTGTGTGTGGAGTATGGACCCAAATGCAGACGCTGAAGGAAAGTGCAGGATGTTTATTAAAGGAGGACATGATGATGATGATGATGGTGGTGGTGGTGGTGAAGAGGACGACCGCAGGAACGGAGAGACTGGACATCGGGCAGGAACGGAGAGGCAGGAAGACAACACACCATGGGGATGAAGACAATCTAGTAATGATCCGGCGCTGAGTGAAGGGAAGTGATGGGTAATAAAGGCCGGAGGTGAGTAGGATCAGGTGTGGTTGATTGGACAGGTGCAGACAATGAGGAGTGAATAGGGCAGCGTGACATTTTTGTTCTTGTTCTGGTTGAGTAATGGACAAGCTTAGGCAAGTGGCTATTTCCAAGTAGCCATATCTGTCTTACAGATCTTCTATATTAAAGTGTTGCTTAAAGAAATTGACCTCTGTGTCGCATTATGTGTATACCCCATGGAAATAGGAAATAATAGATTATTTATTAAAAGATTGTAGATACTCTGATTAAGCGATAAAAAATAAAGCATCAATCTTGAAAATATATCACATTTGTTTAATAGATCTGTCCATGGTGTACCCTGCCTCTTGCGCAGCTGCTGCTGTCGTTAGGCACCGGCCCCAAAGAGATTTGACTGAAATTAAATTTTCTGTTTCTTTAGTGGCCTCTTAATAAATTTTTCTACTGTATGTGTTATAATAGCAAAACTTCTACCTACAATTAATAGGATTCTGATCTTCTTCTTTTGACAGAAGAAACTGCTCTATAATCATGGGATTATAATACTGATCCGTTAACAAGGTACTTTAGCCACAAATCAGAGCTTCTAATTACAGAAGGGGTTTATTAGCTATGGCTCGTTTGCTGAACAGCGCAAGGCCACACTGCTTGGAATTTCCAGTTTAATTAAGGATTGACTAAAACATTCGGTCCCAGTAGTTCGGATATAATATGTTAGTGTTTTAAACCTCATTGTGGGATAGTATGTGGGATTATTTCAATGCTGCCTAGTAGGTTCTCCACAATATTTAAATATAATGTTTTGTGATGTAGGTTGTACATATTGCAGTGTTTTAGCTAAAATAAAAGATAGGTCTGAAGCTCAGCATCATTTGAAAGCACTGGTTTTTGCACACGGATTAAGAGTTGAAGCTTTTACCAATCAAACAAAGATCAAGCACAATGTCAGGTTTGAGTCAAAATAATACATAACCTTTTTTCTCATATAGTTCACCCTCTGGGACACCAAAAAGTGCAGGTAAGATGAAACATCTTTCCTCTTCAAAAGTTCTTTATTTACCTCAGCTACAATAAAAGTTTCTGCGAAGACTTGGATGAAATAAGGATGATGACCAAAGAGCAATTCCTTTCTGTATTGTATAGTGATCCATGTGATTTGTCTAGTCTAAAGTTTAGTCTGTGTTTATTCAGGTTTCTGCCTTAGTATCATTCAATGGATTCAGTTCTTGTCTTATTCTGTACAGGTTTTATTTCTTCGTCTTCTCGTTGCAACTATCTGGGAGTGAAATCTCAAAGCTATTAGTGTTAGAATACTGGGTTTTTGGTTTGTGTGTTGCTACTTACCTTTGAAAGATTAATTCCTGATGCTTACCTTCCTTGTTTTGTCTTCAAATTTCCACGATTTGTGCTCTTCATTTCAAGAATCCTCACGACTCTGCTCGATTTTTAACCTGGTTCAACTTCCACGACTGGCCGTCTGGTTTCCTGGTCCATCTTCATCCTCCGATTCTATCTCTGCCCACTCCACTGGATCTCAAAACGACATCTCCATCTTTAATGTGCCTCCTGTCTTCCCTCCAACGCCAACCTGTAAACTCACCTTCAAATTCATTCATCTCAGACATCCAGACCTCTACTCACCTCTCAGCTTACCTTCAGTCTACGGACCATCATCATCATCATCATCATCATCATCATCATCATCATCATCATCATCATCATCATCATCATCATCATCATCATCATCATCATCATCATCATCATCATCATCATCATCATCATCATCATCACCAGCAGTTCCCGGTTTTCTGCAGTTCCTGGTTCCAGAGCTCTCTTTCCATATAACCATCTTCAATAAACCTTTGAAATCTGATTTGTCTCCTGAGAGTTACGTGCATGTGGGTCAGGCAGCTTAACAAAACCATGAAGTGACCCCAAGTGGGTATATACTTACTAGCTAAATAAATCAGACAGGGAATTATGCCATAGATTTCAGTTTCAGTTTCAAGTATTCATCCCCAGGTGAACAAAGAATCCGCATAGAGTAATGAGATTAATTAAGTTTATTATTGCCGCAATATTTTAGTCATTTATTAATAGATTCTGAAGAAGTGGTGCTTATGTGAGGGAATTTATTCACATGTCCAAAATATTTTATCAAACCCTATCTTATCTGCTGATTTAATGTATGTAATCTATGTTGTTGTTTTAAATGCATAGGTGGTAGCATTATTTTTGCTATGGTGTTGAGGAGTTGAGGCGTGATTGCCTTTGTAAATGGTTGTTTGGGTTGTCCTACTGAGATAGTGGATTCCTATAAGTACCAGGGGGGTTCACCCAAACAATAACTTGGACTAGAGTCATAAAATACAGTAACACCCCTGTTGGACAGAGTATCCCACCATATGCATGAAGCTGTTGCTAAGCTGGAGAGCTCATTCGTGGTAAACTTTTGTGTACATATCTGCTTGAATTTCCAAGAGGTGTCAAGTCATGACGTATCGAGAGCTAATGGCTACACAGCTATTTTGTACACATTGATTTACTTACCATCTTCATATCCAAGTTCTTCGGCAATGGATCGCCACACATTATCCTTATAATCGTTTCCCTTGTAGTTTTCTCTTTTTTATTAAAGAGACAGGGGTGCTGGGACACAAAAAGGATCAGACACTCAGCCATGGTGAAGAAAAAATTAGTTACTTCAATGAAAGGGACACTTCAGTTCGCGGCTCTTGGCTCTGATGACGCCATCACCACGCCTTCAATCTGTGGGACAATAAAATTCTTCTTCCTTCCTCCTCCTCCTCACTGGTCACCTATCCAGGGTGTACCCCATCTATCACCCATTGACTGCTGGAGATAGGCATCAAGCACCTCTGTGACCCTAAGAAGGATAAGGCACGTATGGAAAGGGACCCGAGGAACCCGACAGTTGTAGCCCATGTTGATATGTGTAGCTCCCATTCTTACTTCCACGAACAGAGCATGCTACGTGTGATGTCAGGGTTTCTTTTGCACACGTGGGTCTCTTCAGGGTCAAAGACTATTCTCACTGTAGTCCAGCTGCAGTCTAACTAAAATTAAAATGTGATTAACCCTACACTCAAAAAACGGTTCTCAGGAAAATAATCTAAAGCCTGAGATTTTTTGATTAGACGGTTTTCTGATCCAGTTTTTATAAGACTAAGAAAACTCCAGGTCTGTTCACCCCTTTGCTAACTCTTACCTCCGTTTTGTACCCACACATTATTATTTCTTCCTGACCCACTTCCATTTTGTACCAGTGAACAATCAGTTCATGTCAATGTACTTAATTTAATTGAATGTCAGTTTAAGTCTCTGGATTTTTAGCGAGCACCAGAGTGTAAGTCCCTAACTCAAACCCTTCAAATTCAACATGGCAATTTTCTTTTTTTTTTTTTACAGTTTTTATAATAGTGTACATATTTGGTTTTATGTATATTATCAAATAAGTGTGGGTCTGATAAATGGTGAGTAAAATATGAGGCAATACAATTAACATCAGAAAACCTAGATAATATACTATATGTAAAACAAAGTAATTTATGATTACTGCATAATGTATAATGTTTTTCCCTAAAATAAATGTTTAATTCTTTGAAAAATGTATTGATTTTTATTTCAAATGCAAATCAGCATGTCAAGATTGTTATGTTATAATATAACCAGCTTTGAGTGTAATATATTGCCAGGACTTGACTTGCAATTGTTTTTGTCAACCGGTGATATTATTAGACTTACCAAACCTAGTCATAGAGAATAATTATCTCAGCTCTGTTGGTGAAGAAATTCTGCAAGAAATGCAAAATGCTAATTGACATACTTGTTATGTTTCCCTGTCTGAATCCTGGTCATTAGATTAGAATAAAATAAAATTACCCTCCTCTTTGGCAGCGAACGTGGACCCAAGTGCAGAAGGCAGGCGGCTCAGTTCAACTCACAGAGCTGCAGCTCTTTGCCTGGTGATAAAGATTCAACCCGTTCCTTTAGCTCCATGTGTAGTCATGTGTATAATTGCTCTGGGACTGGAAATGCACCATGTGTGAATATAAAGGAAGGGCCATTTAATAGGAAACACTGTCCAAACAACACAGCTTCAGTTTGTCTAAATGTCCCATGTTACTAAGAACCTGCAAAGGATGGAGAGTCTTTCATGATAGCAGCTGCAAACGGGGAGAGCGAGGGAAGCTAACGGTCAAGAAACAATAAAGTAGATAAAAAGTCAAAGAGGAAAGCTAAACATAGCAGTCTGTCAAAGCAAGGAGAAGGAGGCAATTCAACAGGGGTAAGAAGATAACTGAGCAACTGAGTGTAGTGAAAGATGTTGGCTGTACAGTTTTGTCCAAAATGTGATGCAGAGGTTTAAAAAGTGAAAGTTTATGCAGAACGAAGAATTCAGTATGCCTCAAAAGTACAAAATGCACAGCAACTGAACAAAACAGAAGTGATGGCCTAAGGTAACTGGTTTAGGGACACTGGACTTGTATCCATTTTATGGTAAAGTAAATCAATTCATGTTCTTATTTATATATTCAACTCTAAACAGTAACCATGTGGCAAGGTGTGTGATAAGTTAGAAAATGCAGAGTGAATGAGATAGCACTTTGAACAAAATGTTACTGACCCACAATTCCCTTTGTAATTTAATGTTCGATAATGTCAATATTGCTAATGCAGACCACAACTAAACAGCAAAGGCAACACGGAAAAGGAAAAGGGGGAACTCTGATCACATATCGCTGGAGTTCAAGGTGGCTTTTCTAAGTGAGTAGAACAACCCTGAACCCTCTTTGCTATGGTTGAAAAAACAAAAATATCTGAAAGTGAAAGGGGGAGGATGCAAGAATTCCACATGTAGAAACTGTGGAATGACAAACTTTTATACTGAGTCATGACGTTTGACTGGGAGCGGCTGAGGCATAATTTAGGCGTTTTTCCTTGAAATTATTTTATTCTTTTATTTCTACCACATTGTTGCCTTGTACTGGCTTAGCGCTGTTGTTTTGTTTGAAACTCTTTCAAAAAAGCCTGGAATATGAGCCTTTCACTGCCGGCACATAATCAGCACATCAGCGTTACAAACATCACAACAATGACCAAACAATAAAATCACTTAATCTACTACCATGTTATGCAAATACTTTACTCATCTGTGAGGCGTGGGATAGTGCACACTGAATGTAAAATGTACGCCTTAACTTGCTGCCTTATTTTTGGTTTAATTCAGCGAATAATTATTTTATCAGTTGGAGCTACTAATGGAGCATCAAAATTTAATTTCCAGATCGTCAGTCAATCCTTTATCATGAAAAATAAATAAAATGAGATGGTAACATCACAGTAAATAAGGTACCTGGTCATAATGTAGCAAGATAGTGTGAATTCCATCCCAGCGTTTAACACAGGGTTGGCCAATTCCGGTCCTCAAGGGCCGGTCTCCTGCATGTTTTCATTGTTTCCCTGGTTCAGCCCACCTGAATCAAATGATGCCTCATTAGCAGGCCTCTGCAGAACTTTGACATGTTGAGGAGGTAGTTGTACCATTTGTATCAGCTGTGTTGGAGCAGAGACACATCTAAAACTGGCCCTTGAGGCCTGGAATTGGACACCCATTGTTTAACACTTCCACACATACGTCAAAAACTTCACACAACTTGATGTTCCAAAAATTTCATTCATTTCCACAAGTTCCGACCTATGTTAGGTGCTTTGCCGGCATGCATGGCAGGAGATGAAACAGTGTAACCACAATGTTCTGTCCATTCAAAATGATTACAACTCTCCCTCCACAAAACTCCATACACAAGTTCATGAAAATTTTTTAAGTACTACCTCTATCTTAATGGTTTTTCTGGGGCAAGTTTCTACCCTGATAATTTGTTTTTAAGAGCACTGGGGAAACAATAGCCCTGTGCTGGCAGAGTTAAGTTTTAAATAAAGACGGTTGAGACAGTTCTTTGGTTTTATTTCTTGCATGCAAGGAGTGACAGATCAAGCATTTCATCCTGGTCTGTGTCTGACAAAATCAGACTTACAACCCTGTTTTATACACAGTTAGGTCACACCCCACATCTCACAGTTATTTTCCACTTAGTCCAAACTCGAAGAATTCCAGGGGGTTTATTACCCCGCCAGCCAGTTGTAGAAAACAGATTGTATCAGAGGAGATTGTTCCCCCCCATAAACCAGTATCTCATGACATCTTCCAGAGCCTAAATGACCCTGGCAGCTAACCTGTAGGGTTGCTGACCCATAAATGTCCGTTCCAGAGAACATCCTTAAATTAAGTTTCTTTCACAAGCTAAACAAAGTTAAACATACCTGTAATTGCTTATTTTCCTCCACAGCCCAATAAAATATATCCTGATTTCTAGAAAAAGTTCCTGCAGTGGAAATATGCCTAAAGTTATAGGGATCAAACAAAGCAAAAGCAAATCTAGCTCGAAAGAGCAAGAAAAGCTAAGGTTTTCGAAAAGTTAAATATACAAGGCTGTACTGTAAAAAATTGCGTTCTCCATGAAAAACAGAAAATGACTGGAAGGCAGAAAGAAAAGGGGAGCTGTGTGGGATAACGGGAATCATCTAGGCCACAGAGAGTGGAGGTGTGAAACATGGGGACACTGGGATAGGTATGGAGTGACTGAGCAAAATGTAAATATTTCATTGATTGTTTGATGGAAGCAGAAAGAAAGCCTCTTCATATTGATCTACTGAAGGCCAAGGGCAGGATGAGGCTAAACCAAGACACTGACCTCTGCACCCACGACCTTGGGCTCATGCCAGAAAGCTAACTTTCAGTCTTCAGTGTTTGATCTCTGGCACCTGCAGATGTGACCTCAACAATGTTGTGCTAGATATCTCAGCAGCAGTGCTCCTGGTCAAATTACCTGAACCTTGAGAGAGTTTATGAGGAAGTGAAGAGTTTTCATTGGTATGAAACTTTTGATGCAGGATGTTATCAGAGGAAACATATGAATGAAGCAGTTATATGGTTGCCTCCACTGTATTGATTTTGTGAATCTATTATTTAAGCAACCTTTTAATCTAAAACAATAGATATAGTGATGGGTCACTGTACCAAGTAGCAATAAATCTCTCAGTTTACTAGTGTAGTAACTCACTATAATTAAACACAGTTGAACACTCAAGCTTAGGTGAGTTGTTTGGCAAAATATCATCCTATGAAAGATTTTTGATTAATTTGTTTGAGGAAAATTTATGATTTTAATTGGTTTTTAAATGAAGTTATTTGAATCTACCAACATCCATCCATCCATCCATTTTCTATACCCGTCATTCCTATGCAGGGTTGCGGGGAGGCTGGTGCCTATTTCCAGCGGTCAAGGGGCGAGAGGCGGGGTACACCCTGGACAGGTCGCCAGTCCATCGCAGGGCTGAATCTACCAACAATAATTTTTAAAGCTATAAAATCAGACAAAAACTAGAACCGCACTTGGAGAGCACAGACATCTGCCAAGGCAGCTCAGTTGTCCCCCCACCTTAAATTTTAATCACTTGTTCCTGGTCCCGTTGCAGACATTTTCTGAAAATGTCATAAAAATCCTCCTATACCTTTTTGAGCTATGTTGCTAACAAAGAAACAAAAAAAACCTGGCCAAAACATAACCTCCTTGGCGGAGGTAATGAGGTAATCAGTTCTAAAGTATGTGCCTTTATGAGCGTTTTCTGATTCATTGCACAACTTTAAGATAAAAGGCTTCTTCAAAATCTTCTCACGGTTGATATGTAACTTTTGCTTATTAGAAATTCATATATATATACATATATATATATACATGCAGTGGCTTGCAAAAGTATTCAGCCCCCTTGAACTTTTCCACATTTTGTCACATTACAGCCACAAACATGAATCAATTTTATTGGAATTCCACGTGAAAGACCAAAACAAAGTGGTGTACACGTGAGAAGTGGAACGAAAATCATACACGATTCCAAACATTTTTTGCAAATAAATAACTGAAAAGTGGGGTGTGCATAATTATTCAGCCCCCTGAGTCAATACTTTGCAGAACCACTTTTTGCTGCAATTACAGCTGCCAGTCTTTTAGTGTATGTCTCTACCAGTTTTGCACATCTAGAGACTGAAATTCTTGCCCATTCTTCTTTGCAAAACAGCTCCAGCTCAGTCAGATTAGATGGACAGCGTTTGTGAACAGCAGCTTTCAGATCTTGCCACAGATTCCCGATTGGATTTAGATCTGGACTTTGACTGGGCCATTCTAACACATGGATATGTTTTGTTTTAAACCATTCCATTGTTGCCCTGGCTTTATGTTTAGGGTCGTTGTCCTGCTGGAAGGTGAACCTCCGCCCCAGTCTCAAGTCTTTTGCAGACTCCAAGAGGTTTTCTTCCAAGATTGCCCTGTATTTGGCCCCATCCATCTTCCCATCAACTCTGACCAGCTTCCCTGTCCCTGCTGAAGAGAAGCACCCCCAGAGCATGATGCTGCCACCACCATATTTGACAGTGGGGATGGTGTGTTCAGAGTGATGTGCAGTGTTAGTTTTCCGCCTCACATAGCGTTTTGCATTTTGGCCAAAAAGTTCCATTTTGGTCTCATCTGACCAGAGCACCTTCTTCCACATGTTTGCTGTGTCCCCCACATGGCTTGTGGCAAACTGCAAACGGGACTACTTATGGTTTTCTTTTAACAATGGCTTTCTTCTTGCCACTGCTCCATAAAGGCCAACTTTGTGCAGTGCACCACTAATAGTTGTCCAATGGACAGATTCCCCCACCTGAGCTGTAGATCTCTGCAGCTCGTCCAGAGTCACCATGGGCCTCTTGGCTGCATTTCTGATCAGCGCTCTCCTTGTTCGGCCTGTGAGTTTAGGTGGACGGCCTTGTCTTGGTAGGTTTACAGTTGTGCCATACTCCTTCCATTTCTGAATGATCACTTGAACAGTGCTCCGTGGGATGTTCAAGGCTTGGGAAATCTTTTTGTAACCTAAGCCTGCTTTAAATTTCTCAATAACTTTATCCCTGACCTGTCTGGTGTGTTCTTTGGACTTCTTCCACACTTTTCACTTTCACAATACTTTCTAATAATGTGCGTTGATACGGCACTTTGGGAACTTCCAACTTCTTTTGCAATGACCTTTTGAAGCGTTCGCTCCTTATGGAGGGTGTCAATGATGGTTTTCTGCACAACTGTCAGGTCAGCAGTCTACCCAAGGATTGTGATTCCTACTGAACCAGACTGAGAGACTTTTTAAAGGCTCAGGAACACTTTGCAGGTGTTTTGAATTAATTAGCTGACTAGAGTGTGACACTTTGAGTCTAAAATACTGAACCTTTTCACAATATTCTAATTTTCTGAGATTTTGAATTTGGGGTTTTCATAAGCTGTAAGCCATAATCATCAAAATTATAACAATTAAAGGCTTGCAATATCTCACTTTGCATGTAATGAGTCTATATCATATATTAGTTTCCCCTTTTAAGTTGAACTACTGAAATAAATTAACTTTGCAAGATATTCTAATTTTTCGAGTTTCACCTGTAGGCACTATTAGACCGTGAATACTTATGTACCAATCATGTTTAAATGTTTAGATTCTCATTTCAATAATTTATCAAATTGATATTTTCAATACACTATTTGTGTAGCCTCTTTTTAAAGAAAACTATGCTTAAATCAGTTTTAAAATACATCTAATGTAACATGTCGAAAATGCGGAAAAAGTGAAGGAGCGGGAATACTTTTCAGTGGCGTTGTGGTGAGGAGATGAGCAAACACATACACACAAATATAAACTTGCGCTGTTGATCTTCCTGGACATTGTAGAAAACAGATATTTGCTGATTGATTTGGGAGGGCAATTTTCACAGTGCCCAACCTCAACAAAGGCAAGAAGTCAAATGCCAAGTCTTCCCATCTTTTAACATATTTTTTTTTTACTCATCTACATTTATCCATTATAGCTCCCTGTATGTTTTAGGATTGATTTTAAGGTTTTTTAGGGTTTTTAAGTGTCTTAATGGTCTTGGGCCTTCTTGATTAGATTATTGATTATTAGGGCTGGACGATAATTCACTAACAATATCTATCGATTGATCGACAAATGGTGCGATAGAAAAAAAGCGTTGATAAAAAATTTGATTAAAAAAAAGTTTCCCTTTCTTTTTCATTATAGCCAATCAGGTAGCTTAATAGTACTGTCATTACTTACTCCAAACCAATCACAAATGCAGACCCAGGCAGCTCTGTAACGGAGCCCTCGCTCCTCTTAAATCACAAAAAAGAGAAAATGACTTGGACCGCAAAATATGTCACAGCAGGACAAGGAAATCGTTCCGTAAAAAGGTCCCAGTAGTTCACCAGCAGATAAATGTTGTGTCCCATTTTGAACCGATCCTCGACACAGAGCAGTACTAAATGTAACAATAATGAACAAAATAAAATACAGGAAATACTACTGTCAGCAAAGTTGCTATTGCCTTTGCCATGTTTGCAGAGAGACAGGCTGCACTACTGACCACACCCGCTGCTTTTAAAATGTCCACCAGGGGCGGAATGGGGCACTAAAAATCCACAGGGAAAATTCTGACCGCACCTGCCCCCCCCCAATATTAGGCTTTAGCTACATAATATATTGTTAATATTTTTCATTCTGATTTACTAATTAGTCCCAGGCCAATTGATAGCTACAGCTCTTTTGAACATCTAACCCTTAATTTTCCTCATCCAAGTTGCAAAACATTAAGACCATTTTTGTTTGTGGTTTTGTATCGTCCACCAGGCCCTTACTCTCAATTCTTGGATCAGATCTCACATTTTTTATCTGATTTATTATTAAATGCTGACAGGGTCATTATAGTGGGGGACTTCAATATTCATGTGGATACTGAAAGTGATAGCCTAAATGCAGCCTTTAGTGCTATTTTAGACTCAATTGGCTTTACTCACAAAGTACAGGGATCGACCCACTCGGGTAAACACACTTTGGATCTTGTACTGACATACAGTATTGAGTGTGAGGAAATAACAGTCCACCCATATAACCTGGTCCTGTCTGACCACTTCTTAATAACTTTTGAATTTACTTTAACTGACCATCTTAAATCTGAAAGAAAATTTCATTATAGTAGAGCTTTATCAGACAATACTGTAACAATTTTTAAAGAATCTGTTCCATTCTTACTTTCCTCAGTGTCTCAGGGTAACACAGTGGATGGCAGCAATTCTATCTCTAACCCTTCAGAAATTGATGATCTGGTTCACAGTGTTACGTCCTCATTGCGTTTGGCATTAGATAGTGTAGCCCCATTAAAAAAGAAAGTGGCTAGCCATAGGAGGCTGACTCCTTGATTTAACGTAGAGTTGTATACTTTAAAGCAGAATACTAGGAAGTTGGAGAGAAAATGGCGCTCTACACATCTAGAGGATTCCTATTTAACCTGGAATAACAGTCTATTGCTGTATAAAAAGACCCTTCAACAAGCTAGAACAGCATATTTTTCATCATTAGAGGCGAATAAAAACAATCCTAGGTTTCTTTTTAGTACAGTTGCCAAACTTACACAGAGTCATAGCTCTGTTGAGCCAACTATTCCCCCAGCTCTTAGCAGTGATGATTTTATGGGATTCTTCATAAATAAAATTATTTCTATAAAAAATAAAATCATTGGCATCCTCCCAAACATGATTACTTCTTCCTCAGTAAATGAGGCAGCATCGGAAAGAACAGTAGAAGCTCATTTGTGCTTAGGCTGTTTTGATTCAGTCAAACGTTCGGAATTATCAAAAATATTAGCCTCACCTAAACCTTCAGCTTGTATGTTGGACCCAATTCCAACCAAATTATTTAAAGAAGTGTTCCATTTGGTTCCTGGCCCCATTTTGGATATGATTAATCTATCCTTAGTAAACGGATACGTACCACAATAATTTAAAATAGCTGTAAATAAACCTTTACTCAAGAAACCTTCCCTTGATCAAGATGACTTAGTGAATTACAGATCTATATCTAACCTTCCTTTCTTATCCAAAATCCTTGAGAAAATTGTTGCTAATCAAATCTCTGAGCATCTAAACAGTAACGAGCTGTTTGAAGAGTTTCAGTCAGGTTTTAGAGCTCATCATAGCACTGAAACAGCACTGGTGAAGGTAACTAATGATATTCTCATGGCCTCAGATAATGGACTTGTGTCTGTTCTGGTTTTGTTAGATCTCAGTGCTGCTTTTGACACACTCTTAGAAAGGCTTGAACATGTTGCAGGGATCAAAGGAACAGCACTAGGCTGGTTTAAATCATATTTGTCTGACAGATTCCAGTTTGTTCATCTAATTGATCAATCTTCTTCACTCTCAAGGGTTACTTGTGGAGTTCCACAGGGTTCTGTGCTTGGACCAATTCTTTTCACCATATATATGCTTCCAATTGGTAGAATCATTAGACAGCATGGGACAAATTTCCACCGCTATGCCACTGATACACAACTATATTTATCCATAAATCCTGATGAACCCAGTCAGTTAGGTAGATTACAGGCATGTCTGGAAGACATAAAAACATGGATGAATCTAAACTTTTTGCTTTTAAATTCTGACAAGACAGAAGTTGCTGTCTTTGGACCAGAAGTTCTTAAACAGAAACTTCTTAGTCAATCACTTCATCTGGATGGCATTAAATTGGCCCCCAGTAATAACGTAAAGAACCTTGGCATTATTTTTGACCAAGACTTGACATTTAAATCCCATATTAAACAGGTTTCTAGGATTTCCTTCTTTCACCTCCGGAATTTTGCTAAAATTAGAAACATCCTGTCCAGGAGTGATGCTGAGAAACTAGTCCATGCATTTGTTACCTCAAGGCTGGACTACTGTAATTCTTTACTATCAGGTAGTCCACAAAATGCCATTAAAAGCCTTCAGTTGATCCAAAATGCGGCAGCAAGAGTTCTGATGAATATTGAAAAGAGAGATCACATTTCTCCTGTTTAGCTTCCCTTCATTGGCTCCTTGTTAAATCCAGAATAGAATTTAAGATCCTTCTTCTTACATACAAAGCCCTTAATAATCAAGCTGCATCATACATCAGAGATCTAATTGTTTCATATGTTCCCAACAGAGCACTTCGCTCTCAGACTGCAGGTTTACTTGTAGTTCCTAGGATTTCTAAAAGTAGAATGGGAGGCAGATCTTTTAGTTATCAGGCTCCTCTCCTGTGGAACCAGCTCCCAGCTTTAGTCCGTGAGGCAGACACTCTGTTTACTTTTAAGGCCAGGCTTAAAACTTTGCTTTTTGATAACGCTTATAGTTAGACTGGCTTAGGTCGTCCTGAGCTAGCTCTGTAGTTATCGGCTTAGACTGCTGGAGGACAGACTTACCAATTTTCTTCACTCTGCTACTTCCTTTTCTACTACTACACTACAGTTGTATTACAGTACATTCTGTTATTTCGACTGTTAACTTTGTGTTCTCTCAGTGTTTTTCTCTCCATAGAAGATATACCTGGTCTGGTATCCTGGTTGGCTGCAATGCCCTGTTGGACGGGGGGCATCGACTGGGATGGTGCTCCCAGTGGCTGAACATCCACTGTGTCCTGTTAACAACTTTTTACTTTCTGTAACATAGAAAGTTCTCTTATATCAGATCTTCTGTTCCTTCTGTGTTTCTGCTCTGTCTTCTTAAACTCCCAGACGGTCGTGGCAGATGGCCGCTCCTACTGAGCCTGGTTCTGTTGGAGGTTTCTTCCTGTTAAAGGGGAGTTTTTCCTCTGCACCGTCGCTACATGCTTGCTCAGTATGAGGGATTGCTGAAGGATTGCTGTGGTTGGAAAGTCTGCCCAACCTCATGCCAATGACTGACGCAATCTGTAAATAGGAAACGTTTTAACTAATTGGAATGTTTGTATAAATGTATTGAAATGACTTCTTGTTAAGTGCCTTGAGATGACATCTGTTGTGAATTGGTGCTACATAAATAAACTGAATTGAATTGAATTGAATTAATAACATTAGGTTATACATTATAGTTACACTCTATTCTTTATTAAGCTTAGGCTATATGATATTCTATGTAAGTTATATTGTAGTTATTTTCTGTATTAGGCTTTAGCTATATAATATATTGTTAAATAACATTCGGCTATGTATTATTATTACACTCTATTCTATATTAGGTTTAGGCTATATGATATTATATGTAAGTTATATTATATTCAGTATTAAGCTTTAGCTATATATCTACAGCACGTCCAATCAAAAGTGTAGATATGTCCTGCTATGTTTTATATCTTAATGTTTTTTGAGGGCCAATTTAATGCCATCCAGATGAAGTGATTGACTAAGAAGTTTCTGTTTAAGAACTTCTGGTCCAAAGACAGCAACTTCTGTCTTGTCAGAATTTAAAAGCAAAAAGTTTAGATTCATCCATGTTTTTATGTCTTCCAGACATGCCTGTAATCTACCTAACTGACTGGGTTCATCAGGATTTATGGATAAATATAGTTGTGTATCAGTGGCATAGCGGTGGAAATTTGTCCCATGCTGTCTAATGATTCTACCAATTGGAAGCATATATATGGTGAAAAGAATTGGTCCAAGCACAGAACCCTGTGGAACTCCACAAGTAACCCTTGAGAGTGAAGAAGATTGATCAATTAGATGAACAAACTGGAATCTGTCAGACAAATATGATTTAAACCAGCCTAGTGCTGTTCCTTTGATCCCTGCAACATGTTCAAGCCTTTCTAAGAGTGTGTCAAAAGCAGCACTGAGATCTAACAAAACCAGAACAGACACAAGTCCATTATCTGAGGCCATGAGAATATCATTAGTTACCTTCACCAGTGCTGTTTCAGTGCTATGATGAGCTCTAAAACCTGACTGAAACTCTTCAAACAGCTCGTTACTGTTTAGATGCTCAGAGATTTGATTAGCAACAATTTTCTCAAGGATTTTGGATAAGAAAGGAAGGTTAGATATAGATCTGTAATTCACTAAGTCATCTTGATCAAGGGAAGGTTTCTTGAGTAAAGGTTTATTTACAGCTATTTTAAATTATTGTGGTACGTATCCGTTTACTAAGGATAGATTAATCATATCCAAAATGGGGCCAGGAACCAAATGGAACACTTCTTTAAATAATTTGGTTGGAATTGGGTCCAACATACAAGTTGAAGGTTTAGGTGAGGCTAATATTTTTGATAATTCCGAACGTTTGACTGAATCAAAACAGCCTAAGCACACATGAGCTTCTACTGTTCTTTCCGATGCTGCCTCATTTACTGAGGAAGAAGTAATCATGTTTGGGAGGATGCCAATGATTTTATTTTTTATAGAAATAATTTTATTTATGAAGAATCCCATAAAATCATCACTGCTAAGAGCTGGGGGAATAGTTGGCTCAACAGAGCTATGACTCTGTGTAAGTTTGGCAACTGTACTAAAAAGAAACCTAGGATTGTTTTTATTCGCCTCTAATGATGAAAAATATGCTGTTCTAGCTTGTTGAAGGGTCTTTTTATACAACAATAGACTGTTATTCCAGGTTAAATAGGAATCCTCTAGATGTGTAGAGCGCCATTTTCTCTCCAACTTCCTAGTATTCTGCTTTAAAGTATACAACTCTACGTTAAATCAAGGAGTCAGCCTCCTATGGCTAGCCACTTTCTTTTTTAATGGGGCTACACTATCTAATGCCAAACGCAATGAGGACGTAACACTGTGAACCAGATCATCAATTTCTGAAGGGTTAGAGATAGAATTGCTGCCATCCACTGTGTTACCCTGAGACACTGAGGAAAGTAAGAATGGAACAGATTCTTTAAAAATTGTTACAGTATTGTCTGATAAAGCTCTACTATAATGAAATTTTCTTTCAGATTTAAGATGGTCAGTTAAAGTAAATTCAAAAGTTATTAAGAAGTGGTCAGACAGGACCAGGTTATATGGGTGGACTGTTATTTCCTCACACTCAATACTGTATGTCAGTACAAGATCCAAAGTGTGTTTACCCGAGTGGGTCGATCCCTGTACTTTGTGAGTAAAGCCAATTGAGTCTAAAATAGCACTAAAGGCTGCATTTAGGCTATCACTTTCAGTATCCACATGAATATTGAAGTCCCCCACTATAATGACCCTGTCAGCATTTAATAATAAATCAGATAAAAAATGTGAGATCTGATCCAAGAATTGAGAGTAAGGGCCTGGTGGACGATACAAAACCACAAACAAAAATGGTCTTAATGTTTTGCAACTTGGATGAGGAAAATTAAGGGTTAGATGTTCAAAAGAGCTGTAGCTATCAATTGGCCTGGGACTAATTAGTAAATCAGAATGAAAAATATTAACAATATATTATGTAGCTAAAGCCTAATATTGGGGGGGGGCAGGTGCGGTCAGAATTTTCCCTGTGGATTTTTAGTGCCCCATTCCGCCCCTGGTGGACATTTTAAAAGCAGCGGGTGTGGTCAGTAGTGCAGCCTGTCTCTCTGCAAACATGGCAAAGGCAATAGCAACTTTGCTGACAGTAGTATTTCCTGTATTTTATTTTGTTCATTATTGTTACATTTAGTACTGCTCTGTGTCGAGGATCGGTTCAAAATGGGACACAACATTTATCTGCTGGTGAACTACTGGGACCTTTTTACGGAACGATTTCCTTGTCCTGCTGTGACATATTTTGCGGTCCAAGTCATTTTCTCTTTTTTGTGATTTAAGAGGAGCGAGGGCTCCGTTACAGAGCTGCCTGGGTCTGCATTTGTGATTGGTTTGGAGTAAGTAATGACAGTACTATTAAGCTACCTGATTGGCTATAATGAAAAAGAAAGGGAAACTTTTTTTTAATCAAATTTTTTATCAACGCTTTTTTTCTATCGCACCATTTGTCGATCAATCGATAGATATTGTTAGTGAATTATCGTCCAGCCCTAATAATCAATAATCTAATCAAGAAGGCCCAAGACCATTAAGACACTTAAAAACCCTAAAAAACCTTAAAATCAATCCTAAAACATACAGGGAGCTATAATGGATAAATGTAGATGAGTAAAAAAAAAATATGTTAAAAGATGGGAAGACTTGGCATTTGACTTCTTGCCTTTGTTGAGGTTGGGCACTGTGAAAATTGCCCTCCCAAATCAATCAGCAAATATCTGTTTTCTACAATGTCCAGGAAGATCAACAGCGCAAGTTTATATTTGTGTGTATGTGTTTGCTCATCTCCTCACCACAACGCCACTGAAAAGTATTCCCGCTCCTTCACTTTTTCCGCATTTTCGACATGTTACATTAGATGTATTTTAAAACTGATTTAAGCATAGTTTTCTTTAAAAAGAGGCTACACAAATAGTGTATTGAAAATATCAATTTGATAAATTATTGAAATGAGAATCTAAACATTTAAACATGATTGGTACATAAGTATTCACGGTCTAATAGTGCCTACAGGTGAAACTCGAAAAATTAGAATATCTTGCAAAGTTAATTTATTTCAGTAGTTCAACTTAAAAGGGGAAACTAATATATGATATAGACTCATTACATGCAAAGTGAGATATTGCAAGCCTTTGATTGTTATAATTTTGATGATTATGGCTTACAGCTTATGAAAACCCCAAATTCAAAATCTCAGAAAATTAGAATATTGTGAAAAGGTTCAGTATTTTAGACTCAAAGTGTCACACTCTAGTCAGCTAATTAATTCAAAACACCTGCAAAGTGTTCCTGAGCCTTTAAAAAGTCTCTCAGTCTGGTTCAGTAGGAATCACAATCCTTGGGTAGACTGCTGACCTGACAGTTGTGCAGAAAACCATCATTGACACCCTCCATAAGGAGCGAACGCTTCAAAAGGTCATTGCAAAAGAAGTTGGAAGTTCCCAAAGTGCCGTATCAACGCACATTATTAGAAAGTATTGTGAAAGTGAAAAGTGTGGAAGAAAAAGGTGCACAAGCAGCAGGGTTGACTGCAGTCTGTAGAGGATTGTCAGGAAAAGGCCATTCAAAAGTGTTGGGGACCTTCACAAGGAGTGGACTAAGGTTGGAGTTAGTGCATCAAGAGCCACCACACACAGACGGATCCTGGACATGGGATTCAAATGTCATATGTCAAGCTGCTCCTGAACAACAAACAACGTCAGAAACGTCTTACATTGGGCTAAAGAAAAAAAGAACAACACATTTTGCATCTCATTTGGAAACCAAGGTCCCAGAGTCTGGAGGAAGAATGGAGAGGCACACAATCCAACATGCTTGAAGTCCAGTGTGAAGTTTCCACAGTCTGTGTTGATTTGGGGAGCCATGTCATCTGCTGGTGTTGGTCCACTGAGCTTTATTAAGTCCAGAGTCAACGCAGCCATCTACCAGGACATTTTGGAGCATTTGATGCTTCCTTCCGCAGACGAGGCAAAAATAATAATATATAAACACATTTATATATCCAAAACAGAAGCTCAAATATGGCCCTGCGAATTTACTGCATCAGCACCACCAAACATGTAACTTTGTGCACTGCTCCTTAGAAACAAGCAGGTTAATCTTCAACCTCCTGCATCTAATCTTACCAACCATTCTTGCATTCGTTTGGTGAGGAGAGCTTTAGATAGGAAGGTAAATTAGATGATAAAATAAAAATGTTTGCATGCTGTTGTGAATCAGAGGGGTGGTTGCCTGTGACTGACCATTTCTTCATCTGGCAGCATGTACTTGCAAGTGATGTCTATATTGCGATGGATTAGTATGAAAGCATGTACGATCTTTAGTGGGCTGGATTTGGGAGTAAATAACACCACCTAAAACATTCGGTTTCAAAGAACGCCTGAGTATTTTTTATGTGAAAGAAAAGATTGCGACCACATGAAAAACTTTGGTTTCTGTTCTTAAATTTACATCATAAAGCTTTCAATTGAATTGTAGTGGGGCTCATGGCACAAACTGGATGGCAATTAAACTTCAAGCCGTTATTTCTGGTCATCTTTGTGACAGGATCACTTTTCTTTTTAAATCCAAACATTGAACCTACTATTAATTATCTTGTTATCAAGTGCTGGTGTGGTTGCATCCCCTTACTTCAAGTTCACAACCTGGTCCCAGCTCCAGTTGCTCCATATTGTGTGCGTATTGCCTTTATCAATCTACTAGAGCTCAGAACAAAGACCTTCGTGTTCAAACACCAATTACTCACTCATCTCCTGAGGCATCAGTGCAGCCCTAATTGGATTTAAATGAACCCCCAAATTTCCCTTTGTTACAGAAAATAATATGCAGGACTTTTTAATTAAGATCCGATACAAGCCCACGTGGAGGGTCTGTAGTTGCTTTCATGTCCAGCTCTTCAAATAGAGGTTCGAGTTCGCTTCGCAGACAGTTTGGTACAGGATCTGGCACAGCAGGAGGTGGTTTGTTGTTGCTGTGTGTTGAGTTTGTGTATTGCTGTGTGTAATGGGGAGGCCTATCCGGAAAGGTTAAGAAGTTAATTAAAGGAGCTGCACAGTGATTGATCAACTTATCAACTAGTTCAAGTATCAGACCGAAACTTTTGTCTTCAGCTTGATTTAACCATTTTCTGGTGTATCATGGGGAAAACTGTTGTGAATGTAGCACACAATAATCTTTAATGTACTTAATATGTTATATAATGTACTTAATATGTTATATTTTTATAAAATGTTTACTGTTTTACTTTCTTTAATTTTTTTATTCTTTTATCTTTAAAATATACTAGGTCCAGACAATACTTTGAATGTAGCCTTCGTAATTTTCTTCTACTTAAAGCAAGGTTTGTTGTGTACAATGACAATAAAAACATTATATTCTAAATTACAGCTGTCAAACTGGAATAATCTTTTTGGTTATTTCAGAGTGCTTTAAGATGCTCATTATAGGGGATGCATCAAAATTCCAACTCAAACGATATCCAACATTAGCCAGTGCTTCAAAAGAAAATGCAATAAAATGAAATCTTCCAAGGTTGGTCTATGTATGGAATGATGTGTGGAAGGCCTGATGTAGAGAGAGTACAAGACTGGTTTGCTGTTGAGACATCAGCTAATGGTGGCAAAAAAGAGTATATGTCGGTAAGGGAGGCTCAGTGTTTTGGTTGAAGGCAAGGGCGTCGTTTTTTTTTGTATTGCTTTATTGATAACAACAAACTTGGGTGTGGTTTGATGATTGCTTGAGACAAGAAATATTTAGTATTCATATATAAGTATTCATCTTTTTGACGTCTCATTACAATATGCACTGCGGTGTATTAACAGGTATTGAAAATAGTGTCTTTATTCAATCAATAAAAGTTGAAAGCCAGATGTGTTTTATCTTGTTTTTCGAAAGTGCCCGAAAACCATCATTAGACTGTTGGGCTGGGAAGGATCATTATAATCCACATCTGCACAAAGAACAATGTTGGCTACATTATTAATATACTCACCCCAGAAGAAAAATCCGCAACAAAAGCATTTTCTTTGCCGCCTGTGCTTCACTACAGTTCAGAGTCCTGTAACGTGCTAGATCATCCACTGGTGACCCGCATAAACGTTGTTTCACTGGTGGATAAATACATAAATTAAATTTCACGGGTCCAGTTGGTCCAAGTTTCTTTAATGCAAGAGGGTTGCAGGAGAGAAAATATGTAGGCTTAAAATTTTGTATGTTTGTTTAATATTCATCGTTATCATCTTTATTTATAAAGCGCTTTCACAAGCCAAGGCTGGAACAAAGTGATGCACATCAAAGAAGGAAAGCTATCAAGGAGTAAAACACAATCTAAAAATATTTCCAAAGAGGATATTGTTGAAATAGCCTACTGTGTTGGTGGAAAGAGCATGCAAGAATATTTCCCAACCTTGCGCTGATAGCAGAATGTTTTCCCTATCTAGGCATCCAGCGCTGCCGGCGAGAGAGACTTTTCTGGACCTGGATTAATGATTCAGGAATGGAGAACAGTTGAAGCCAGGGACTGTGGACCATACCTATATTGTTTTTGCACAAAAATCTCAGCATCAAACACGTAAATGTCAGCTGTGCAACATTTCAGCAAAATAAAAGGGAAATCATTCATTGCTCCCTATAGGGGGCTGGGCTGAGTTGCCTTTTTTCCCCTGTTCACCCCCCTTACCTATTGTGAATCATTTATATCTGCTAAAAGGGACGCTGGCAAAGCCGGCTGCTACCGTGGTCTTCCAAATCCTGTATTGTGTTAATGTTTGTAATTGTTTGTATGATCTTGGATTGGTTGTACCGAAACTTAATTTCCCCACGAGGATTATTAAAGTATATCTTATCTTATCTTATCTTATCTTATCTTATCTTATCTTATCTTATCTTATCTTATCTTATCTTATCTTATCTTATCTTATCTTATCTTATCTTATCTTATCTTATCTTATCTTATCTTATCTTATCTTATCTTATCTTATATAATTTACATTTAATCAGGGGTCATGCTATTTTCTGTTTTCGACTGTTTGGTAAAGGAAAAATGAGAAGCCCGCCTGTCATTTCCACAGGGTACAATTCACTCCCGTAACCACTCAGGTAACTGAATCATAAAAAAAAAACATTCCTATAAGAGCATCTGAGCATTATCTCAGAATTGGACACTGTATGCAATGCATCTTGCTTTCCAAGAGCTCGTCAGCACCTTGGAGAGTTATAGTGGCTTTGGAATGCATTGCTGTGCTGGACATAGACCAGATCGGTGCATTTTGCCCACTGATTCAGGAGAAGCCATGCTGCAGATTAACTCCTGCTGAAGCAATCAGGAAAACACTTGTTCAGAGAAAAGTGCCACTTGTTTTTACAGTGTGCAGTGTGGCAGCAGTAAACACTGTTACTTACTTCGGTACTTGACATGGTGCTTGTTTTCATTATACTGGTATATGTGCAGTGATCTGGCAGTACGTCACTGTGAAATTTTTATTTTATTTTTAATTTTTGTGAAGAGAGGCCACATCACTCATGAGTTAAGTTTCTTTATCTTGACCCATGCTCCTGTAAATTAAATATGGAAGGAAAAATTCTTCAGGAAACCATAATTATTTTTATATGGCTTTGAAGACAAACTGATTGCAAAAATTGTCGAATGACTGGAAAATGGGCTAAAAATGGGTCAAAAGTCTCACAGTGTATTACCACCTTGCCCCGTGGGGGATGCAAGCACAGGTCTGCGCCATCTGGGCATAGATGCATGGAGCAGGTGACGTTGCACAATTCTGAATCTAAGATTAAGGGTGCATTCACACCGGCCCTGTTTAGTCTGCTTTAATCAAAGTTTAATTTGTTTGCCCAAAAAGTGCGGTTCATATGAGTAGGTTGGAATGTGCAATTGCAACTCTGATACAGACCAAAAAGGCAAACTCTGGTCCACCTAAAAACCAAGGTCTTTGCTCATTTGAAGTGAACTCTGGTGCGGTTATATTTATGTGAGTGGCAAGCAGGCCGGGGACACCACAAAAGCAGAAAGTGGACTAAAGAGCAGGGGATTCTGGGTAAATACAACCAAAACAACCATGCAGCAACAAGTCTGCCGTGTTCTCTGCTCATGCTGTCCCCATTGGTACAACATATTTGTCAGGCACATTTGCAACAAGACAACAGAGAAATCCTAAAACCGCTAAAATCTCATGCCACTCCATGTTTGTTTACATTTCATGAAACAGGAAGTACCTGTGTTCAGTGCTTTTGGGGCAGTGCCACCATAGGTGAGGGGTTAAGTTGCTCGAAAGCTTTGGTGGGTTTGACAAAGTGCAGTGTGAAGATTTCCAACAACACGTTTGCAAGTTTTGTTTTAAAAGGAATGAAAGGGGTGGGGATCTATTCAAGTTGGATGCCTCCTATTACACATTACTTATTATTACGCTTAATTATGATGACTTCAATGAATAGCCAATCCACTGCCTTTTTCTAAGGTATTTCTTATATTGTGAATAAATCACAATATAAAAAAAATATTTATTTTGTTATACGTTAGTTAATTTTGATTTGATTCTGTCAGGAACTCATCTCACTCTACTACCTACACCTGTGCTCATTAACTTCACTTCCACCTCATTGGCTATCACTCTGGTTAAAAGACAGCATCACTCACCACATCCCCCTTCTGTCATCTGGTTCTCCAGCCTCAGAATCCCAGAGTCGGTCGTCTCAGCCTACTCGTTCTGCCAACCAGTCGCTGTCCCTGATTGCCCAGATCTGCTAGCCAACCACCTCTCCTGATCCTCTCAGCTGTCCTGCTTGTCCAGCCGGACCTCTGTGCCTCTCTCTGCACTTGAGCTGACTCTAAAATAAAAGACTACGAGATCCATCTAAGAGGTCCCTCTCATATTCAGATTTTTCACCATCTCATCTGGGAGCAGTATTATACAGCAGGTTTCTGGTTTTTAATGGCTTCTGCATTCATGTTGTTGGAGTTCTTGAATAGATTTAGCAAGATGATGGAGGTTTATTGATATAGCATTGGGGAACAAAGACTTTGTGTTCACTGATTACTCAAAAGAACCAAACCTGCTTTAAAAAGATAGGCATAGTCCTACAAGTTTACTATTTGCATGTTATCAAATATTTTAGGTTTTAAATTTTTAGGCTTTGGGTTCAAATGCCTTGTGATAGTAACATTTTAGAGTGAATTTAATTACTTCAAAAACTTCAATTATGTCAATTATTAATACATCTTTTTATATCCGAATGGCATATCTCATTGCAGTGTCACCAGTTTGCAGCTGATTGTTTTATGGGACTGTTTTTTTGAGTGTTCAGTCCAACCAGCGTGTGCAGCTCAGGTGTAATTTGAAGACGTTACATATGTTTAACAGATGTTGCTGCACACATAGAATCATTTGCCTCTGGCAAAAGTGTAGAAACAGAGATGTGGTAAATCTGACCTTCACAGTTACTGCTTCCAAACAGATTAAACTAAATAATTTTCCCAGTGATTTCAAGGTCTAAATGATTCCTTAGTATATTGATCTGCTGACTGTGTCATCCGACAGAAAGTCGCACTAACAGCGACTTGAACAGGAAGTCATCAGTTAGGCGATTGCTGCAATTATTCATCTACTATTTCACTTATTTAGGTGCTGGAATCAGCTTTGGACAATCATGGTGAGATCCATGGGAGGGTGAATGTGACACTTTGAGAGCTTTCTTTTGCAGCTTCAATTATGCGATGTCCATTTCCACTGGAAAATAGGATTGAAAGGTGCGATTAAAAAACACACAGTTGGGGCTGTCTATCAGAGCTGTGCAGCTAAAGGAATGGATTAAATTCTCCCACGGCTCAGTGAATGAGCAGAGGAAAGAACAGAGGATGATTGAAGAACCCAAAAGTCATCTCTCGTTTGCTGATAGTACAACCCTCTTTCTCAGTAACTCTGCACACAGTTTAGGTCATTTCCATTACCACAGCTGAGACTTTGGAAATTGATGATAGGGAACTGAGTGGAATACATATTCACACTCCACTTTCCTGATCTGTAATCCCCTTTTTTCCACTGAGAAAGAGGTGGACATATTAAGGTTAAGCGAGAAAAATATTAGCCAGGCGGAACATAGTGAGCAACGGTAAGCACAGATGTATTTTCTTTGTGCCTGCTGCAAGAGTTTTTTTTTGTGTGTGTGCAGTCAAATTCATATTCACTGTTCAAACCTGCGCTAACATACAAATCCAATTACAGCCACCACTCTATAATCACTGGTACTGGTTGTTTTTCCTTCAGAAGTGCAGTGTTTGCAGAGGAACCTTTCGAGTGTTGGCTTTGCAGAAAACAGAGAGCGAGAATAGACATCCAGCTGAAACAGTTCTTTCCACGGGCTGATGAAGAGTGTTCAGGACTTTCTGGTTCTCTTTTCTTTCTCTTTTGATGTTGGGAAAATTTGTCTCTCCTTCCAAAATGTCCATGCGGTTTGTGAGTGAATTAATCATGATGATTAATTGGCTTTCAAGTTAAATATCCAGCTAGCGATGTCAGGCTGCCAGACATCACGGTTAAATTGACTGGCCTTTGAGAAGAAGCAGATTGATTTACACAGCAGCTAATGAATACCCCTTCACCCAGAAAGGGAGGAAAGGTAAACAAGCCTTTTCTTTCCTTTCCTGCCATCTGTTTTGCTCAACAACTCTTTTCCCCCTCCGCTGATCCCTAACCCGGCTCCAAGACTTTTGATAAAAATTGCTCTTTCAATTGCTTTTTCGCCATAATATCAGGACAGTTTAGACAAGAAGATGAAAATGGGGTTTGTTTTTCAGAGATAGATGTGTTACCCAAGCAAACGTGTTCTCTGGTTATAGGTGTAAGTGTGCTGTAGAGGTGCAAATTTCTAAA
Organism: Valencia hispanica; assembly: GCA_963556495.2. Lineage (NCBI taxonomy): Eukaryota > Metazoa > Chordata > Actinopteri > Cyprinodontiformes > Valenciidae > Valencia > Valencia hispanica. The sequence continues at coordinate 34,218,457 of OY747707.1, read as the reverse complement.
CACCTTCAGAACTATTTGCATAAAAGAAAAGTTTTTTGTTTTTTTTACATTTTAAATTTGGCCTAGAGCAACTAAAAACTTTTGATGCTATAATCTAGTTTTAAATCTGTGGGAGTTGAGCTCATTTCTGAATACATTATAAACTGTTTAAACCAGACATCTACATACGCAGCAGAAAAAGGTAAACAACCTCTTGTTTACTCACTGTCTAACAATGAATTACACTTAACATTTTCTGTTTTATTTATTTTTTGCTAAATGGCCAGAATGATGAGAGATACATTTTATTCAGAGGCTTCATATATACTCTTTGAATTCCAAAAATGTACGTACACTAAGATGATCATGTCTTTTAAAACAATGTGTGAAGGGCCAGGTGATGATGTCATTACTTGGTAAGCTTCTGATACGTTAAATTATAACATCTGTGTTATTTGTGTGGAACACCTGTAGACAAGCAAAATCTCAGACACATTGTTTCCAAGTGGGACACCACTGAAAAAACAAAAGAAATCGGTCGAGATATCAGGAAGATAACTGTGGATCTTCACAATCTGGCTTAATCTCCAGAGGCCTAAACGAGCCACATTTAAATTATAGAACAATTACATGTACATGTCCCAGAGATGAATGTGGTTTTGAGGCAATGTGTGTATCAACCTTAGACCAAAAGCAAAGGACTTTAAGAATAAGATAAGAGCACCTCATATAGTGAAACAGAGGCCATTACTCCAAAGGAAACATAAAATGCCAGAATATATTTTGCAAATGCACTCAAGAAAAAAAAAAACCTTTTTGGCACAATTTTTCCAAAATGTTCTATGATCTTAAGAAGCAAAAGGGGAAGTGTTTGGCCAAAATGACCATCATTTCAGTTGGAGGGAAAGGGGAGATACTTGCAAGCCAGTCAAGGTTGAGGAGCCATCAAGGCTTGGCCATGTTTGGGGACCAAAGGTTTTTGGACATAATCATGAATTTTAGCTAAAAGAATAAAGGTCTTTGTCTGTGGGTTTTGTACCATGCTGGTTGTTAATGTTTCTTTTAGTTTTATTCTGCATCTATATTCATTCACTCATTTTCATTCCTGTAGTTTATCTTTAAGTGTAGTGCGGTCTCTCCGTTTCTCTCTCAGAGATCATTATGATTCGACTCTTCTCATGTTTTGCTCTGGGCTCACCTTTTTCTATAAATTATTTGTTGTTAAGGTCCAAAAGCTTGTTTTGATCACATCATCTCTTACATGTTGCAATGGATAATGATACATAAATAATTCATTTTACCACAATTTACCTAAGTGTAAGAACAGTTTCTGGATGCATATATGAGTAACTCCATTTATGTATAAGTCTGGACTCCGATCTGAATCAGGCCGGTTCAACTCCACCCATTCCACAGCTTTCTTTCACGTTTATGAGGAGACCAAGGTTGGTCCATAGAGGTTATTGAGCCTTTGCAGTTGCACCTGTAGAACAAACATCACACATTCTCCTTTCATGTCCTTCTTTTGTTTATTCAGCTTTACTTCTCTCTATACATTGTCTTACTGGTACTTTGGTGTCACTTTTCTTTTTTTTGTACAGCATTTTGGATGACATTGCAGTTTTTTTCCAATCTGCTACATAAGCGAACAAGTTTTGTCCACACATGATTAAGTGGAACAGCAAGAAAACATGTTATGAATCAAATGATCAATGAGTCATATCAAAAAAGAGAGCACGCAAGCTACTGTTAACATAGCACCTCAGCAAAAAATGTACCTGTGGAATGACCCTCAGCTGAGTCAGATGCTGAAGACTTTTTGCAGTATTAAGTGCTGAGTCAGACAGTCCCTTAGAAATTAGGGACAAAGTTTTACTTGTTTAAGTGAAAAGTTTTGTTGGACCATTATAGCAGTTTTCTAAAGCACATTTAACTCTGTGTTGGGGCAGAGAAGGCTCCTAGGCAACAAAATATCAATATAAAGAACATGATAATTGGTTAGTGAGATCCACAATCTAAATGCTATTGTAGGCCATGCAATATTGACAAAATGTCATGTGAATATTAGGTTTATGTTTGAAAGGGCTATATGCAATTTTCTGAAATTTAAACTTACGACTGACCCCTGTGGCCAACAAACAGAACTGCTCTTCCTTTCTGCTCGCTCTCGCAGCGGGCGCTCGTACACCGGTCGCGCTCAATCTTTGATCTTTTTTGGGCACTTGTCAGGGGTTTAACTTTTTTAGTCTTATGTGGAGTTACTGTTGGTGTCAAAGTTGTCCTTGGTCTCTTCTGTGTATTTGCACAATCCATTGAATTGCTTGCGAGTGCTGACTAGCGGTGGTGGCAGAGTGATCTGAAACATTTAACATGAACGCGCTTGACGTCACATCCGCAGACAGCGCGGGAAAATCCGACCCGACAAAAAATAGAAAAAATTGGCTTATAGGTGCACCGACTGCGAGCTGACAAGGTGTCAGTATGCTCATCAGGAGATGTTTGAGTCATAAATGGTCAAATAAAAAGGCAATTGTTACATTTATTTTGGGGGGAAAGTTGCATATAGCCTCTTTAAGGAATGTTTTTTTCTACTTTCATATGAATCACTTGCTTTATTTTTTTTTCATTACAAAAATTCACATTCATAACTGATAAGTTTTAAGAGGCTTTTTAAGAACTTTTAAAAAAACAAACTATTTCCAATAAAGGCTGTATATTCAAGGCAGAATGACATTTTCCTGACAAAGCTGCTGTGTAATATGTTTCTGGGTACCAGTGAATTTTATTTGAATTGTTTAGATGTTACAATGCCTTGTGGCAATTTAATTGATGTTTATTTATTTTGTTCATTCTACTGTGAAATGCACCACTTTATTTGTTGAGGCATGAAAAGTAATCAACTTGATTAGATTTAACTTTATATTTATAATAAAAATAGAGCTCTCATTATGCTTTTTCGTAAAAAATAAAATGGCGTAAGTGTCATGTTTGGTGTTGTAAGGAGGACCCAAATGCAGAAAACTGTGTTAAATGAGAAATGTTTAATAACTGTAAAAATAAAGAACTAACAAAAGTCTGACAGGAGTACATGGCGGTAAATACTGGAATCTGAATCAGGGAATAAAGACTTGATATAAAGACGGGGGATCCAGCGCAGAGCAAAGGAAACCGGAGAGCTTAAATACATAGGATAAATGAGAAGTGATACTGAAAGTCTGGGAACCAATTAGTGACAAACTAATGCTGGTGAGAAGGGGAGAGAGCAGGTTATTATGGAGCTAGAATTGGGACTTTAGTTTTGTAACTTGTAACATTTTTAAAATACAAGTTTAAATGTACAAGTTTGAAGTTTCAAAGTACAATTTACAAGTTTCAAGTTACACGTTTCAATACACACACGTTACAAATAATTTTTACCATATTTGGCTTGCCTGGCAGAACCAATGGGAGGCAAATTTTGGTCAACCAATCATGTTTGTTGAATTTCTTTGCAATCATGGGAAGAGTAAGGTAGGGGTCTCTGTACTGGTCACAACCGAACATGTTTATCTGCGTCCTCTTGGAGTTTTCCCTGTCCGCTTCTCAGACCAAGATGGCCGAAAATCAAATGGTGAGTCCTTTTTAAAATACCACTGTTATTTGTCAGTTTCTGTTGCTATATACAGTATAAAATAAACTCAGCAAAAAAAGAAACGTCCCTTTTTCAGGACTGTGTATTTCAACAATAATGTTGTAAAAATCCAAATAACTTTACAGATCTTCATTGTAAAGGGTTTAAACAATGTTTTCCATGCATGTTCAATTAACCATAATCAATTAATTAACATGCACCTGTGGAATGGTTGTTAAGACCTTAACAGCTTACAGAAAGTAGGCATTTAAGGTCACAGTTCTAAAAACGCAGGACACTAAAGAGACTCGTCTACCGACTGTGAAAAACACCCAAAGAAAGATGCCCAGGGTCCCTGCTCATCTGCGTGAACGTGCATTAGGGATGCTGCAGGGAGGCATGATGACTAATGATTTGTCTAGGGCAATAAATTGCCATGTCTGCACTGTGAGACGCCTAAGACAGCGCTACAGGGAGACAGGAAGGACAGCTGATCATCCTCGCAGTGGAAGACCACGTGTAACAACACCTGCACAGAATCGGTACATCCGAATATCACACATGCGTGACAGGTACAGGATGGCCACAACAACTGCCCGAGTCACACCAGGAACACACAATCCCTCCATCAGTGCTCAGACTGTCCGCAATAGGCTGAGAGAGGCTGGACTGAGTGCTTGTAGGCCTGTTGTAAGGCAGGTCCTTCCCAGACATCACCAGCAACAACGCCGCCTATGGGCACAAACCCACCTTCGCTGGACCAGACAGGAGTGGCAAAAAGTGCTATTCACTGATGAGTCACGGTTTTGTCTCACCAGGGGTGATGGACGGATTCATGTTTATCGTCGAAGGAATGAGCGTTACACCGATGCCTGTACCCTGGAGCGGGATCGACTTGGAGGTGGGAGTCCGTCATGGTCTGGGGCGGCATATCATGACAGCAATGTCAGTGTTCTGCCATGGCCAGTGAAGAGCCCGGATCTCAATCCCATTGAGCACGTCTGGGACCTGTTGGATCGCAGGGTGAGGGCTAGGGCCATTCCCCCCAGAAATGTCCAGGAACTTGCAAGTGCCTTGGTGGAAGAGTGGGGTAACATCTCACAGCCAGAACTGACAAATCTGGTCCAGTCCATGAGGAGGAGATGCACTGCAGTACTTTAAGCAGCTGGTGGCCACACCAGATACTGACTGGTACTTTTGATTTTGAGGCTCCCTTCATTCAAGGACACATTATTCTATTTCTGTTAGTCACATGTCTATGAAACATTTTTAGTTTATGTCTTATGGTGTTGAGTCTTTTAGTGTTCATACAAATACTTACACACATTAAGTTTACTGAAAGTAAAAACAGTTGAAAGTCAGAGGACATTTCTTTTTTTGCTGAGTTTATTACATCACAGTAAGCCGTTTCACCTGAAGTAAGGGAATGTGTAGTATCCAGTGTTTGTGTCAAACAAAAGCGAGTTGACAAATGCATTTTCGAGTCCTTTTCAATGTTGGTAATGACGGCATTTAGTTACGGAACATTAAATGCGGTGTTAGTATAAATTAATAGAATTAACTGCATACTCCGAACGCTCTGCAAGGAGCTAAACTGCACTTCCACTGTGTGTAATGGAGACTGAAGCGCCACTGCAGCCATAGTTTTGAAATCAGGTAACATTTCTCCAATTGAAGTGATCAGAAATCGTCAAAACTTTCTGAACGAGGGCTTTTCTAATCGCTTCCCCCTGCATGCGCTCATTTTGCATCAGTAGTTAGGGTGTAGAGATCTGTGGTCACCAGTCTGTGTATGGTGCAGTCACATAGATGCACTCCATGCCTTTACTTTTCAGCACGCTGTCAGCTTGCGGATAAGATACATTGGGTACGGTGTATAGGTCTTAGATGATGCTCAGATACTGCCATGGGAAAATTAACTTTAATCCACTTTTACTGCTTTAATTCATGTTGTGCCTCAGATAGGTAGGATTTGGCTATGATTAAATACGAATAATTGCTTAGAACAATTATTAATAAGATTAATAATTGTATGTAAAAATTACCAAGTTTAGGGGCACCATCCTGGTGGATTCCAGGAACATTTATATACAGTGGCTTAAGTATTCGGCCCCCTTGAACTTTTCCACATTTTGTCACATTACAGCCATAAACATGACTCAAAGGCCAATACAAAGTGGTGTACACGTGAGAAGTGGAACGAAAATTATACATGATTCCGAACATTTTTTACAAATAAATAACTGAAAAGTGGGGTGTGCGTAGTTATTCAGCCCCCTGAGTAAATACTTTGTAGAACCACCTTTTGCTGCAATTACAGCTGCCAGTCTTTTAGGGTATGTCTCTACCAGCTTTGCACATCTAGAGACTGAAATTCTTGCCCATTCTTCTTTGCAAAACAGCTCCAGCTCAGTCAGATTAGATGGACAGCGTTTGTGAACAGTAGTTTTCAGATCTTGCCACAGATTCTCGATTGGATTTAGATCTGGACTTTGACTGGGCCATTCTAACACATGGATATGTTTTGTTTTAAACCATTCCATTGTTGCCCTGGCTTTATGTTTAGGGTTGTTGTCCTGCTGGAAGGTGAACCTCCGCCCCAGTCTCAAGTCTTTTGCAGACTTTTCCCTGTATTTGGCTCCATCCATCTTCCCATCAACTCTGACCAGCTTCTCTGTCCTTGCTGAAGAGAAGCACCCCCAGAGCATGATGCTGCCACCACCATATTTGACAGTGGGGATGGTGTGTTCAGAGTGATGTGCAGTGTTAGTTTTCCGCCACACATAGCGTTTTGCATTTTTGCCAAAAAGTTCCATTTTGGTCTCATCTGACCAGAGCACCTTCTTCCACATGTGTGCTGTGTCCCCCACATGGCTTGTGGCAAACTGCAAACAGGACTTCTTATGGTTTTCTTTTAACAATGGCTTTCTTCTTGCCACTGCTCCATAAAGGCCAACTTTGTGCAGTGCACCACTAATAGTTGTCCAATGGACAGATTCCCCCACCAGAGCTGTAGATCTCTGCAGCTCATCCAGAGTCACCATGGGCCTCTTGGCTGCATTTCTGATCAGCGCTCTCCTTGTTCGGCCTGTGAGTTTAGGTGGACGGCCTTGTCTTGGTAGGTTTACAGTTGTGCCATACTCCTTCCATTTCTGAATGATCGCTTGAACAGTGTTCCGTGGGATGTTCAAGGCTTGGGAAATCTTTTTGTAGCCTAAGCCTGCTTTAAATTTCTCAATAACTTTATCCCTGCCCAGTCTGGTGTGTTCTTTGGACTTCATGGTGTTGTTGCTCCCAACATTCTCTTAGACAACCTCTGAGGCCGTCACAGGGCAGCTGTATTTGTACTGACATTAGATTACACACAGGTGCACTCTATTTAGTCATTAGCACTCATCAGACAATGTCTATGGGCAACTGACTGCACTCAGACGAAAGGGGGCTGAATAATTACGCACACCCCACTTTTCAGTTATTTATTTGTAAAAAAAATTTGGAATCATGTATGATTTTCGTTCCACTTCTCTCGTGTACACCACTTTGTATTGGTCTTTCCCATGGAATTCCAATAAAATTGATTCATGTTTGTGGCTGTAATGTGACAAAATGTGGAAAAGTTCAAGGGGGCCGAATACTTTTTGCAAGCCACTGTATATATGGCCAAATTGTTCAGTCACAGTTCATGTTTATGATTACCAGCCTGATAAGGCTGAGATAATTAAACAAATGAAGGAATAAGTTCTTACTCTGTGAACATTAATTGTACTCATCACTCCAAGTAATCCCAGACAACTTCTATTTAAGTTAAGGGGACTTTATTTAGAAAATAGAAAATCCCATCTATTCTAAAGAATGTAAACTACTACAGATCTTAGACAACAATAATAGGCGAATATTAACACAATTAACATGAAATGAAATCAGTGAGACAGCTGAGGGGGGTCAGAAAAGGAGGGGGGGCCCTCACTCCAGGGAGCCCAAGTCACAGATAGCCTGTGGGACAAAAGTCATAAATCTCAGCTCTGTGCGAAGATGGAGAACAGCACATGGAGTCTAAGAAAGAGTCATAAAACTAGCTTTGGCTAAAGGAGCACATGGGGGAAGTGTCTGCCGACGGTGATCAGGGAGCGAGAGAGAAAGAGAGAGAGAGAAGGAGAGTAAAGGAGAGGAAGGAAAAAGAAAGAAAGAAAGGCGTGATCTGCTCAGGATATAACAAACAGTTTCAAACACAGCAATTTCAGTTCAAATTTATGCGTGCGGCGACGCAAAATTAGGAAACAGGTACAGCACTTAAAAACACTTTAACTCAACATTGAACGAGATCTAACTTGTTAAAACTCTATTTTCTCTGTTTATCTCCGCCCAGACACAATATTAGTATAAATGAACCGGTTCAGTCCTAAACTCAGCAAAAAAGGAAACGTCCTCCGACTTTCAACTGTTTTTACTTTCAGTAAACTTAATGTGTGTAAATATTTGTATGAACACTAAAAGAGTCAACACCATAAGACATAAACTAAAAATGTTTCACAGACATGTGACTAACAGAAATAGAATAATGTGTCCTTGAATGAAGGGAGGCTCAAAATCAAAAGTACCAGTCAGTATCTGGTGTGGCCACCAGCTGCTTGAAGTACTGCAGTGCATCTCCTCCTCATGGACTGGACCAGATTTGTCAGTTCTGGCTGTGAGATGTTACCCCACTCTTCCACCAAGGCACTTGCAAGTTCCTGGACATTTCTGGGGGGAATGGCCCTAGCCCTCACCCTGCGATCCAACAGGTCCCAGACGTGCTCAATGGGATTGAGATCCGGGCTCTTCACTGGCCATGGCAGAACACTGACATTGCTGTCATGCAGAAACTCACGCACAGAACGAGTAGTATGGCTGGTGGCATTGTCCTGCTGGAGGATCATGTCCGGATGAGCATGCATAATGGGTACCACATGAGGGAGGAGGATGTCTTCCTTCCCTGTACTGCAAGGCATTGAGATTGCCTGCAATGACAACAAGCTCAGTCCGATGGTGATGTGATATACCGCCCCAGACCATGACGGACTCCCACCTCCAAGTCGATCCCGCTCCAGGGTACAGGCCTCGGTGTAACACTCATTCCTTCGACGATAAACACGAATCCGTCCATCACCCCTGGTGAGACAAAACCGTGACTCATCAGTGAAGAGCACTTTTTGCCACTCCTGTCTGGTCCAGCGAAGGTGGGTTTGTGCCCATAGGCGGCGTTGTTGCTGGTGATGTCTGGTAAGGACCTGCCTTACAACAGGCTTACAAGCCCTCAGTCCAGCCTCTCTCAGCCTATTACGGACAGTCTGAGCACTGATGGAGGGATTGTGTGTTCCTGGTGTGACTCGGGCAGTTGTTGTGGCCATCCTGTACCTGTCACGCATGTGTGATATTCGGATGTATCGATCCTGTGCAGGTGTTGTTACACGTGGTCTTCCACTGCGACTATGATCAGCTGTCTTTCCTGTCTCCCTGTAGCGCTGTCTTAGGCGTCTCACAGTGCAGACATGGCAATTTATTGCCCTTGACACATCAGCAGTCCTCATACCTCCCTGCAGCATGCCTAACGCACGTTCATGCAGATGAGCAGGGACCATGGGCATCTTTCTTTGGGTGTTTTTCACCGTCGGTAGACAAGTCTCTTTAGTGTCCTGCGTTTTTAGAATTGTGACCTTAAATGCCTACTTTCAGTAAGCTGTTAAGGTCTTAACGACCATTCCACAGGTGCATGTTAATTAATTGATTATGGTTAATTGAACATGCATGGAAAACATTGTTTAAACCCTTTACAATGAAGATCTGTAAAGTTATTTGGATTTTTACAACATTATTGTTGAAATACACAGTCCTGAAAATGGGACGTTTCTTTTTCTGCTGAGTTTACTTTGCTTTGAAGGAGGTCCAGTCCACTAGGAGGAGAGCAAATGGTGTCCGTGGTTGAGCAAGAAAAGGAAGAGTTATAAAAAAAAAAAACCTGTACAGGATTTAAGGACAGTGTGTCCCAAATGCAGGCTGGGCCTGCAGGTCGACGTCTAACGAACTGTCTTGGAACAGTTCTGATATAGCTCAGACGAGATGAACAAACTGTATGAGCACTTCGAAGCTTTGAAATGAGTTCTTCCCCGGGCCAGCGGGTCAGAATAAAAGAGAATCTTCACCGGTGAGGTGTCCTCTGTTCAGCAGTAGTTCATCCAAGAACTTCTGACTGGAGAACAGTTTGAAAATGGGCACGACTTCTCTTTATAGCCCTTTTGATGTCATTGCCGATGTCACCATGGGTGGTCACGGACCAATAGGAGTGTGTTGGGGGTCACTGCTAGGATTGCTGGGAAATGTGGTCCTCCAACAGTCTGTTCAGTTCATCTTATGATAAATGCAATCACAACATCCCCCCTTTTTTGAACCAATGTTCAGTCTTCGGAACTAGAAGTTGATTCATTTTCGATGTGAACCAGGAAACGTTGCTTTCCTTCTGCAGCCGAGAAGGTTCAACAGTTCAGTCCATTCGAAGAACAACGAAAAACACAACAAAAAAAATATTTTGGTCCCAGCAATTCAAGTCTCCTTAAGATGTCGTTGTAGAACCAATATGCCTAGTCACATCACTTTTTATTCCTGCCAGTGGATCTCCAAACCATGAGATGCATACAATGTGCACTGGTATGCTTCTTAGCTTGTTTATCCGAATCTCTAAAATAAACCATTAAGGTTCCTCATAAATGAGAGGGAAATATTTTTTCTTAAAGCTTTTGATGTTAAAGCTTTACAATGATCCACAATTATATATCGATCTTAGATCATCATAGATATTGTTAATGTGTCAAATTTTAAATGAACCTATCTTTTCTTCATTGGTTACATGTCATGAATGAGTGAAAGGTGAAAACAGTCTCAGTCATGACTTCGGTTATTTTAGCTGCAGTGAAAAACTGACATCTTTGAAAGTGAAAAGTTGTTTCTGAAGCCCAAAGAAAGTAGCCTATCTTCCAATTTTCCATTAGCTGTAAATGTCCTGATGACTCCTCCACCTGGAAGTGATTATTTCCAAAAGCTAAGTTCAAAAACTCAGAGCAGACTCTTGAAGTCTATCTAAAAGACTTGCCCGACTAGGTCAGAGGCCTCATGGGAAATACCTCCATTAACCATGTTTTGTAAAATATTTGCACAATTTTGTTGTGCTTTTTGTTTCTCCTTTCGCAATGTGGAGGCTTCTGCAACTCAACCCAATAAAGGAGGATTTACATTGTGACACAAAGGGGAGAGCCTCAATACTAAACATCCTAAAGCTCAGGCCAGAAGAGACCAGTGCAGTTGAGCTGTCTCAGAACAACGTCTGAGACAGAACCCAAGTGTTAGATCAGAACCCAACTACCTCTCTAGCTGAGAACATTCCAAAACCCACACCTGATCCAGTAAGACACTTTTTGCTTTTCTACTTTTTCAGTTCTGGTGATGGATCCAGACTGGTTCAGAATATCTGATTTTAGTACTTTTTCTTACTGTTTTTATCCAGCTTAGATTACATTTGTGAGAAAATCAATTATAAACCTAATTCTTTATTCCATCATTGATTCTTCTACTAATCTTTAATTGAAGTATCAATTAATTTTTAATAGTAATATATTCTAATCCTGACAAATACACTGAAGTCTCTTCATTCTTCTTTAAATGTATAATGGAGATCATTCAATTAAGTTATAAGGATTTCGTCCAGAGAATGCTTTTTTATATACTGGTTAAGGAACATTAATATATTTTAATTTAGCTTAATATCCCCACAATGGTGTTCACAGAGGTAGCAGGTCTCCTCACTGTACTCTGAGCTCAAAAGATTCATTTAAAATGTTGGATTTTCTAACACCTTACTTTTAATGCACTTACTACACAGAATTATCTTTTGTTCAACGTCAAATGTAGGTTAAAAAAGATAAATCTTTTTTAAGTTGGACTGATTTTCTTGAGTTTTTTTTTATTAAACCCTGCTAATGGGCTCATTTTTGATTTTAACAAAGTGAAACTTTGTGTTACCAGCTGGGCAAAATTGATTCCACAAGTGTGTTTCTACCTATTAAAAAAAACATAAAATAAATGTTTTATGTGTTTTTGTGTGACTGGCTTTACGCCATTCCTCTCTAAGAGTGAGTAGACCATGCGTATCGATTGTGGCCATGGAAGATAATCCTCTATCATTGGTTATCTTTGTATGTTATTTGCCTCATAGCTTAAAGTCATAAATTTAAGTTGCTTGTTTACATTGCATTTAAAGGTCATGGTTGGCGAAAAGCAGAAGCTGTGGAGCACTGGCTTTGTTTTGATGTTCAGAGCTACCTATTCCCTCCCGGTGCCCCCCCCGAGCCCCTCTGATCTACTCGGCAGCTCATTAAAACACCCTCTCCACCTCCACATTAGCATCAGAGTCATGGTCAGACTGCTTTGTGTTATAAGGGTGGAAAACAATATCAATAACAACAACAAAAACAATAGTAGCCTTTGGTCCAGCGAGGAGAGGAGGAGAGAAGGCCTTTGATAATGTACATCAAAGACATACGCTGAAGTGGGTATGTGTTTTTGTTGCGTGCATGCCAAGGTCGTCTCTGATCCTGCTCGTGTGCATGTAGGCCAACTCGATGGCACAAGGTGAGCTGCGGGGTCTGCAGGAACCAAGTTCATTGGGGGGTTCAAACACTGTAACCAGCAAAGCTCCCTCAAAGGTTCAGGACACAGCCCTCGTTTGACACAGATTCCCCCTGACTCAGAGTGAGCACATGTGAGATGTTGGCGTAAGGTTGGAAGTCCTCGCATCTGGACGTCTGTGCAGCTAATCTGTGTTCACCCCCCACCTAAAAAACTGGGACTCTTCCTACAGCATGAAATTTGTGCACTTCTTAAATGAGCTCTTAGTCTTTCTGTAAATTTCCTAATGAATAGGAAAAATTGACTGCAACTTTTGGTCCAGTGCAATTCCACAGAAATACTCTTTCACCTGTGAGCTGCTCTCTTTGTCATGAAAACAGTAAAAAGACCAAAGCAATAAAGTTATAGGTAAAAAGAATTCACTATCTCAGTAAATCAGAATACCATCAAAAAGGGAATATATTTCAACAGTTATGTTAAAAATGTAAATCTCATTTCACAGAGTATATTTGAAGGATGACAGTTATACCTCACTACTGATAAAAACACAAAATCCGGTTTTTCAGAAAATTTTAATTTAGCAAAATATAATAAAAAACAAAGTATCCAAGTACTTTATAGTACAATGACTATTTAAAGTGTACACATACTTGTTAAAATGTCAGGTTTGAAGAGTTGGGGAAAAAATGTTAACCTTGGAAAATGATTACTAAAATCTTTCTCCCTTTAATCCAACACAAATACTGTACACATAACAAGAAAAACAAGGAGATCTGTTGTAGGAGCAAATATATAAAGTATTAAAAGCTGCAATAACCTGGTTGGATATCTATCTACATCCTTGAACTACAGCTTTTTTTCGATTGCAGCTTTCAGAATCTGTCATCCCAATTTTTGACTTGAACCCACTTTGCCTGGTTAAAGGTACTCCGAAACTATCTGCAGCACCATCTCCTGTCCACATCCCTGTTCAGGGAACTCTATATATTTATTTCAGCTTTAGTTTGTGATTCTGGTTAAGTCATTCCAAATCTTTACCAAATTGAGTTTGAGTTTGAGTTTATTCAGTCATTTTCAAAGCAGACAAAGTTTCAACATAATGAAAGATTTTTTAAATCAACCATCTTTCTTGACTGAACAGGCTGAGGCAGAAGCAACATGCTTATATATGCCTCGCCTTCTTACAAATAGTAAAAATAACAACAATAAAAGGCTTGTTTTCCCAACAAAACATTAATGCAATAAAAAAGAAAAAGAAAAAGAGAAGACTTCATTTCTGCTTATATTCTTCAAAGATATCTTTACAAACCAATGCTTTAAAAACCATTACAGAGTTTGACGTCTTTGAATGTATGTTAAGGTTGTTCCATAGTTTTACCCCTATAACAGATACACATCTTCTTTTTTATACTTTTGATGGCTCTTTGGACAGTAAACAAATAAACACTTCTAATGTCATACTTGTTTTCCGGTATTGAGAAGAACTTTTGAACACTTTCTGGGAGTGTCCTTTGTTTGGCACGGAACATTATTTGTAACAATCTGAAATGATACAAATCATTGAATTTCATAATATGAAAACTTAAAAACAGGGGGTTTATAGTTTTGAATGTGGATTCCCATACTTTCACACAATAAGACAGATATGGTTGAAAGATTGAAAAATAAATAGTATGCAAAGCTTTGTAATCTAAAAAATATCTAACTTTATACAGAACTCCAATGGATTTAGAAAGTTTACCTCTAATATAATCTATATGTTGTTTCCATGTCAATTTGTGGTCAACCACAACCCCAAGGAATTTTGTTGAAAATACTCTTTCAATCGCTGCGCTGCAGATTTGTAATTTAGCATCATTTATGTCTTCTTGTTGACTTCCAAAGACCATAAATGTAGTTTTCTGAATATTCAACGTTAGCTTATTGATATCAAATCAGCACTTAAGTTTTTCCAGTTCCCTTTCAGTTTTGCATAAGAGATCATGTAGTTTTTTTCCTGAACAAATTAAATTAGTGTCGTCTGCAAAAACCACATACTTAAAAAAGTTTGTCACATTGAATATATAATTTATGTACAAAAATAAACAACTTTGGACCAATCACAGAACCCTGCGTTACACCACAGGTAATTCTTTAGGTCAAAATAATGTTTGGAACTATTCAGGATTTCATGCAAATCATTTAAAATCATAGTTCCAGCTGAAGAAAAGTGAGTCCAGATCATGATGCTGCCACCACCATGTATCACGGTTTCCATGGTGTTCCAATGATGTTCTTGTGCCAACCTGATCTTTTGGAATTTTATTCCAAAAGCTCCAGATTGGTTCCTCCGGACCATAACGCATGTTCCCACAAAATTATTGGGATATTTTAGTCAGTCCTGGTTGTTTTCATTGGAAGGTTCTGTGATCGCTTCTTAGTCCAGATGTATGTTGGATACATTTTCTTTTCACATGCAGAAGTTAACCAGATGGGAACTACTGAATCATGCAGTGTTACTAGTTTCCATCTTGTGTTGTAATCAGTTTTGATACCAATGAATAAAAACATGATTTCTACTCAAAAAGGATTCTTTCTTCTTGCTGTCCTAAATTTAAAGGTTGACATTTTCTCAAATTTTCAGTGTGAGATTATGCTTCTGCTATAAACAATTGACTGATTTTAGGGCTTTTTACATATATTTTTCCAGGGGTGCCAATAATCACAGCTGGCACAGATAGACCCATATTGTCAATGATGATACAATGTTTTATAGCACAACAGTCCAAATCCATGCATTATTCATCTTTAGATTTTTTAATTATTGTTGCAAATTTGGCACCGTCCTAATATAAAATAGAACTGTTGACAGAACCTGTCTCAGGGGTGTGACTCTTATTTTGATTGTAATCAAGTAACAGGAGGGAGGAAATTTCTCTCAATTTTACAGAATTTAGGAAAAAATTGCCTAAATCACTAAAGCGATTAGATAGTGATAACAACCCTTGTTGTTGTTCCTAAAAAATACAGAGATAGTATCAATAATTGCAATGATTTATAAACAATTGTTTCTTCATACAAGCTTATAGTAGCACTATATGGCATCTGCCTGTCAGTGCTGTGGAACAAATATTTAATATTACAACTGATAATAACAATATCTCCAAAATGTCCAGTTTGTGTCACTGCGGTCCCATATTTTCTCAGTCTTTTTTATGATTTTCATCACTGTAACATATAAACATAGATAATGGTGTGTATTTTCTTTGCGTTCTTCTCCCAAATGATACCTTTGTAAAATCAATTGTTTTTATTTTATATCCTCTTTGCAAACTATGGCTTTTAGCTAAAGGATGCATACGAGCAAATGTCAAACATGATCAACATCCTACATGAACATCCATCCATCATCTGTACCCGTCCATCCTATGCAGGGTTGCGGGGGGTGCTGGTGCCTATCTCCAGCAGTCACGGGGCGAGAGGCGGGGTACACCCTGGACAGGACAGAGAAGCTTTATTTTGGGTTAATTAGATTCACTTGAACTGACGGCATGTGTGAACTCAAAACGAAAACTGAATCTAAAGGTGTTTCAACAAAAATAAAGGGTGTGAAAACTTGTGCAACCAGCTTATTCCGAGTTTTTATTGTTTAGAAGCTAAAACCTAACTTTTTTTTCCAGATGATTGTAAGGGATGTTTTTCACTTCAAAGGGGAAATGTCTGGAAATAATTTATCGGGTTAGTTTTAACTCTCCCTAACCTGAAATTTTAACAGGTGTACGTGCACTTTTGATTGGCATTGTTTTACTTCCAATACCTTTATCAGCATTCAACTTTATTTTTGATTTCTTTGGAATATGTTTTGTTACTTTAACAATCCATGAAGGGATTAAATCCATATTAATACCTCTTTTGCAGTTATGATCCAGGAGCTTCGGGAATGTAGCTTAGAGGACCATGTAAATAACGCCAAACCGTTCTGTTGCTTGTATCAGTTACTTAATATTTCTTTATGTAATACTTCCTTCTTTCCCCCCAAATCCACTAGAGAAATCATCTTAACTACAGAGAGCCTTTATAGCCGCGTGGACCTTGGTGGGGGCTTCGAGAGCAGTGCCTTTATGAAAGGCACAGGGCCAGCCAGATTCAGCCTGGCCAGGCCTTCAGAGACACCGGCTGTTTAACTTGGCTCTCTATCCAGAGCCCGGCACAGGGCTACAGTTGTCTGTAGCCACGAACTGCCGAGCTGCAGGTATTTCCTGACTAAATTTCTCTGTCATGCTGTTTGCAGTTGTATTCAGTAAAGGAAACTTTGGAGACCGAACATGGATGAATCGGGAAAACATAAAGAACAACCGCAGAAGCGACATATTTTCCTATTTCTTTTTCTGCTCACGCTTTGGTAAAAACCTAAAAGGAAATTAGAAAACCTAAAGCCATCTTTCCCCCAACCCGTCTTACATGTCTTATTTTGTGTCGCAGCGTAAGCGCCACATTTTCCCTGCAGGTCGGGACTTCATCTGGATGCTCCGAAGCCAATAGTCTCATCTTTTTGCAATTTCCTCTGTTTTTTCCCCTCTGTGATGGCCCAGATGTTGCTGTACTCCATGTTTAGTTTTGCATAAACATTAATCATAGACTTGTACGCCATCGTTCCTGGAACACCTTTCACCATTATGTTAATGAATACAGACACTTATAAAGAGGCTTCGAGCACCTGCAAACACCTGGGTGCACATATAGAAAAACAGCAAGAGTGATGTCTTTCTAGGCTGTACCCTGTCTCTGCATCACTTTGGTCCCTTTCAAATTATCTGTTGGGATTAATGATTGTAATTTTCACACATTAACTGCCTCGCATTCATACATAATTGGCCGACCCTCAACTGCGTTTTCCCTTTGAATTTATCCATTGGGCTCCTTCCTTTAAACTGCAGCAAGGTTTGGGACCGATGGTTGGTCTAGTAGCTTTCTACATTAGGCTGTAAGAGATGGACTGGTCAGCAGAAAACTTTTCTCTCTGCCTCGTAAAAATGTTAATACACGATGAACTTTTTAAAGTTTTGCCACATATTATTACCTAAGACTTCAATATATTTTATTGGGATTTAATGACAGAACAAAACAAAGCTTTGCACAATTTTGAAGTTGGACAAAAAAAATAATACATGGTTTGAGTCCTCTTCACTCTGAGAATAACTTAATCTCAATATATATACGGGAAGGCCTCAGGTTTCTTAGTGAGCTTTAGTGAACAAACTATTGAGAAAACAAAGGAACACACCATCCCTATGATGGAGCATGGTGGTGGCAGCATCATATCATTTGGATGCTTTTCTTCAAGAAGGTCAGAGAATCTGGTCAGAGTTGATGAGAAGATGGATAAAGCTCATTCATTGTTAGTTTCTTGCACCTATGTCGAAAATAATTATTATCATCTTCTACACTGTTGTCAGGTTTGCTGATGTCATAAATTGACCTCAGATCTTTAAAGTGAACTCTGCACTACCCTCTTGAAATATTCATGCCAGTTTGAGTATGTAAAGTGAGCTTTTATGGGTGTTTAGAAAACATTAGTGAGTAAACAGCATCAGAACCAAGGAACACACCAGATAGGCCATGAATAAAGTTGTGAAGAAGCTAAAAGCAGGGTAAGGTGATACATCTATATCCTAGGGTTTGAACATCTCACAGTGCGCTCTTCAAACCATTATCCGAAAACAGATGAAGTATGTCACAACTGCCATCCCACCAAGAGATGGCTTTTCAGTATTAATTAGAAAAGCAGCCAAGAGGCCCAGGGTAACTCTGGAGAAGCTGCAGAGATCCACAGCTCAGGTAGGAGAATCCGTTAACATGACAATAATTAAATGTGCACGCTACAAACTGATCAATTAACCTTTTGCCCTACATGCAAAACACCATGTGTGGAGGAAAACTAACAGTTCACATCATCACACCATCACGTGATGAAACAGTGGGTGCATCCTGTACATCTTTAGTAGGAACTGGGATGCTAGTCAGGATTATTTGGAAGATGGATGAAGCCAGATTTAAGGCAATACTGGAACGCAAAACTGTAACTTTCATGGGTTAGAATGGCCCAAGCAAAGTCCAGGCCAAAATCCTGTTCCGGTAAAACTTGCATGTGTTCACAAATGCTCTTCATCAAATCTCACTGAGCTATTCTACAGAAGAAAAACCAAATGGGCCAAAGGTTTAGTCTCTAGATACTGAAAGCTGGTAAAGACAAACCCCAAAACACTTGTAGCTAAGATTGCACCAATTTGTGTTTCTAAAAAAGGATATAGGATTCAACGTATTTTGGCTTAAATTGAAAACCATTGGTTAATTTCATTGCACTTTGTTTTGATTTGGCAAAAAAAATCCTTGTCTCTTGGGAATCGTCCTTTAAACTGGCTGAAACATAACATCCCGACTCACTAAGAGAAATGGCTAAGCTTTAAAAATATCTGTCACTGAAGTAGAGTTTTATTGGCCACATTAGTCTCAAATTTCCTAGTCTTCATAAACGAGGACCTTGGAGATGAGTGCGCTTTGATCGTGTCTCCACCATCTCCTTCGCTTTTCATTTTCTCTGCACTCTGCACCACCGCGGTTCGTCTGTCCTGTTGTCTCTCTCTTCTCTCGACTGCCTCTAACTCCTGATTCAAGCATGCGCAGCGGGGGTTTGTAGGCATGGGGACCTCACGCTGTGAAGGATCTCTCTGGCTCGGGCAGAGCTGAAGGTCAAACACACTCATGATCAGAACTGTGGGACAACACTGAAGAGGTGGAAAATAAAGAGTGCTCGAAGATACTTGAGGTCTGTTTTCTCTTTGCAATGTTTGCTGCTGACAGTCTGTTCTGCAAAGGGCACATTTTAGAGCCGAGAGCAGATGGCCGTCTTATAGCATCTACTTAATGCAAACGTTCAAAATGAATAAGCTTACACTGTTCTATGTCACCAATTTCTATTTATAGGGGGATTTTTAAAGTCTTTGTTAAAAATAATGTTAAAAATACTTTTAAAAATGTCAATCTTCTCTCTCATAGAAACTATTTTAGCTTTTGACTTATGAAGCAAACCAAACAAAAACACCAGCAAAGACAAAAGAAAATCATCTGTTTTTCTGAATGGAAAAGAAAAAACTTCTGGTTGCCAGACGAAAGCGTTTACTTTTTCCTTTCGCAGTTTTTTGGAAACATTTACATATTACAAAAGTCCACCAAAGAAAATAGCCCCAGGGACAGAAATGGCTGATCTGCATATTGAAGACTGAACAGAGGGCGAAGGAGGAGGGGTACGGGTGGGAGGGCGACAGAGGGAGTCTCTGCACACATGATCTGAGGTTGATCGTAAAGAAACAATAATGTCAATTAGCTGACGGTGTCATGCTCATTACGCCGGATTAATTGCAGCATTCGCTAACAGATTATAGTTTTAGTTGTCGAGCAGCTCCCTGGTTGAGAGGGTGAAGCAGGGGGAGAGGTGGGGGCAGTTGGGTGGGGGCAGCGAGGAAAAAATGTGCATCATAAGAAGGCCTCTTCACCCAGCTTCCTTCATGAATAACAAATAGAGGAGCCAGAGCTGTGACCAGGCAGCACAACACATGAAAAGCATTACTGCCTTCTCTGATTTGTCTGGTTTTCTCCACATTATGGTGGGACGCTCGCTACATGTGAAACACTGTGGCGCTTTCTATGCCGTTTGGATGCACATTGGGTTGTTTCACAGAATGCAGCTTGGTAATGAGCAGGTTTTAAAACCCGTGGAAGACATTTTTTTATACCTATGCACTGTCAGAATGAAGTTTATCCAGTGTAAAAACTTATCATGGAGCTATATTCTTACAGTTTTCAAAGAACACAGACTTCATGTGCTTAGTTTTTTTCCTTATATTGCAAATATTAGGCATATTTAAGGTGCCTTCCTGTATTTTAAGTTGTCTGGGTAGACCGCTGCAGTGATGGTTTGACCACTTCATGTACAAAAATGTTTCTGCAGCATCATAAATTCTAACTAAACAAAAATTTGTTGTTTTACACTTCCAATTGTTTTAAACTTTTCAATTATTGCTCTGTTTTATATTTAGACAAGTTTGATGGTATTTTCTTTTAGCAAATGACTTCTAAAGAAAAGTTTGCTGCAAATGGCATTTTCTCTTGTCTTACTAATTTTAAAGAGCGGCAAGGTGAAATTTACCGTCACCCATTGTAGAGCAATTCTGGCCCAAGATGTCACCCTGGGACTCTTGGTCACCTCATTTGTATACACCAGGGGAACAGGAAGGCTTAGCTTACAAATTAAAAGTTTGTAGACGCTGATTACTAAAATTAATTACATGTTAAAAAAAGGTTTCAGGTACATTTTTCTTACAGAATGTTTATGAGGAACTTCATTTGTGGAACTAGTGAATTTTGAAAACAAACAAACAAACAAAAATTGTTTTTCTTTCACTTATTTTTCCCTGCAACTGACAAAAAAAACTACTCATGAAAACGTCTAATTTTTCTTTTATTTGCAATAAAATATAATGTATTTTTAGGGGTTTTATACATTTTAGCAGGATCATTAGGGTGCTAATAAATGCAGATTGGTGGTATAGCCTACATTATAGAACATGCACATCTATTTATGTAATAACACACATCTAGGAGAAGCAAGCAAGAAGTAAGAGAAGCAAGCCTTCCGAAAGGTTTTTTTAATGACTTTGCTGCATAAATAACTCTTTCAACGGTTTGTTTAATAATGGAATAACTATATCCAATAAACGGAAAAAAAGCATTTCAAGATTAGCTGTACCTTTTTTACTTTGGTTTTGAATTGGTGCAATAAATTTACATTGGACTGAACTGGAATAAATTGCATAAAGTGATAAATTTATTACTGCAAATAAAAAAAATATGTCCTTTTATTTCCAGCTTATATTCTAAAGCAAGTTAAAGTAGTAGTACTACAGTAACATTTCAGGTCTTTTGGTTTCTGTATCTATCATTCCACAAGAATGGGAGGCTTAAATAAAGGTTAAAGAACAGTAGGAACAAATACGCTCTGACATGTTTCAAATACTATAAATGATAAAATATTTCATTTTAAATTTCTTTAGTTAATTGTGAGTTGTCCTTTGTCTGCACTGGAGGAGTTTGGCCATAACCTTAGGGTTCAGTTGTGGAGTTACTTCATAAATTTAACTGCTTGTGAAAGTAATAGGTTTTGTTGTAAAGTTAAAAAGTTAACATTTCTTATTTGATATTTAAACTAATCCATTGGTTCATGAACTTTTTTTTGCCTACAACCCCCCCAAAAAAAGACTTACATGTGAGTAAATAAAAAAAGACAAACAACATCAAAACCCAGTAGAATATTTCTATCTGTTCTTATGTCTTGTAATAATTAAATCATAAATATAGTCTTGCTATCATATTGTCTTTCCTATTTAGTGTGATTTATTTAGGGATGTTGATCTATCTATCTATCTATCTATCTATCTATCTATCTATCTATCTATCTATCTATCTATCTATCTATCTATCTATCTATCTATCTATCTATCTATCTATCTATCTATCTATCTATCTATCTATCTATCTATCTATCTATCTATCTATCTATCTATCTATCTATCTATCTATCTATCTATCTATCTATCTATCTATCTATCTATCTATCTATCTATGAGCATCCCAAGACCACACTTGTTAATTTGCAACCCCCAGAGGGGTCCTGGCCCCAACGTTGGAAACCACTGCCATAATAAACTAAAAGTAACCCTAATGGTCTCACTTAACAGAATTGGAGTCTATTTATCATTCCCCTTTTGGACACAGCCCAAGATAAATCCAATGAAAGATATAAATTAGCAGAAAGTTGACTGACCAGCACCTGGCTGTCTCCTCCAGACACAAACCTCCATGTGTCCAAGTCCATGCCTTCCATTTTCTCTCTAAAGGCCTGTAAAAAGCGAAGCAACCCGGTGAAACAAAATCCCCCCTAACACTTTACGACTGAGTTTGCATCTGTAGACCGAGGCAGCGGTTTTGTGTTGTTTGCTCTTGGAAAAAACTGAACAGCGAGAAATGTTTCGGCATAGCTCTCTCGAGGTTACAACAAGCAACCTTGTTGAGGGGGTGACGTCCATTACCTACCGATGAGAGAGGCGCGCAAACACTTAAAAAAACAAAAAACAGAATCTGATCATTTTGATTCAAACCCAGACGGCTCCAAATTACATGAACTGTCTAGTAAGTAAGTAAGTAAGTAAGTAAGTAAGTAATTATAATAATAATAATAATAATAATAATAATAATAATAATAATAATAATAATAATAATAATAATAATAATAATAATAATAATAATAATAATAATAATAATAATAATAATGACATTATAGATAATTGTTTTATAATTTAATCAAATCTGCTGTTTCTGTTCTATTTCATCACTCTATGTTTACGCGTTTTTCACGGAGTGTTTTTTTCTTCTTCTTATGTGTGTTTTTAAATTGTCGCATCTTTACCTGACAGCAGGAACTCTGCACCGACCGTGTAAACACACAAACTTCTCTTTCAGCACAGCGTCCAATCAACGGGGGGGGGGGGGGAGGCTGGGTTGGTGGGGGAGGTTTCTGCGCAGCCCTGCTGTTGTAATTGGGCGGAGATGGTGGGAGCAAAACGCAGCCTTGGCACAGCGTAAACTCATAATCCGTCTCCGTGACTCCTCGTAGAAGACGCCCCGGATCGCGCAGATGCAAGGGAGGGAAAGACAAGTTCAGTTTTACAGTCTTAGTTTATATCATTTTAAGTTTCTTTGATTTCAAGATAAGATATCTTCTGATTGGCACGAATCAAGGAAGGTGGTTTTTTTCCCCTTCTTCATCGCACAGTGGATTACTCCCTGCTTGGATTCTGTGATTTAGGAAAGTTCTCAAACTCTCGGGAATACACAGGGAAGTAAACTTTATGAAAAGCTGCTCGTAAAACTGTTAATTCTGGGGTGTTTGGTACTTTTTAATTGGGACAATGCCTTTATCTAACAAGAATTAGAATATTGTTTATGGATTAAAGAAAGACCAGACTCAAAAGTGAGACACATCTGAAGATTTATGCCTTGGGGGATGGCAGCAGCCACCTCCAGTCCGTATTTGGCCAGCAGCAGGATTTTATCCGGTCCGATCGTGCACTCTGACCGGAGAGGTTCTGGTATGCAGCCGGGCACCGCCGCCGTGACCACGGTGTCCGGCGGATATAGAGGGGACCCTTCCGTTAAGATGGTGCAGAGTGCAGACTTCATGCACGGAGCCATGGTGGCGAGCAACGGTGGGCACATGCTGAGCCATGCCCACCAGTGGGTGACATCGTTGCCTCACGCAGCGGCTGCTGCAGCGGCGGCAGCCGCAGCCGCTGCAGCAGCGGAGTCCGGCTCCCCGTGGCCCCCCAGCTCCCAGCCGCAGGAGGTGAAGCGGAACAGGGATGACCTGCACTCGGGCTCCACTCTCCACCACAGGACCCCGCATCTGGGAGCTCATCAGACGCACGCTGGAAGCTGGGGAGGCAGCTCCGTGGCGCACATCAGCGAGGGACAGCAGCAGCAGCAACAGCAGTCTCTGGTTTACTCCCAGCCGACAGGATTTACAGTCAACGGGATGCTGAGCTCTCACACCGGCCAGAGCCTTGCTCATTCTGGGCTGCTTCGCGGAGACTCCCCTGAGCTGGATCACCACCACCACCATCATCACCAGAGCCACAACCACCACACGCACCAGCACCAGCACCACGGAATGGGTCACGACCCGCAGTCCGACGAGGACACACCGACGTCGGACGACTTGGAGCATTTCGCCAAACAATTTAAGCAACGTCGGATCAAGCTGGGCTTCACCCAGGCGGACGTGGGCTTAGCTTTGGGGACCCTGTACGGCAACGTGTTTTCCCAGACCACCATCTGCAGGTTCGAGGCGCTCCAGCTGAGCTTCAAGAACATGTGCAAACTGAAGCCTCTGCTCAACAAATGGCTGGAGGAGGCCGACTCCACGACCGGGAGCCCGACCAGCATCGACAAGATCGCGACGCAGGGGAGGAAGAGGAAGAAGCGCACGTCCATCGAGGTGAGCGTAAAAGGCGCACTGGAGAGCCATTTCCTCAAGTGTCCCAAGCCGTCCGCGCAGGAGATCAACTCCCTAGCGGATACGCTGCAGTTGGAGAAGGAGGTGGTTCGGGTCTGGTTCTGCAACCGCAGGCAGAAGGAAAAGCGCATGACGCCGCCTGGACTGCCGCGCACCCCGGAGGACGCGTACTCTCATGTGGGAAGCATCGGTCCGGACACGCCGTCCCCATCCATAGAGTGCAAGAGGATGTACAGCGACACGTGAAAACAGTCAGGATGAACTGTCAGACGAGAAACTGAGAGCAAAACTGGAAAATGGTTTCCTGACTCACCCGAATTTCTGAAAATTTTTATATCATAAGTCCATCCAGAAATGTAGGGTTTTTCAGTATATGTTAATTTCAGGAACAAACAAAAAAAATGTCTACCTTTGTGTTTGTTGGATATGTATCTGTAATACCGCCTCTGGGACAAAAACATTCAAGCTAATCTAGAATCTGCACAAAAACAAGAATAAAGTACTTAACAAATAAAGTTAAAGAAATAGGAAGACTAAAAGTAAAACACTTTTTCTAAATTGTGCAAAAGTTTTCTTTGTGATGCTGCAGAATTTCACGTCCACACTGTTAGAGCTGAAAGAAAGAAACTTGTTTAATTCACTTTGTTCATCACCAAGTTGTTTTTGTAAGCCAGCAATAATAATTTATTCACCCCCTTTCATATTTTGTGTTGTGTATAAGTGGAATTAAGTTGTGACACAAAAATAGCAAAAGGTGTAGTTTAACACTCCGTTTATTCAGTAAGAACTTAGCACAAATTCCCAAAACTGTATGTAAGGTTTGCTGTGTGTTCCTGTGTAAAGATTCAGTCTATTTATTTTTTTCCCTATGTGTCTATTTTCATGGAAGACCAATAACTTAATAAATTTGACATAAAACCATGTTAACATATGAGAGGATCTTCTTTTTTTGCTTACATTCACACATCCTCACATCATATCAGTATCATCTCTACTTAGGTTTTGAATGAGATCTGTAAAATTTATGGCCAAAAGAAAAATCTTGATTGGTCTGGATTTACAGTTTAAAACATACTTTTTGACATTGAGAAACAACTTACAGATATTTTAGGTACAAAAAGATCAAAGATCAACATAGACTCTTTGATGTGACCTTTTTATGTCAAATCATGTGAACATTTTGTCATTTAGAAAAAGAAGCAATGTTTGTGGAGGAAGACTGAGGTAGAATCAGATGATCTAGGGGAAATCAGCACCATAAATTTGTCAAAACAAATGAGTTTGCTCTCATGTTGAGCATAAATCTGAATCATCTGCCTCATGTTTCTGTTAGAGCCCCACTGACCCTATCAGGAATTGCTGAACAGATCACGGATCAGTTAATGAGCCTGTTCGTGGGGTGACAAACCGCACATCAGACCAGCCGGTGTGGCTGTGCTGTGGACTGCAGTTCTGTGGAAATCAGCCAGCGGATGAGGTCGGCTATCCCAGATGGCAGTTCACCTCGGCAGCGGTTGCCAAGGTGATGGCAAGATGGAGTGACACGAGGCAGCAAGCGGATCTTTTGCCACAGATGATGGGTTTGGGGAGATGTGAGCCGAGTGAGCGAGTGCTGGCAAACGGTCTGTAATATCCTCTCGTTGTCTCTAAAATATCACAGTATTCCATGAGCTGATGTTGCACATTTAGTGACGCTGAAGGTAAGGGGACAAGCTGTAGAAAAAGTCACAGAGGTAATCTGACCCCTTGTGTGAGGTCAAAGGTTTGCTGCTACTGTAGCTGCTGGGAGGTAAGCAAAATCCAGGAAGTTCATGGATCACTTTTAATCACTGTCTGTCCTGGCATGCACTCCCCCCCCCCAAAAAAAACCGGACCCTATACACATATTTGTTCTGTTTTTTTTGTTCTTTTAAACTGTTACTCTGTACGCTATAATGAAATCAGTTTTTTATATATCTGTTGCTGCTGGACTAGCTTGTCACATAGATCTGTCAAAACACACAAGCAGCCAGCAGAAACTGTACAAGGTGTCCATTTGTGTGTCCTTGCTGGGCAGCTGGCAGCATTTCAAAAAATGTCTAGACAGACTTTGGACAAACGCTACTCTGTGAAAACAGAAGGAAAATCAAAGGGGAACAAAGCTTCAGAAGGTTTTTCGGCAAAACACAGCAACAACATTTAAAGTATTTCAGGACAAAAAGAAAAATTTGTGAAAAAAGTTGTGTGTTTTTTTTTTTCATCTTCGATAACAATTATTCAGAAAACAGCAACTTTTCCGAGATATATTTCAGAAAATATTGCAAAAATATAATTTTTAAAAATTGAGGTTTTGATTGGTGTTTTACTTTGTGATAATCTTATTTTTGTTTTCTAAATTACACCCTTTATGGTTAGGTGGTTTGTTACAATTGTTACTATATTCGTGTCACGAAAAAAATGTTAGTTTTTGTTTTGTTTTTTGCTTTGCAGAAATCTTTGAAAGTTTGCCTTGTTGAAGATGTGTTTCCTGTATTGCGGTATGTTTTGGTAACTTAATTGATTTTCTTGATTTTGTTGTCTTTTTCCAAACATTTCTTTTAGCCTGTTTGTATCTTTTTGTGTACATTTTCAGATTTTTTGAAATACCAAAATGTATTAATTTTTTTTGGGCATTTTGCTGTGACATTTTTGGAAATGTTGTGTTTTTGAATTGTCTTGGTGATTTTTGTTTGAATCTCTTTTTCATTATGTGTTGACTAGTGCTTAATGTTTTTTAATTAGCTGTTTTTTATCTTTCCCTTTTACATATTCATTTTTGTGTTGCAAAAATTGTTTTTTTTTTAGTTCTGCATTAAAATCTTTCAAGATTCTGTGTTTTTGAGTGAATATGTTTTGTTTCTGCTATGAATTGCTTAGTGTGGCATTTTCCTTATTTTGTATTGTGTGTTTTTGGTCTCTTACCTCTGACATTGTTTCAGTTTGATTTTTGTTACTTTTCATATTTGTCTTTGTGTTACAAAAAGGGTTTCATGTTTTGTTTTACTGTATTGTGTTAAAAAGTTGTATGTTTTTGATTACATATTAATTATGTTTAGCATCGTCTGTCTCCTTTCTGTTTTGTTGTGTTGAAAGCGCCTGAGATTCCTTCTTTTTTTGTTACGTTGTACTTCTTCTGTTTTGTTTCAGCAGGACAAATAAGGGTGTTTTGTTTTTCACAGTTTGCTGAATCATCTTTTGAAGTTTTGTATTTTAGTTGTAATGCTAGTTTAATTATATTTTGTTAATTGTATCTATTTCTCTGTTGCTATCTTTAACCAACATATTTTTGCTTGGTTAATGTTTCTGGCGCTTTGTTGCTGTTTGTGTTGTTTTTTTGTGTATGTTTACATTTTACTACAATGTCTTCTAATGTTTTTTTTTTTCTTTTTTTTTTTTTTTATGGACTGGCAACCGGCTCATGTACCCTGCTTCTTGCTCAATGACCTCTGGAGATATTCACCAGCCCCCCATGACAAGTGGGTATAGACAGTGGATGTTGTTGAGTGTTTTTGTTTTTTCCTATTACATTTGATAAAACATGACTGTCTTCTTGTTTCTTCTTCTTCTTCTTCTTCTTCTTCTTCTTCTTCTTCTTCTTCTTCTTCTTCTTCTTCTTCTTCTTCTTCTTCTTCTTCTTCTTCTTCTTCTTCTTCTTCTTCTTCTTCTTCTTCTTCTTCTTCTTCTTCTTCTTCTTCTTCTTTTATTTTTGGTTTATAAATGAGTTATTTTGCGAACAGCCTCATAGCCTCATTAAACCCATTATTGCCAACTATACTTTATTCCTCAGGTGTTAGAGAAAATTGTTCAATTGAAAAAAAACAACAACAACAAAAAACAATGTTCCTGAAAACAATCAAAAGAAAGCAAAAACTTGGATGCAGCTTTGCTCAGGTTGACATTTTTGGACTTTTTCAAAATGTTTTTCTATGAAGCATCTGATGAAAACAAGAAAAAAAGTATTTTTGCACATTTCAGCAGTGCCCTCTGTCACAGTGTTAATGGTCAACATCTAACCTCACCTGTAAGCATGACATCTTCCCTCTTAGCTGCAAGGGAAAAAAATGGAAGCATAATATACGCTTGCAGGATTGTGGTGTGATCCCCTCAAAGCCCGGTGATGCAAAGATAGGAGGTTAGTCTGGAATTGGGGGATAAAAAGACGTTTAAAGGGTTTTGTCATCACCCAGCACTCTGTGAATATCAATGCTGAGATCCGAGGAGGACTAGCTGATGATGCTAGAGAACATGCAAACTCCTCAATCAACACAACAGGCTCAGGTCGTACATTAAACATGCAACATTCATGTTAGGAATCATATTGTGAGAGTCACATCATTCATCAATAGATTATTGTTTCCTGCATCTCTGAGCCATGTTGTGATTGCAGTTGCACATCGAGGATGTTATTACCTCCTTGCAGTTGTAACTACTAATATGATTGCTCATAATTGCTCTTAAAGCCTTGTTCAGAGGTACTTTACATGAAGCAATTACTGTGAGATTAAGCCCCCTCTTTAATACTTCTTGTTTGTGTCTCACAGTTTGAGGCACAGCCACACATTCAGCTGACTAACACCTGTGCCTGCATCAAACTAATCATTTAACAGCAGCGAAACCCCAATCTACAACTGTTTCAATCCAGTTTGAACATTATCAATCCCCACTGCTCTGTGTTAATTATTTTTTACCACAGGGAGATGTTAACCACCACGTCTAACACTGATTAACACACTGCGGCTCCTGCAGAAAAGAGCAGAAACTCATGAGGTGAGTAATGACTTCCTGGAACCAGAAAATCCTAAAAAGTGCACCTTTTCAGTTTGTGTGAGTGCATTTTAAAGAGTCAGAATTTTCCCTCTGAACCCTGAACACCGCTCAGAGTCCTCTCATCTGAAGGTTCTGATCAAAAGAGATTTTTCACTTTGCTTGTGTTTGCTTTTTCTTCGCTGATTGATAGACCAGCTACCAAAGTCTCCCAATCAGGAAGGAATTAAAGCAAACATCTGTGGAACGACGGACGGGGAAATGAATTGTCTTTCCAGCGAGCTTTGTTGTGTGGCTGCCACTGAACGTGACAAGCATGCATGTGCCAGACCGCTGGAGTGGAACTCGTTTGATGGGCATGTTCAGCACATGGGCACGATGCCAATTTAGACAAGCATGCCATTTAAAAGAATACCGGCCTGCATGCTAAGTGACTAAATGTAACAGATTTCGTATGAACACACTAGACATCTTTTTGCAAAAATAAAATTATTTGAGGAAAACCTGTCTCTGAGGGGGAGGTTTTACTCTCCCTCAGCATTCAGTTAAAAATAAAAATAAAGGTTTGAAGGAAAACAGGATATTTATTTTATTAATATAGACAGATATTAAATGTATTTTAGCTACAAGCATACAGTAATTCAATCAGTACCTGAATGTATAGCACACTGTAGCTTCACCAGCCAAAGGTCTGCCACGGGGCAATGATGCCATCTCATGGACAGAATTAGCAACGCATGGGAGGTTTTTGTCATGGAAAAAAGAGAAAGGAATACAAACAATCCCCACTAACTTAAATAAAAGAAAAACAACAACAACAAAAAAACAATTAAAACATTACATTTAGTAAACTTTTAGTAAAATGAATTAAGAACAAGGAAAGCAATTTCCTTATTTAAGTGGACAAACACAAATAAATTAGGTTTGGAAAATCTGGGTTCATGTCTCAGTTATGAACTAATCTAGATGAGTCATATTAATGAGTTATATAATGAATGTGTGATTTATTCAGAGCTGAGGAAAAATATTTTCTGTCCTTTTGAATTATTAAAATAATAGAATTATTATAATATTTTAGCAACTTGTTTGTGCATCCAGTGGCTTGCAAAAGTATTCGGCCCCCTTGAACTTTTCCACATTTTGTCACATTACAGCCATAAACATGAATCAATTTTATTGGAATTCCGTGTGAAAGACCAATACAAAGTGGTGTACACGTGAGAAGTGGAACGAAAATCATATATGATTCCAAACATTTTTTACAAATAAATAACTGAAAAGTGGGGTGTGCGTAATTATTCAGCCCCCTTTGGTCTGAGTGCAGTCAGTTGCCCATAGACATTGTCTGATGAGTGCTAATGACTAAATAGAGTGCACCTGTGTGTGTAATCTAATGTCAGTACAAATACAGCTGCCCTGTGACGGCCTCAGAGGTTGTCTAAGAAAAATGTTGGGAGCAACAACACCATGAAGTCCAAAGAACACACCAGACAGGTCAGGGATAAAGTTATTGAGAAATTTAAATCAGGCTTAGGCTACAAAAAGATTCCCCAAGCCTTGAACATCCCACGGAGCACAACTGTAAACCTACCAAGACAAGGCCGTCCACCTAAACTCACAGGCCAAACAAGGAGAGCGCTGATCAGAAATGCAGCCAAGAGGCCCATGGTGACTCTGGACGAGCTGCAGAGATCTACAGCTCAGGTGCGAGAATCTGTCCATAGGACAACTATTAGTGGTGCACTGCACAAAGTTGGCCTTTATGGAAGAGTGGCAAGAAGAAAGCCATTGTTAAAAGAAAACCATAAGAAGTCCCGTTTGCAGTTGCCACAAGCCATGTGGGGGACACAGCAAACATGTGGAAGAAGGTGGTCTGGTCAGATGAGACCAAAATGGAACTTTTTGGCCAAAATGCAAAACGCTATGTGTGGCAGAAAACTCACACTGCACATCACTCTGAACACACCATCCCCACTGTCAAATATGGTGGTGGCAGCATCATGCTCTGGGGGTGTTTCTCTTCAGCAGGGACAGGGAAGCTGGTGAGAGTTGATGGGAAGATGGATGGAGCCAAATACAGGGCAATCTTGGAAGAAAACCTCTTGGAGTCTGCAAAAGACTTGAGACTGGGGCGGAGGTTCACCTTCCAGCAGGACAACGACCCTAAACATAAAGCCAGGGTAACAATGGAATGGTTTAAAACAAAACATATCCATGTGTTAGAATGGCCCAGTCAAAGTCCAGATCTAAATCCAATCGAGAATCTGTGGCAAGATCTGAAAGCTGCTGTTCACAAACGCTGTCCATCTAATCTGACTGAGCTGGAGCTGTTTTGCAAAGAAGAATGGGCAAGAATTTCAGTCTCTAAATGTGCAAAGCTGGTAGAGACATACCCTAAAATACTGGAAGCTGTAAGTGCAGCAAAAGGTGGTTCTACAAAGTATTGATTTATGGGGCTGAATAATTACGCACACCCCACTTTTCAGTTATTTATTTGTAAAAAATGTTTGGAATCATGTATGATTTTTGTTCCACGTCTCACATGTACACCACTTTGTATTGGTCTTGCACGTGGAATTCCAATAAAATTGATTCATGCTTGTGGCTGTAATGTGACAAAATGTGGAAAAGTTCAAGGGGGCCGAATACTTTTGCAAGCCACTGTAAATAACCTATCTTTTCCTCCAAGTCTGGCTGCTGGATGACAATTATAAATCTGCTTGGCAGTTATTAGCCATTCGCCTCACAAATCTGGCCTTTATCGAAGAAGAAAACTCACATTCTCTGAACACATCACCCCCTGTAGCACATAGGGACGACAGTATCATGCTGTGGGATGGCTTTTCTTCAAAAAGAACAGGCAAGCTCTTCAGAGCTGTTAGAAAGATGGAAGGTACTAAATAAAGGACAATTCTGGAAGAAAACCTGTTAGAGGTCGCAAGGTTAACTGTCCAGCAGGATAACAACACTTAACATAAAGTGAGAGCTTTAATGGAAACGTTGAGCTCAAAATGTGTGCTCATTTTCTTAATGCAAGTACCAATAATCCTGAATGTTTACACGCGTTTTCCATACAAATTGAACTAAGTGTAATCTATTTGATGATATATAATTAGATTTAATTATTAATAATAATAATAATAATTATAATAATAATAATACAGTGTTCCCTCGCCCGGACGCGGGTCACCGGGGCCCCCCTCTGGAGCCAGGCCTGGAGGTGGGGCACGTTGGCGAGCGCCTGGTGGCCGGGCCTTTACCCATGGGGCCCGGTCGGGCTTAGCCCGAAGAGGTAACATGGGCCCCCCTTCCCATGAGCTCACCACCTGTGGGAGGGGCCATAGGGGTCGGGTGCTGTGCAGGATGGGCGGCGGCCAAAGGCGGGGACCTTGGCGGTCCGATCCTCGGCTGCAGAAGCTGGCTCTCGGGACGTGGAACGTCACCTCTCTGGTGGGGAAGGAGCCGGAGCTGGTGTGCGAGGTTGAGAGGTTCCGACTGGACATCGTCGGACTCACCTCGGCGCACGGCTCTGGCTCTGGAACCCGTCTCCTCGAGAGAGGTTGGACTCTCTTCCACTCTGGGGTTGCCCCCGCTGAGAGGCGCCGAGCTGGGGTGGGCATACTTGTTGCCCCCCATCTCGGCGCCTGTACGTTGGGGTTTACCCCGGTGAACGAGAGGGTAGCCTCCCTCCGCCTTCAGGTGGGGGGACGGGTCCTGACTGTTGTTTGTGCTTACGCGCCAAACAGCAGATTAGATTACCCACCCTTCTTGGAGTCTTTGGAAGGGGTGCTGGAGAGTGCTCCTCCTGGGGACTCCCTTGTTCTGCTGGGGGACTTCAACGCTCACGTGGGCAATGACAGTGAGACCTGGAGGGGTGTGGTTGGGCGGAATGCCCCCCCCGATCTAAACCCGAGTGGTGTCTTGTTATTGGACTTCTGTGCTCGTCATGGATTGTCCATAACAAACACCATGTTCAAGCATAAAGGTGTCCATATGTGCACTTGGCACCAGGACACCTTAGGCCGCAGCTCAATGATCGACTTGGTTGTCGTCTCATCTGATCTGCGGCCGCATGTTTTGGACACTCGGGTGAAGAGAGGGGCAGAGCTGTCCACTGACCACTACCTGGTGGTGAGTCGGCTCCGATGGTGGGGGAGGACGCCGGACAGACCTGGAAGGCCTAAACGTGTTGTGAGGGTCTGCTGGGAACGTCTGGCAGAGTCTCCTGTCAGAAGGAGCTTTAACTCACACCTCCGGCAGAACTTTGAACACGTCCCGGGGGAGGCGGGGGACATCGAGTCCGAGTGGACCATGTTCCGCGCCTCCATTGCCGAGGCGGCTGACCGAAGCTGTGGCCGCAAGGTGGTCGGTGCCTGTCGCGGCGGCAACCCCCGAACCCGGTGGTGGACACCGGCGGTAAGGGATGCTGTCAGGCTGAAGAAGGAGTCCTACCCGGTCTTTTTGGCTTGTCGGACCCCTGAAGCAGCTGATAGGTACCGACAGGCCAAGCGGGATGCGGCTCGGATGGTTGCTGAGGCAAAAACTCGGG
This sequence comes from Valencia hispanica, assembly GCA_963556495.2. Lineage (NCBI taxonomy): Eukaryota > Metazoa > Chordata > Actinopteri > Cyprinodontiformes > Valenciidae > Valencia > Valencia hispanica. Next base: position 34,184,776 of record OY747707.1, on the reverse strand, counting down.
CGTGGGAAGAGTTTGGAGAGACCATGGAAAACGACTTCCGTACGGCTTCGAAGCGATTCTGGTCCACCATCCGGCGTCTCAGGGGGGGAAAGCGGTCTGCCACCAACACTGTTTACAGTGGGGATGGTGTGCTGCTGACCTCGACGCGGGACGTTTTGGGTCGGTGGATGGAATACTTCGAAGACCTCCTCAATCCCACCGGCACGCCTTCCAATCTGGAAGCAGGGTTTGGGGACTTGGGGTCGGGCTCTCCAATCTCTGGTGCCGAGGTCACCGAGGTTGTTAAAAAGCTCCTCGGTGGCAAGGCTCCGGGGGTGGATGAGATTCGACCGGAGTTCCTCAAGGCTCTGGATGTTGTGGGGCTGTGTTGGTTAACGCGGCTCTGCAATATTGCGTGGACATCGGGGGCAGTTCCCTTGGATTGGCAGACCGGGGTGGTGGTCCCCCTGTTTAAAAAGGGGGACCACAGGGTGTGTTCCAACTACAGGGGGATCACACTTCTGAGCCTCCCTGGTAAGGTCTATTCAGGGGTTCTGGAGAGGAGGGTCCGACGGATAGTCGAACCTCGGATCCAGGAGGAACAATGCGGTTTTCGTCCTGGCCGTGGAACACTGGACCAGCTCTACACCCTCAGCAGGGTCCTGGAGGGTGCGTGGGAGTTCGCCCAACCGGTCTACATGTGTTTTGTGGACTTGGAGAAGGCGTTTCGACCGTGTCCCTCGGGGGGCCCTGTGGGGGGTGCTCCGGGAGTATGGGGTACCGGGCCCCTTGATACGGGCTGTTAGGTCCCTGTACGACCGGTGCCAGAGTTTGGTTCGCATTGCCGGCAGTAAGTCGGGCTTGTTTCCGGTGAGAGTTGGACTCCGCCAAGGTTGCCCTTTGTCACCGATCCTGTTCCTAACTTTTATGGACAGGATTTCTAGGCGCAGCCAAGGCGTTGCGGGGATCCGTTTTGGTGGCCTCAGGATCGGGTCTCTGCTTTTTGCAGATGATGTGGTCCTGTTGGCTTCATCGGAGCGTGATCTACAGCTTTCGCTGGAGCTGTTCGCAGCCGAGTGTGAAGCGGCTGGGATGAGAATCAGCACCTCCAAATCCGAGGCCATGGTCTTGAGCCGGAAAAGGGTGGGGTGCCTCCTCCGGGTCGGGGATGGGGTCCTTCCCCAAGTGGAGGAGTTTAAGTATCTGGGGGTCTTGTTCACGAATGAGGGAAAAATGGAGCGGGAGATCGATAGACGGATTGGTGGGGCATCTGCAGTTATGCGGGCGCTCTACCGGTATGTCGTGGTGAAGAGAGAGCTGAGCCAAAAGGCGAAGCTCTCGATTTACCGTTCGATCTACGTTCCTACCCTCATCTATGGTCACGAACTCTGGGTGGTGACCGAAAGAACGAGATCACGGATACAAGCGGCTGAAATGAGTTTCCTCCGCAGAGTGTCTGGGCTCTCCCTTAGAGATAGGGTGAGAAGCTCAGTCATCCGGAGGGGGCTCAGAGTAGAGCCGCTGCTTCTCCACATCGAGAGGAGTCAGTTGAGGTGGCTCGGGCATCTGGTCAGGATGCCTCCTGGACGCCTCCCTGGTGAGGTGTTTCAGGCACGTCCCACCGGAAGGAGGCCCAGGGGAAGGCCCAGGACACGCTGGAGGGACTATGTTTCTCGGCTGGCCTGGGAGCGCCTTGGGGTTCCTCCCGAGGAGCTGGAACAAGTGGCTGGGGAGAGGGAAGTCTGGGTCTCTTTGCTTAGGCTGCTGCCCCCGCGACCCGACCCCGGATAAGCGGAAGAAAATGGATGGATGGATGGATGGATAATAATAATAATAATAATAAGAAGAAGAAGAAGAAGAAGAAGAAGAAGAAGAAGAAGAAGAAGAAGAAGAAGAAGAAGAAGAAGAAGAAGAAGAAGAAACAAGAAGACAGTCATGTTTTATCAAATGTAATAGGAAAAAACAAAAACACTCAACAACATCCACTGTCTATACCCACTTGTCATGGGGGGCTGGTGAATATCTCCAGAGGTCATTGAGCAAGAAGCAGGGTACATGAGCCGGTTGCCAGTCCATAAAAAAAAAAAAAAAAAAAAAAAAAAACATTAGAAGACATTGTAGTAAAATGTAAACATACACAAAAAAACAACACAAACAGCAACAAAGCGCCAGAAACATTAACCAAGCAAAAATATGTTGGTTAAAGATAGCAACAGAGAAATAGATACAATTAACAAAATATAATTAAACTAGCATTACAACTAAAATACAAAACTTCAAAAGATGATTCAGCAAACTGTGAAAAACAAAACACCCTTATTTGTCCTGCTGAAACAAAACAGAAGAAGTACAACGTAACAAAAAAAGAAGGAATCTCAGGCGCTTTCAACACAACAAAACAGAAAGGAGACAGACGATGCTAAACATAATTAATATGTAATCAAAAACATACAACTTTTTAACACAATACAGTAAAACAAAACATGAAACCCTTTTTGTAACACAAAGACAAATAAGAAAAGTAACAAAAATCAAACTGAAACAATGTCAGAGGTAAGAGACCAAAAACACACAATACAAAATAAGGAAAATGCCACACTAAGCAATTCATAGCAGAAACAAAACATATTCACTCAAAAACACAGAATCTTGAAAGATTTTAATGCAGAACTAAAAAAAAAACAATTTTTGCAACACAAAAATGAATATGTAAAAGGGAAAGATAAAAAACAGCTAATTAAAAAACATTAAGCACTAGTCAACACATAATGAAAAAGAGATTCAAACAAAAATCACCAAGACAATTCAAAAACACATTTCCAAAAATGTCACAGCAAAATGCCCAAAAAAAATTAATACATTTTGGTATTTCAAAAAATCTGAAAATGTACACAAAAAGATACAAACAGGCTAAAAGAAATGTTTGGAAAAAGACAACAAAATCAAGAAAATCAATTAAGTTACCAAAACATACCAATACAGGAAACACATCTTCAACAAGGCAAACTTTCAAAGATTTCTGCAAAGCAAAAAACAAAACAAAAACTAACATTTTTTTCGTGACACGAATATAGTAACAATTGTAACAAACCACCTAACCATAAAGGGTGTAATTTAGAAAACAAAAATAAGATTATCACAAAGTAAAACACCAATCAAAACCTCAATTTTTAAAAATTATATTTTTGCAATATTTTCTGAAATATATCTCGGAAAAGTTGCTGTTTTCTGAATAATTGTTATCGAAGATGAAAAAAAAAAAACACAACTTTTTTCACAAATTTTTCTTTTTGTCCTGAAATACTTTAAATGTTGTTGCTGTGTTTTGCCGAAAAACCTTCTGAAGCTTTGTTCCCCTTTGATTTTCCTTCTGTTTTCACAGAGTAGCGTTTGTCCAAAGTCTGTCTAGACATTTTTTGAAATGCTGCCAGCTGCCCAGCAAGGACACACAAATGGACACCTTGTACAGTTTCTGCTGGCTGCTTGTGTGTTTTGACAGATCTATGTGACAAGCTAGTCCAGCAGCAACAGATATATAAAAAAAGGCAACCATGAGGAGGAGAATCATGTTTCCTGCTCCTTTAAGTAAACAGACCACCTGCTCCTCTGGCGTCAGCAGCGCCCACGGGCGGCACGATGGCTGCACGATCGATCCGGCTGTGAAATGTTGCATTGTGACATCTTATAATAACAACACTGACATGCGCCGCATAAAAGAACGGCTCCTTTTACCGTGAATTCTCCCGTATCAGGTGCCACAGTCAGGTAAGTCACTCTGGGTAATATTTAAAGAGGTTTTGGTTCATTCTCTTAGTTGGCTTCTGACGGAAAGGGGGTATTTTCTCTGCCGCGAGTCCTTAAGGATTTTATAGAAAAACGACAGAGGCGGACAGCAGCAAAGTAAATCATCTGTGGGAGAAATCCGTATTCGTGTGTGAACCCGAGAACATGTTGTACAGGCTGAGTGACGGGAGCATGTGTGAAAACACTTCAGTTCAGTGAAAATGTATCCAGAGGAACATGTCTTAAAATCTGTATGAAAACGAAGCAATCCGCGGGTCTAACTCAGGCCACTCACATTCAGCTGATCTCACAGAGCTGATGTAGGACTGACCACACCTGAAAACTGTGACCCCACCTGACACCTTGAGTTTCGGCTGCTCGTTTTGGTTTTCATATACCGGGACAAGTGTCCTGCATCTGTCTGCGCTGACAGGCTGATCGAGTAGGCTACCTGTGGTGTAGAGGATTTCTTATGGACAGTTCTGCAGAGTGGATGAAAGTGAGGGCTGCTTGTTGCCATGGAACTGCTGACCTTGTTTCCTTGGCAACAGCCAACATCACTATGCAGTGACATGAAAGGATGATTTCTGATCTGAAGAGATCACTTTCTTTTTGTTGTTTTTATGATCTGGTTTATTTCACTTTGTTTTCTTTTAGAAATGCCAGGATTATGTTTGCTCTGATTTGATCGACACAGATTAGATCTTGATTTTAATCGGCAGCATTTATATAAGACATTAATAATACTATTAAGTTATAAACATTGTATTGAAAATGAAGTTAGGGCAAAGATGTAAATATTACATTTCTCAATGCTAAATTGGATGTCGATGCCTTAAAGTAGATGCTGTTTATGAGAGTTATCCACCAAACGTGTAAAAAGACTTAATAAAAAAAAATATGTTATTGCAATAGCATTATCTCGCATAAAACATTTGATAACAAAAATTGAACCTTTTCTTATTTATATTTTAGTTCTTCAGATGGTCAGAGGGTCTATTAACTTTAATTTATAATCTATGACTTCCTGTTTTCTGCATTATAAATAAGACATGACCCAGAGGCCCATTTCTCATTGCCACTCTTCAAAATGGGAAAGATAAGAGAACACTCCCTTCAAACGAGGTGAATGGATGTTGACATTCTTTAATTTATAAAAGGTTACAAGAAAAGCTACTACGTTGAAATTCCTTATATTCTACAGTAAGAGCAATAATTAAAAAGTTTACACGAATTGTAACGGTACCAAATAAGTAGCCAAAATCTCCCTGTTAGAGAACTGCAGCAACACTTAATATTGAAAAAACCCCACCTTCCTCACCATCTCAGTAATATGATATTAATCCTATTTTTTTTCAAACTGAGCATTGAGCTGAAGAAATTAAAGTTAAAAGAGACAAACAAGGGTTTGTATTTTTGCTCTGAATGTACAGTACTGTGCAAAAGTTTTAGGTAAGTGTGAAAATAATGTTGTAAACAAAGAATGCTTTCAGAAATATAAAAAATTATTTTTTTATTTTTGTCAATTTACAGAAAGCAAAGGGAGCAAACAAAAGAAAAATCAAAATCAAAATTTGGTGTTACTACCTTTTGCCTTCAAAACAGCATCAATTCTTATAGGTACACTTGCACAAAGTCAGGGATTTTGTAGGATTATAGTCAGGTGTATGATCAACCAATTATACCTTACAGGCGCCAATGATCAATGTCACTTGTAGGTTGAAGCACAGTCATCAACTGAAACAGAAACAGCTGAATAGGAGGCTTAAAACTGGGTGAGGAACAGCTAAACTCTGGTACCAAGGTAAAGTTGTGGAATATAGTTTCATGTCATGACAAGATTGAGCACAGCAACAAGATACTAGGTAGTTATATTGCATCAGCAAGGCCTCTCCTAGACAAAGATTTCAACGCTGACTGGAGTTTCAAGATGTGTTGTTAGAGAGGAGTTAAGCTTCTTGACAAACATGCAGAACACCACTAGGGAGACCGGTGGTAAAAATAAACGTTTTTATTGAAACAATGATAATGTGATGATGACTGCAGGAACCGGGAACCCTGCACAGGGAAATGGAGATTAGACAGGATCTTGTAGTGAAAATATCAGCTTGAATGTACTCAGGGGAGGCTTACTTGGTAGATGGTGGATTGAACGCCAGTGAGGGAGACCTAAGAGTCCGGAATGTCTGCCAGAGCTTCCTCCTGAGTTCCAGGAGATGCAGAGATGGTGGAATCTGGGAGCGAGGACTGAGCACGGAGGGCGGGCAGACAGAGCACAGAGATGGAGCATGGATCACTGAAGAACTTGGAGCTCGAAGGTTGTCAGACGTGGAACGAAAACCAAGGCTTACTGAGAAGTTGAAGAAATGATCACAAGTAAATTGGAGCAAGGGAAACCTTGGAAGGAGCACAGATAAGAATTAGCCTGTTTGTCACTGAAGGAAACACACTAGAAACTCTGGAGATCGCACAGAGGTCTTGAGGTTTACCAAGACGGCTTAACACTCTGGCACCGAAGATCTGACAGCCAGCTCCTTATATCCTCAGCCTGTGATGAGCTTCAGTGAGCTGCACCTATGCAGGTGCAGCGAGGTGACTCAGCCGCCAGCCTGATGGACAGATCCTCAGGTCAGCCAGGACCTCTGGTGGAAATCTCCAGAAAGGTGGAGAAAATGCAGGAAGCAGACAGCGACAAAACAAACACAGACAAACATCCTAGACTCCGAACACTTTTAAAGAAGCACAAAGAAACGGGCAACATTGAGGATCGTAGACCCTGCGGTTGGCCAAGGAAACTTAATGCAACAGATGAAAGAAACATCAAGTGTATTACCCTTCGAAATCGGAAGATGTCCAGCAGTGCCATCAGCTCAGAACTGGCAGAAACCATTGAGACCCAGGTACACCCATCTACTGTCCAGAGAAATCTGGCCTGAGCAAAATTTCATTGTGTTTGGCATAGTGACAATACTGATTCTTTTATAAAGACTTGTATAAAGAAGTGGTCCACATGGAAGAGTTGCAGCCAAGTTGCAGCCGACGTGGAAACAAGGCCAAGCGACTCAAGTATGCACAAAAACATAGGAACTGGGGTGCAGAACAATGGCAGCAGGTGTACTGGACTGATGAGTCAAAATCTGAAATTTTTGACTGTAACACAACACAGTTTGTTCGTCAAATGGCTGGAGAGCGGTACAATAATGAGTGTCTGCAGGCAACAGTGAAGCGCATGGTGAAGGTTCCTTGAACATCTGGGGCTGCATTTCTGCAAATTGAGTTGGACATTTCTTCAGGATTAGTCGTGTTCTCAATGCAGAGAAATTTAGGCAGATACTTATCCATCATGCCATACCATCAGCGAGGTATATGATTGGCCCCAAATTTATTCTGCAGCAGGACAACAACCCCAAACAAACAGCCAAAGTCATTAAGAATTATCTTCAGCGTAAAGAAGAACAAGAAGTCCTGGAAGTGATGGTGTGGCCCCCACAGAGCCCTGATCTCAAAATCATGGAGTGTGTCTGGGATTACATGAAGAGACAGAAGGACGCGAGGAAGCCTACATCCACAGAAGATCTATGGTTAGTTCTCCAAGGTGTTTGGAATAGTCCAATACTGAAAAATGGCTAGGAGAAGCGAGCCTTGGTGTCATGTCATATATTTAACCCAAGTTATGGATTACTAATTTAAATGTTCTATACATTTTGATCTGTTTAAAAATTAAAGCATAAAAAACAAACAAAATGCTATAGTTACATTTATTCTCTGTGATTGCCAGGGTTGTGTGGCACCCATGCTGTTCAGCAATTTTCAGTTGAAATATAAAATGTAGCTAGATGAAAACAAGAAAACAAATAAAAATTCATATAATGTTGACATTTAGTATGTAAATAGATATCCATATTATTCCCACTTGCGCGTTAAAAGTTATCTTGAAAATGCCCACCATGAAAAAATGTTTATTTTCTTGTGTTTCAATCTTAAAAACAAACAACAAAAAAAGCTAATGTCAGCCAAGTAGTTGACTTAAAGTTAGATATGATCAAACTGGGTGTCATCATTATTTTAACAAAAAATAAAACACAGAAAACCACCATGAGGAAATTAATTATGAGTTGTTTTGTGTTGCAAATAAAGAAAATCTGTTTTTTTTTGCCATATAAAGGCTAAAACAGAACAGAAGCCCTAACTACCATGACAGTTAAACATAGTGTAATAAATGTTCGATCATGCTGTGAGTCACCACATGTCATTGCATGTGGTGACTCACATTCCTCTGACTTAATAAAGCTGCATCATCATTATCCAATAAGGCAACCAAGAGGGAGTGTGGACTAAGATGACAGCTGACTACTCTGTGGGTGTGCTGTAAATGTGTATAGTCCTACTCGTGTGAAACTCTTATTACCTCTTGGCAATTAATCATCAACTTGTCTGGACCAAGCCTGGCGACACATTTCTCTGCTGTGTTGTGAGCCTATAAACAGCGTGTAAAATAAGTGTTGAGCCGTCAATGCTTTTCTCAGTGAATATATTTGTAAAATTTTTATTGACATAACAGTAAGTAAGTAATCCACATATATAAAGAAATTAAACACATTTTGGCCATAAATGAAGTTATGTGAAAACAAAAAAAAATCAAAGTACACATCGATGAAGTATTGAACACACTTACAAACATGTTATAAATACTTTGTGGAAAAGCCTTTTTTGGTAAGGACAACTTCAAGATATTTTCTTTATGGAGAAACTAGTCCACCATATGCTGTAAGAATCCCCACATCATGATGTTCCCATCTGCAACCTTTCCTTTTGGCATATGGATTTTTAGGTGATGTTTAGAACCATTCCTCCTCCAAACATGGTGAATGAATTGACATCCAAAAGAGTAGTCTCATCTAATCAAACTATGTATATTCTCTAAGTATTTCACAGAACTTAAACAAACTTCAACATGCTAGGAAAAGGACTGTGGGTGAGTGTGCTTTCTCTTTTCGCGTCCCATCATTGTGGAACAACCTCCCTTTAGGACATTAGGCAGGCAAGGTGTGTGGAAGTTTTTAAATCCAGACTAAAGACCCATAATATGTTAAAACATATTATGTTTACTTTATCCTATGCATTTTAAGTTATGTTTTAACTCAGGTTTATAGTGATCTTATTGTTTTTTTCACCCTTTTGCATTATATTATTCTAAAACTGTACTATATATATATATATATATATATATATATATATATATATATTTATATATATATATATATATATATATATATATATATATATATATATATATATATATATATATATATATATATATATACTTTGTCTCCTATGTATTGTTTTATGGTTTTATACTGTTCTTAATATCCTGTGGTTTTTATCCTGAACAAACTGTTCAGTGCCTTATCTGAAAGTGCTACACAAATAAACTTGTTATTGTTATTCCTTTTCTTCAGCTCTGGAGTCCTGTGTTGTGAATGCATCCAGGATATTGCAGTTTACCGCAAAACCTATTCCTTTCATGAGAAAAAGATTATGTGATAGACCAACATAAAGTAGTGCATAATTGTAAAGTGGTAGGAAAAGGATAGATAAAAATTTGTTTAACAAAAATAAATCTGAATATAGTGTCCATTTACTCTGATACTCTAATATACAGTTCATTGTAACTGTCTTCACAAAGCACCTAACTAGTAAATAGAGTTCACTGGTATGTAATGTAATCTCAGTATAAATGCAGTGGTTCTGTGGAGGCCTCAGATGTTTGTTAGAGAAGTGGTTCCCAACCTTTTTTTAGCCACAGATCAGTTTAATATCAGACAATATTCACATGGACTGACGGATAAATGCAACAAAATAAAAAGTAATGGCCGGTATAAAATCTGGGTTATTTTTAACTATAATATTAAATGTAAATCCAATGTGTGCTCGTAACTTTATTAGCGTTTTCATAACATTGCGCCAACAACATGAGTAACATTCTCTCTGCTCTATAATGCTCATTGGTCGGTATGGTAATGTTTGAACATGCCTTTACAATAAGATTTACCACAAAAACAAATATAAAGTGCGTGAAAAATATATCTCACCACAATGCTGAACCAGTGTGAGCCCGGTGGCTGTTTCTCTGTAACTAGTAACGAGTTTTAAAGGCTCCATTGCCTCACTAGAATGCCGGTTGCATATTATTTAGAGCGGGCCTGCTGCATTGAAATTGCCTGTTGCGATAAATCCATATTTTAAAAAAGACTCTTGGGATTGTCTGTTAAATACTTTTTTTAGAAGTCATAGGCTCTTACTCTATCTCTTCCCTGGACCTTTTAATTTTTGCAAAAATACTTTTCAGAGACCTCTGTTTTTAATAATTTTGCTAACTTGTGGGTTGTTTTTAGAGGTGACGTATCATGTGACAAGCATCTTGACATGTGTAAAGAGTGATTTATATCCAGATGTAATGGAAAGAATCTGATAATTTTTCAAAATAAAATATCTTTTAGACTCAGATAATGAGTGAAACAGAAATACTGTAAGTTATTATTATCCTCTCTATGTGCCCCGTGGTCTGGTACTAAACGACCAATGGCCCTGTACTGGTCCGGGGTCTGGGGGTTGGGGTCCTCTGTGTTAGAGAACATTAATGAACAATAGCATCACGAAGACCGGAACAGAGCAGAACAGTGAGAGATAAAGTTGTGGAGAAGCTCTGAGCACCTCATAGAGCTCTGATTAATTCCTCATCTAAAAATGGGAAGAGTATGGCACCGGTGCAAACCTACAAAGAGATAGCCGTCCACATAAACTGACAGGCCATGTAAAGATAGCAGTAATCAGAGAAGCAACCAAGAGACTCATGGTAATTCTGGAAGAGCAGCAGAGATCCACAGATCAGGTGCAAACATCTTCAAAATGGACAACTATTAGTCATGCACTCTACAAATCAGTTTTTTTATGGGATAGTAGAAGGATAAAAGCCATTGTTAAAAAGAAAGCCATAAGAAGTCACCTTTGTTTGTTACGAGCCATTTAGGGGACACAGCACACATCTAGTTGGTTGTGATCAAAATTGAACTTCGTGGTCTACATACAATATGCTATCTGTGGTCTAAAACTAACACATCACTCACAACACATTATCCCAACAGTGAAACATATTGATGGCTGGGATTCAGCCATGTCATACATGCAAATAAAAACCCAGAAACTAGCTAAATCCGATAGTCTCGGGTGGACTTAGGCTCAACTTAACATCTCTCTGTCCATCCATAAAAAGATCCCACCAGGGACAAGGGTCTCACTAATATAGCCACAGGCCTGATGACACTGCTCTGGGCAGTTATTTTGATGGTTGACTGTTTTATGTTAATTGCATATTTGTTCAAAATGTTACAAACTCAAGGCAATTGTGTACCATCAAGTTTGAAATCTGGAAACTCTGGTAATTAAATACTTGCAGTTTTTTTCCACTGTAGTTGTACTTAAAGGTCACTAATAACCAGTGCTCTGATTAAATGGTGGTTTTTGTATCAGAAAACTTTCTGTTTGTCTGCATGGGACCTTGTGGGGCAGTAAGGGATTTCAACATGACTTCAGTCGAAAGAGAAACACTACAGTAGGGAATGGGAAGCTAGAGTTGATAAGAAGAGTGATGGAGCTCGATTGACTGTATTTGATAGTTAGATTAGCTCTGAGAGGAGACAGTTGAACTGTATTTTTTTAGTGGTACCAAAGTAAAACGGGATGAATAAAACTGAATACCACTCTTCATATTTTTATTCGCAAACATTTGGGAAAAAAAACTTGTTTTCTGCTCTTTCCCTTTCTTAAAAGTCTGTTGTAACGTGACACAATCTAAAAATATTATGGTACTTTAGCATGGCACTGCATTCATTTTATAAAATGACAGTTTTTTTTATTCTTGTCTTTCTGTCCCAGGTTTTGCTAGAAAACAGCAGCTGTTGGAAAACTGTTCATAGTGACAGCAGTCAGCTATGTTCTTCTTCTCCTGGGGTGATTGTGCCTGATGAAAGCTGCTATGGCTTTTTGTAATGAAAGCCTGCTGGACGACTGTGACCTCTTGGAGCCAGATGTGGAGGAAGTAGCAGAAACACTCCCGCCAGAAGCTTCGCCTCCGCTCATATCGGTCACTCTCCGGGTGACACTGGCGGCCATAATGATCTTCATGATAACTATTGGTTTCCTCGGCAACTCAATCGTGTGTCTGATTGTTTACCAGAAGCCCGCCATGCGCTCTGCTATCAATCTCCTTCTGGCCACATTGGCCTTCTCTGACATAATGCTCTCGCTGCTCTGCATGCCCTTCACTGCTGTCACCGTGGCCACCGTCGACTGGAGCTTTGGGAGCGGCTTCTGCCGGGCCTCCATCATGCTGTACTGGCTGTTCGTTCTGGAAGGGGTGTCCATTCTGCTCATCATCAGCGTGGACCGATTTCTCATCATTGTGCAACGGCAGGACAAGCTGACCCCACACAGGGCCAAAGTGCTGATAGCAGGTTCCTGGGTGCTGAGCCTGTGTGTTTCCCTGCCGTCTGTAGTCGGGTGGAGGACAGGTGCAGCAAGGATTGGGGGCACCTGGGCACCGCAGTGCGTGCTGGGGTACAGCGAGTCCATGGCGGACCGGGGTTACACAGTGCTCCTGGCTGTAGCTGTGTTCTTTGTACCATTTGCCGTCATGCTGTACTCGTACATGTGCATCCTCAACACGGTTCGACGCAACACCCTGCGCATTCACAACCACACCAGCGAGCATTCCTGTCTGCCCGCCCTCAACCAGGTCAGCAAGATGAGGCTCACCGGGCTGCAGCGACCTCCTCACATCAAGGTGGACATGAGCTTCAAGACCCGAGCCTTCACCACCATCCTCATCCTCTTTGTGGGCTTCTCCGTGTGTTGGCTGCCCCACACGGTGGTCAGCCTGTTGGCCGTGTTCAGCCAGCAGTTCTACTACAGCCCCATCTTCTACCCAGTGAGCATCGGGGCTCTGTGGCTCAGCTACCTGAAGACGGTGTTCAACCCCATCATCTACTGCTGGAGAATTCGAAAGTTCAGGGAGGCTTGTCAGGAGTTCATCCCCAAAAGCTGCAGGCTGTGCCCCCGAATGCCGGGCAGGAGCCACAGGAGAGTGAGGCCCAGTAACATTTATGTGTGCAGCGAGACTCAGTCAGCTGTGTAAAACAGTAACTGACCCTGCTGCCAAATGTTTTCATATTTTAACTGCTCCACAAAACAGGAAGCTTGTTTTTTAAGCAATATACTACTAAACATATCCTCAATAATGAACACTCCATCTAAACTAACACTTTTTCAGTTTACAACCACAAACTTAATGTGTATAGTCCAACAGAAAGGAGAGGATATACAGTAGAGGATGGAATTTTTGTCTCTTCTTTTATGCAAACTACGTTAAGCATAGTCTTCCTGGCTGGAGAGTGTACAGTATGTGAACATTAATTTTCAAGTCTTGACACGTATTTTCAGGTAGATTTAGATCTGGGCTTTGACTGGGCCATTCGCAGATGTTAATGATTTTTATTTAAACCCTCGATTTGTAGCTTTGTTCTTATGTTTAGGGTTGCTTTCCTGCTGGAAGGGAAAGCTTCAGCCCATCCTCAAGTCTTTTGCAGCCTCTGACAAGTTTCCTCTAGGATTGCCCTTTATTTTGCTCGGTCCATCTTCCAGTCAATTCTGACTAGATTATTTCTCCATAAAGAAGATCAGCCCCTCCACAGCAGAATCCTGCCACCACCATATTTTACAACGGGGTGGGAGTGTACAGTTGTTTTTTTCACATGTAGTTTGTTGCACTTAGAGGGATAAAAGATTTTTGTCTCAAAACCTTCTTCGTAGTGTTTGCTGTGTCCATTTGTGACAAATTTTGAGCAGGACTACTTATGGTTTCCATCAACAATGGCTGTTTTATCCATGAATGCCATATTTTTGGGGTACACCTCTAAGTTTTGCTGTGTCAACAGATTCCTCTACCTGAACTGTGGATCTCTGCAGCTCCTACAGTGTTACCATGAGTGCTATTGGGTGCTTCTTTATTTAATCTTCTCTTTACTCAGTCTGTCAGTTTAGATGGATTATGATATCTTGGTAGGTACCACACTCCTTCTGTTTTAAGATGATGGATTAAACAATGAGATGCTCAAAGCTTGGGGTAGTTCTGTATAAAACTATCCTTTTCTTTCCATTTCACAAGTATTTGCTACTTTGTGTTGGCCTATCACATAAAATCTCAATAAAAGACATAAAAGTCTGAAGTTGTAACGTTGGTGTGAAAAGTTTTGTACGAGCCAGTGTGTCCTTTCCGTGCACAAAAGGGTAAAAAGAAAACAGAAGAAAACATCTTATCTAAGTACCTCCTGGAAATGTCTTGTGTAATATATTGTCCGTTTTTTGTCTACCTAAATATATGTTTAATTTGCGGATTTTCAGATTATTACAGACGTTCCTTTACGTCTTCTTCTGCGAGCTGTTGGTTTGACCTGTCTGTTACACACTGTAACCTGTCGACCTGAAACAACTGATTGAGGGGAAAGTACTTCTGTTGTCAGATGTGTAAAACTGAGCAGTTTACAGACAATAATGTTCAGTAAGATATTTAAAAAAAACTAACAAAATCCAAAAGGTACACAATTTTGTAAGAAAAGAGTTGTTTTGTCAGTTTTAAATGTTTATTGAATAAAAGCCAGATTATTAAAGTTATTTTTAAATATGAAGTTCCACCAAGTGGGGCTGCACAGTGGCGCAGTTGGTAGCACTGTTGCCTTGCAGCAAGAAGGTCCTGGGTTCAAATCCCAGCCTGGGGTCTTTCTGCATGGAGTTTGCATTTTCTCCCTGTGCATGCGTGGGTTCTCTCCGGGTACTCCGGCTTCCTCCCACAGTCCAAAAACGTGACTGTTAGGTGAATTGGTTGCTCTAAATTGCCCTTAGGTATGAGTGTGTGCATGTATGGTTGTTTGTCCTGTATGTCTCAGTGTTGCCCTGCTGTGTGTGTGTCCGTCCATTCATCTATCATATATAGCTGCTTGACCCCTATAGGGGGTTAATGCCTTCCTCCAATAGCTCTGGTATTTTGTGTTCAATAGAATTATAGTAGATATAATGTTTTAATTTCTGATATGTTTTCCTTTTTGACTGTTCCATCTGTCGAGAAATGTATAACTTTAACAGCAAATAGTGATTGAGACTGAAGTAATCTTTCACAAATAATTTCAGCTCCATCACTCCCCGAAGTGCTTTTTTGTCTAAACACATTTATGCCAGTTCCAACCATACTGGTACTGAAAATGTATCCAACAGATGAAGCTGAAGGATGGTCTTTATTTTCAGATCTGGTAGCAGTGAATGTCATATTGAGAAATTCTTAATGACATGATTTATTCATGATTATTACGTTTTACAAACGTAAATGACAGACTGTTGGTTTGAGGCCATTCTAAACTTGGAACTCCTTCATGGAGGCCATTTTCCCATCTCTTTGTTATTTTTAAATCATGAACACTGACCTTATGTAACTAAGCCAAGTGAGGCTTGCTGTGTGCTAGATGTTGCCCTGAGCATCTTTTGTGTTGATGCACCTCTGAAGTAATTCTAGTTGCCCAGTCACTCCTACGAAGGTTCTCCACTGTTCCATGTTTTCTCCTTTTGTAAATAATGGCTCTCACTGTCATTCACTGGAGTCCCAAAGCCTAAGAAATTATAAACCTTTTCAGATTGATAACGATCAACAACCTTGTTACTTATGCTGTGTACTTTATTGTTGATGTGTTGCTTTTTGGGATATTTTAACCTACTTCATGTTGTTGGACAGGTTCTGTTTAAGGTAGGCTATTTGTTGGATCTGCAGGTTTGCCTGTAATCAGGCATGGGTATGGGTAGTGAAATCTATGGAAAAAAATCTAGTTAATTACAGATGGATCATCATTTTACAATGGAGATAATTACTTTTTGACCAAGGGAACCATTTATGTTAATTTTGTATTTATTTAGGTTAACTTTGTCTGATATTAAAGGTGACAAAAAAGCAACATCAGAAGAAATCTGGGATAAAAAAATACTCTTCACAGCTTTGTATATAATAAAAAATAACAAATCTAAAAGAAATTAAAAAAAACATGCCTTGCATTATTGTTTTGGGAGGGGTGTTACAAAAAGGAGATTTCTCAAATCTTCAGGTTACAAATAATTTCCTTCTGTTTAGACGAGTCATTATTTCCCAGACTATATGTGCTACTACTGTACATTACCCTTTAGATTTAGGAGATTTTCTTTGGAATCTTACGTAAAGACAGTTAGTTCATGTAAGAAAATACTAATATTTTCCCTTCTGTTAGATAGTTTTTTTAGACAGTGTTTGCCTCATGGTATACACTACCGTTCAAAAGTTTGGGGTCACCCAAACAATTTTGTGTTTTCCATGAAAAGTCACACTTATTCACCACCATACGTTGTGAAATGAATAGAAAATGGAGTCAAGACATTGACAAGGTTAGAAATAATGATTTGTATTTGAAATAAGATTTTTTTTACATCAAACTTTGCTTTCGTCAAAGAATCCTCCATTTGCAGCAATTACAGCATTGCAGACCTTTGGCATTCTAGCTGTTAATTTGTTGAGGTAATCTGGAGAAATTGCACCCCACGCTTCTAGAAGCAGCTCCCACAATTTGGATTGGTTGGATGGGCACTTCTTGCGTACCATATGGTCAAGCTGCTCCCACAACAGCTCAATGGGGTTCAAATCTGGTGACTGCGCTGGCCACTCCATTACCGATAGAATACCAGCTGCCTGCTTCTTCTCTAAATAGTTCTTGCACAATTTGGAGGTGTGTTTTGGGTCATTGTCCTGTTGTAGGATGAAATTGGCTCCAATCAAGCGCTGTCCACTGGGTAGGGCATGGCGTTGCAAAATGGAGTGATAGCCTTCCTTATTCAGAATCCCTTTTACCCTGTACAAATCTCCCACCTTACCAGCACCAAAGCAACCCCAGACCATCACATTACCTCCACCATGCTTAACAGATGGCGTCAGGCATTCTTCCAGCATCTTTTCAGTTGTTCTGCGTATCACAAACGTTCTTCTTTGTGATCCAAACACCTCAAACTTGGATTCATCCGTCCACAACACTTTTTTCCAGTCTTCCTCTGTCCAATGTCTGTGTTCTTTTGCCCATCTTAATCTTTTTCTTTTATTGGCCAGTCTCAGATATGGCTTTTTCTTTGCCACTCTGCCCTGAAGCCCAGAATCCCGCAGCCGCCTCTTCACTGTAGATGTTGACACTGGTGTTTTGCGGGTAGTGTTTAATGAAGAAACCAGTTGGGGACCTGTGAGGCGTCTGTTTCTCAAACTAGAGACTCTAATGTACTTATCTTCTTGCTCAGTTGTGCAACGCGGCCTCCCACTTCTTTTTCTACTCTGGTTAGAGCCTGTTTGTGCTGTCCTCTGAAGGGAGTAGTACACACCGTTGTAGGAAATCTTCAATTTCTTAGCAATTTCTCGCATGGAATAGCCTTCATTTCTAAGAACAAGAATAGACTGTCGAGTTTCAGATGAAAGTTCTCTTTTTCTGGCCATTTTGAGCGTTTAATTGACCCCACAAATGTGATGCTCCAGAAACTCAATTTGCTCAAAGGAAGGTGAGTTTTGTAGCTTCTGTACCGAGCTAAACTGTTTTCAGATGTGTGAACATGATTGCACAAGGGTTTTCTAATCATCAATTAGCCTTCTGAGCCAATGAGCAAACACATTGTACCATTAGAACACTGGAGTGATAGTTGCTGGAAATGGGCCTCTATACACCTATGTAGATATTGCACCAAAAACCAGACATTTGCAGCTAGAATAGTCATTTACCACATTAGCAATGTATAGAGTGTATTTCTTTAAAGTTAAGACTAGTTTAAAGTTATCTTCATTGAAAAGTACAGTGCTTTTCCTTCAAAAATAAGGACATTTCAATGTGACCCCAAACTTTTGAACGGTAGTGTATGTGTTTATAAGTAATCATATCCTGCAGAACTCAATATATGTCAAAAAAGCAGGTGCTAATAGTTATATGAAATTACTCTCCATTAATCCCAGTTTTGACATTCTGGTCCTTCTCAGGGTCCACAATACAGGTCAAAAATGCAGGCAGTCTGCTTACCATTTAAAAAAAACATCAAAAACTCACTGGTTTTGCACATCGACAATTTGAGGCATACGTTCGTTTTCCTTTTTTACTAGATTACTGGTATCTTAATTTGGTTGTAATAAGATGAAGATGACCTCATCTGATTTTGGATTAAGTTTTATGTTGTTGCTGTTCTAAAGCAGTATTGGCGCATTTCTTTTCCAAAAATGTCTGACTACAAACTTAAGGTGTTCTTGCGGATGACTGTATTTTTCAACAAGAACAAAAATGCAAAGGTTTCACAGTGAAAAATGGCCTTGTTTAGATCCAAAAAGGTTATTATAATGAGGAATGACCAACAAGAAAGCCACATAACAGAGAGATTTCAACTCTACACGGTCAGACTGGCCCTTGATGACCGAGCCACAACCCCTTTAATCTTGTTTGAGATATTTCATTACTTTCCTAATTGAATCAATTACATCAGAACCAGGTCCTACCTATCATTTAATATAAACAACGTAATTAGAGGGGACTTCTCTCGGAAACTTATTTTTATACATAAAATGATTAACAAACAAGTCTGAAATCTGTTTAGAATTAATTACTAGGAAAGAAGGAACACACACTTAAAAGACTGATATCTTGGCTAGAAGACCAGGAAAATGTAAAGGAAAAAATATTAATTGTAAAAGATAAAATTACTTCACTGTAAATATATAAAGATAGACAAAATGTATGAATAAAAATAAAAATAAATATGTGAATGAATAAAATGTAAATTTGCAAAAGAAGAAAAAAGTATATACTTCACATACATCAACTATAAGAAGAAGAAAAGTTTATTAGTAGGTTTTATTCAAGTAAAAGTAAAACAAAAGAAGGTCAAACAAACAAACAACAAAATCACTGATTTACTCTTAAAACTGAGCAAAGTGAGATAAAAAAACATAGATCCAAGAAAGAAAGAAAGAAAGAAAGAAAGAAAGAAAGAAAGAAAGAAAGAAAGAAAGAAAGAAAGAAAGAAAGAAAGAAAAAGAAAGATGGATTCTAGGCCTCTCCTCCAGCTTTGAGCAGCTCTGCGATGGAGTCAACAAAACCCTGCAAGTGATGGTTGCACATCTTCTCAGAAAGAAAGAAAGAAAGAAAGAAAGAAAGAAAGAAAGAAAGAAAGAAAGAAAGAAAGAAAGAAAGAAAGAAAGAAAGAAAGAAAGAAAGAAAGAAAGAAAGAAAGAAAGAAAGGTGTCCAGCAGGTGGCAGTGAAGGGAGCAGCTGTAGAGCAGCAGCTATCGTTGATAATTATTCGAAGAAGAAGAGTAGCAACAATGGCTGCTGCCACAGGACGAAATAAACAGAGTGATACAACCTCAAATGCGGACCTCCTGCTGCACCCCGAGCTTCTATCTCCAGACTTTATGCAGCTTATTTTAAGAGAGGTGAGTTAAACGTTCAAGACAGGTGCGAAAGTGATCATTTTGTTGTGAAAAAAGAAGAATTTTGAAAATTTAGCTCATCAGCTAAACAGTCTGGCTGTTTTATTTGAGCTCTCTCTCTCTGAGCTTTCGGTGTGGATTTTATGTTGGACTCAGAGGTTAGCTGCCAGAATGTGTTCTTTGTTCTGAACCAGAGAAATGTCGGTACCAGAGGCTGTGAAGACAGGGATCGGCTCACAGAGCTCTACCTGCGGCATGTCATCCCGCTGCCGCAGAGGACTTTACCCCACAGCCGCTGGGGACGGAAGATGGAGAAGAGCCGGGGGAGGCAGACAGCCGCTGGACTCAGGTCTGATAGGTAAAGGCTCACAGCGCAGGCTGCAGGACAAAACACTGAGGGCTTTTATTTGATGGATATGTGTCCTGCCGTCAGCTGGGCTATGTTTGCCATGTTTATCCCTGGGTACCCCTACATAAATTAAATGTTCCACGTGTTTTTAACTCCACAAAAAAAAAAAGAACGTATGAAATGAACAGATATCTAACAGATTAGTCTGGGCAAGTATAAGTATAAAAGAAAAATGCATTGTAAACCTTAAAAAAACACCCCTCCACAAGGGTCAGAATCGAGATTTTTCTATAGCATTTCCCAAAGCATTGTGTTTTTGTCTTATTAAATATTATTTTAATATTATTTAATATTGTTAAATGAAGAGAAAGACATCAGATGTATGCTAATATGGTATACTTTACATAAAGAGAGAACAATGCATGATTTTATTGATAGCAAACTGTTGAGTACCACATTAACCCTGCTGCCAAGATATTTTTTGCAATATCTTTCAAAGACTGTTCAGGTCAACTTGTCTTTCTTAAATATTAATTTAATGTTCATCGTCCCAAACCTTTTGAGATACTAAATGTTTCTCTCAACGCTAACTTTACTTTATCTAGACAGGGCTGTACTTATCTTTAAGATTCTGGTCTTATCGAGCGCAAAGATTTCGGGGACAGAAAAGAGTCTTCATAACAAATCGTGCCCATCTTATGGGTGTTTCACCCTTCCAGCAGGACAGAACCCTCAGAGAACCCTCGCATGCACCGGGAGAAAATGCAAAATCCATACAGAAGACCCCAGGCCGGGATTTGAACTTAGGACCTTCTTGCTTGAAGGCAACACTGCAAACAACCGTGTCAGCCACGTTTGTGTCCCTTATTTTGGGCCATAAACAACAGCAAAAAATATTTTAAATGTATGTTGCATATGAAATGCAAGTTGATACAAATTTAACAAAATTTAAAAAACATTTTAGTAATCCTTGTAGCATTGTAGAGGTGGGAAATCCCAGTTGGGATCTCAGGACAAGAAATTGTGCACCATAAATGTAAGACCGATTATAATATAATAATAACATGGCAATAGAATAAATAATTGAAACAGTTCAGACCCTATCTGATGAATACCCCACGTATCTGCAAACTATATTTACTCATTCATTTGTAAAGATGTTTATCTCTGACTGAGCTGAATTTATTGTACACTAAGCATATGTTGGTTATTTTGTCTTGTTTTCCAGCACTAGTAATGACCAATATAGGAAAAGGCCTCTAATTGTGTTTGACGGGAAGTCCTCTCAGTCAGGCCAGCTGAAAGTGAAGAAACCAGAGGAAAAGAAAGAATCAGCTGGAGTCACAGATAGATTAAAACCTCCTCCTGTTGCAAATCTTTCCAACCCCATCCGTAAACTCTCAGGCACTTCAACGTCACCTTCCTCGTCCACACATCGCAGCTCTGACACAGCAAACCTCAAACGGGACGCAAATGCCTCGGTAGGAAATTAGTCTGATCAGTTGGAAGTCCTTACAGTAAATTCATGATCTAGTACTATAACCACTAAAGCTATTTCACTGTAAGGTAAATAACTAACTAACTAACTAAATAAATACTATTTTTAAAACACCAAAATAATAAGTGTTATGATTTCTTTCTCTTTTTTTCCAGGGTGCACTAAAATCTCCAGATGTGAAGAAAAAAATCCAACACGTAACATGGCCATGAGCTCTGACCCAGGAGGGCAGCTCAGACTCATCCATAAATCTCTCCTCATCATCTCCTTTAACTCTCACTATTAGTTTTCCAACTAAAAGATGTGATGAACGTTTTTCAGATTTGCATCAAGACCCCTTTAGTTTTCTTATTTATGGTGGACAGTCAGCACGGTAGAGCGACAATCAGGAGATCAATCCTGCTTGTTGAAGTCATGAGCTTCCTTGTTGCTTTTTGCAACCTCAAGTGCCCTTTTTGTCCTCTTAGCCAGCATCTCCCATCTTCTGTTGTTTTAATAATAAGACTTATTGTTAATGGCTTCATGTATTTGGTAAAAATGTGAGTTTCTTGGTTTATAAAAAAAAATTCAGAAGAATCAAACACTTTGATATTAATGGACATATTCACACACCAGTGGGACAAATGGGTTATCCTGATCACTACATTCTAGAAGTTGTGCATACAGTAAAAAAAGTTTTGAACGTGTGTCATTTGGTAACAAATGGAAACTCCTTAGTTGTTGCTAAAATTTCCCTAAGACCAAGATTTTGTTTAGTAATATTTCTAAAACGCTTGATTTAAAATAATGCCGGGTCAGCGATTTACAGCATCATGTTCCAGTGTCAAATAGGCATTAAGCGGAAGGTTTGGGAAAACGTACTACTTTTGTATAATGAAGGGCAACTGAACCAAGCGTAGATCCCTTTAATGCTGTATTTCTTGGTTAGGATAATCTTACTTTGCAGATGATGTCTTTGTAGATGGAGGTAATTAAAAACACAGGAAAAAATGTTTTAAACATTTGTAAAAACAATTTTTTAAAATAAATTCTCAACACAAGGATCCACCTTTGTTGCTTTCTTCTTGAGGAAAGTTTAAATATAACATTTATTTATTTTACCATTCACAGCACGTACTGTTCAATTATGAAATCAAAAATTATTGTCAAAGCCCTAAATTGTTTTTTTTTTTGTAGGATAACATACCATTCATTAGACTTTTTTTTTTTTTTACTCATTTCCATATTAATGGTTTTTAGTAGTGAACAAACAGGTTTTCACTGAAAATTGCCTTATTTAACTTTGCTTAATGTCAGCCTTATAATATAGCACTACAATGCAAATAGTATTTTCTGCATCAATTTACAGCTTCAGATCTTTTGGGGTGTGTTTCTACCAGCTTTGCACATCCATATTGGATAGAGAGTATCTATAAACGTACATTTATAAATTTTGCCAAAGATTTGCAATTCAGTTGAGGTATGGACAATGACTGGATCATTTTAATACATTACTATGCTTTAAGCTAAACCTTTTCATTGTAGCTCTGGATGGAGGTTTAGCGTTGTAGAGCCTCAACTCCAGTCTCAAGTCTTGTCCAGCTACTAACTTCCACAATTTCCCTACATTTAGTTCCATCTATCATCCCATCAACTGTGACCAGTGTTTCTGTACCTGATAAAGAAAGCATGCTTTCTTTATCAGGTACAGAAACACTGGTCACAGTTGATGTTGATGTTGTTGCCACCACCATTTTTCATCGTGGGAAAGGTGTGTTGAAGGTGATGGGCAGTGTGAACTTTCCATCAAGTATGGCATTATGCGTTTTTTTTTTCCTCTCATCTGACTGGAGACCCTTCTTCCAAATGATTGCTGCATCCACTGCATGGTTTGTTGCTAAATTTAAACATGACCTCTTTTGGATTTCTTCTTGGCACTCTTCCATGAAGGTCAGATTTGTGGAGTGCTTGATAAATATATATATTGTTGACAGAGTTGTTGATCTCTGCAGCTCCTCCAGAGTAGCCTTGAGCCTCTTGGCTGCTTCTCTGATTAATCCTCTCCTCGCCTGGGCTATCAGCTTAGATAAGCGGCCATATCTTTTTTAAAGTTTGCAGTGCCATACTCTTTTTAACAGATTAAACTTCGGCTTTGTGGTGTATTTAGAACTTCTTTTATGACCTAATTCTGCTCTAAACGTTCCCAAAATCCTGGTAAAGTACATTGAAACTAATGGGTGAACTGTGACTAAATAAGAAAATTTTCAAGGAGTGGGAATACTCTTAAAAATCACTGTACAATTCAGTTTTTGTTTTATAAATTTTTATTTATTGCTGTGTTTTGTGACTAAACATTCATTTGTCTTTCTCCCTCCTGAGAAAATGTAAGGAGGAGCAGAGTTCAGGTGCTGCTTTTGAGAAAACTTTGCATTATCCTGTTCTCAAAGTCAACGTCAATTAGAAAAGTTTGGTTTACTCACATTAGGTTTGGCTGCTCCCAAAATACAAATCCCGTTACACTTTGTAGCTGACAGTTTGCATTAATGCTGTTGCTTTATTTATCATGCAACTCTTTACATTCATGCCTACAGTTACTTTATTAGTAAAAAAAATTAACTTCTTGAAGGAGCTTGCCTGTAACTTTGAATATGCTTCATGAAATCAAAAAACACCATTAGTTTGTAATTCAGAGCTAAGAATGCTGTACAGTAGTTAAACTAAAGATGCTATACTTTATGCTTTAATAGTACTTATTAAATCTTTGCCATTCGTTAGTTGCATCATTATCCCTCAGGCTGGGTTAGATATCCTTGCCACATTCTGGGCACAGGATATCGTCCCGTTCAGTCAGGAAGCCACGGCCAACCAGGGACACGGAGCACTTCTTGCAGTTGAAGCAGTCGTTGTGCCACTGGCGCTCCTCGAAGGAGATGTATTTGCTTCCTCCCAGACCTGAGGAGAAACATCAAATCTACATCAGTCAACCTAAAAAAGCAGTTTTAGGTTCAGTTAGCGGAGGGCTGTTTTGATTACCACTAATTGGGGTGGTGCAGGAGGCACACTTCTTGGCATAAAGGTTGCAAAAGCAGTTCAGACAGTAGGCAAAGTCATCTCTGGAGGTGAACCTCTGGCCGGACAGCTGCTGCTTGCAGCTGGTGCACAGGAAGCAGTCCTTGTGCCAGGGTTGATCACGGTAGGTCACCCCACCAGTGGTGATGGGCTAATCAAAATAATCATCATGTTATTACCCTTTCTTGTTTCGTAAATATATATAGTCGGTAGAGCTTAGAGTCTTACCTTCTTACAGTGCACACACTGCATGGCAAACTGCTTCTCGTAGCAGGGCACACAGAAGTTCTGGTTCTCCTTCGGGATGAAGCTCTTAGTGCCGATTGGCTGCTGGCATCTCTTGCAGGTGAAGCAGGTCTCATGCCAGCTGTTGCCCTTGTGCTCCATCTTCCTGGAGCCTTCAGAAAATTGAGATGGAAGAGAACACAAGAGGTTAAAGAGATGGCAAAAGAACCAGTGCTGAGACAGAATTATAGGAAACACAAATAAGCAGCTTTGACTCCAGACAGATAAAACTGCAGTTAGGGAATATTTACAACGATCAGCTCAGTTTGGATAAGACATATTCGGTATTTTGAGGAATATTTATCTGTTTAATGAGTTCCTCATTTCCGTGGAAGGCTGCAAGAACAGATTTTTGCTGTTTATTTAAAAAAAGGAAAAATACATTCCTTATCTAGCAACACTTTGTTTTCTGGTTCATGCCTCCTGCTTCATATTCTGTTCTGATGAGTTTTCATCAGAAATGGTGAAAAGCAAGGCTTTATGTCATGCTGCTGTGAGTGAAAAACAACTGATCTCCAAATATGTATGTTCAGTTTGAGAGAAGGGAATGCAAAATAGAAGGGTAACAGAGGTTCCCACTCTTCCAACTGAACAATAGTCAAAGAAATTAAACTGCAAGTATTCCCAAATATTTCTTGTTCACGTACAAGCTGATGGTAGCAATGGAGCAGAGCTACAAGCAGCAGGAAGTTAGAAAAATAAACATGCTTTTCTTTGTTTTTGTTTTTTACCTTATCGCTGTGGCAAACCTGTTAATGGGTACTTATTGTGGGGACTGTATTATGCAGATTTAAACGTTCGTGTGAGTTAGGACATAGATTTAAAATTTACATTTAATTGCCCCCTCCATAAATGTCAGTTCACCTATTGACACCTGCAGCGATGGTATTCTTGGTTACTTTTTATTCTGAATAGCATGTTCAGGCCAACAGACCCTGAAGGCAGGGATAACATGAACTCAGAAACATTTTGTTCATTCTTTATAAGTTGCTTGGGCTCACCTAAGGCGTCAGATATGCTAGAAATTCTGCTGCTCACACCAGCACCCTCTCAGGAAATTTATCCCAACTACCTTCCTTTGATCATTTTAAATCTTTGCAAAGACAGCTATTGTTGCCTAAAAATCTAAAATCTTTGCAGCGTGTTTCTCCTTTCTTTTTACCTGGCATGATGGTTTTCTTGCACTCATGGCACTTGGAGGAGTACTCGTTGGAGTAGCACTCGGTGCAAAGAAGCTGCTCATCCTTGGTGGAGAACGGTTTGTCCACCAGGGAGCGCTTGCACTGGAAGCACTTGAAGCAGTCCTCATGCCAGTGACGGTCCTTGTAGGACAGATCCTGCAACAAATGTGAGAAACTTTGAAGCCAGGTCGACGCAGTCTCACAACATCTTGGATATGTAGGTAGCGTTGTTTTTTTTTATCTCTTACCCTGGTGTTACAGCCAATGGGCTTCTTGCACTCCTCACATGTGTTGGAGTACAGGCTCTCATAACATTTCACACAGTAGGGATTGTCTTCTCGAAGGACGTACTTCTTCCCAAACAGAGACTCCTTGCAGTAGTGGCAGTCGTAGCGCTCGGTCATTTTGACCAAGAGTCACTCACCTGAGAATCAAACAAGTGCAGGATTAAATTATTTGTAAGATATTTCCTAATGAATAAGTAAAACAGTTTTTTTTCAATACATTTTCTCTCTAATCTTTCCTACTGTCTTTCACTTTGTTCTCTGCATCAGAAGCAGAGAGTGACCGGTGGGGAGGATATTAATAACTACTATCAGCCCTGCTTAGAGACAGTTGACACTTGCCCTCACTGCATACCAACGGCCACTATGCAAGTGTGTACTGACCCATCCAGGGCTTCACCTCCAACTGTCAGCGCCAGATCCCCGTTTCCCCAGTTATTGTGAGCGGCACTCATAATATTGACTATTAAAAACTAGCCGCTGCTTGGGGTCTACCTTTGTTACTCTAATACTAAGTATTTCAAACAAATCTTGTCTGTTTTGTCCATTCTTCAGGTCTGACACTGAGCCCGGCTTGTTTGAAAATCAGACCTGTGACTGATTGGGGGATCCTCTAAAAATTGAGGAGGATATACCATATTTTGTCTGGACAAAACGGAGACTTTTAATCCGTCTGTGCCTCTCCGTTATGTGCAGAGTCGACCCCTCCCACATTCCCTCATTGTCTGCTGCTCCCACCATGACTCACCTAGCTTATATAAGGATTTATCTGACTCCTAAAAATACCGAAAGATAATCTGAACGGCCACAAATAAGACCTGCAGCTATTTGGATGTGCTATGCAGCTGTTTTGTCAAATTCTGGGGTTTTCTTTGATGCCCACCCATCTGGGAGACGGACTGAGATACAAGGAATTTAACCTCAGTGAGCTTCAACTCTAAAGAAAATGTGGCTACTGTCAACTCCTATGCATAAAAAACCCAATAAATTTGAAATAAAGTTAACATTCTTTCAGAGAAAGAAATGATAGTAAATGCCATTTATTGCTTTGTTTCCAAAGCTTTCAGATGTTTTGTCGATATTGATAGTTGTTTTTAAAGCAATATTTTATCATTTAAATATTGTAATCACTTTTTTTCACTGTGGCTGAGAGGTTTCAAGTATGTTCTGGGATTTGCTGCTTTTGCAAAGCAACAAATCACGAGGGCATTCCTTCTCAAGCACAGTTTGAAAACAGCACATTAATTACAGCCTTTAAAGTGGATAATGGAGTTAAATGCGGAGATAAACCCAGGCCTTAGTTTGCAAAGGATTCTGTAGAATTTGTTAGTTTAAAATAATGCTTTAAATGAAACTAGATTGAAAAAGTAAATCCTCCAAATGTTAAATGCATGAAACAACATAATTAGCTGTATATATGCAGCTAATTAGGCACAGTGCTTACTAGTAGTCCTATTTAATGCTGAAACCAAATATCAGAGGTCACGGTAATACTTTATCATGACCACCATCATAGCTTCAAAGGAAAGTCCCCACTTCAATTTGCAAGAAGAATGTATCTTGCCAATCTGAAGATGAGAAGACAGGAGGGAAATGCCAAAATTAGCTCTATAAAAAATTAGATAAACAGATTTTCGGAGGATTTATGTTGCACAGAAATATGCAGAAGAAAGTGGAGTGAGGGATGAGGTGATAAACAAATAGGGATATTGTGCAGCTGGAAAACAGGAGAACATGAATGGGTGGAAAAGGGAGGCACACATGAGGATGCCGATGAGCAGCAGTGCCTCGTGACAGAGGACATGGTGAATGAAGACCAGTGAAGAAGAGAGAAGGATGGACAGGTGAATGGATGGATGAGTAGAGGACCAGAGTTTGGCTCTTACCTTTCTGTTTGAGGAGTGTGTGTCTGTCCTGAGGTTGGGGCAGACTGAGAGAGGAAGCTCTGGGCACGCTGTAGTTACTCCTGATTACATTAGCCAACCCATCACGGGCTAATTGGAAATGGGGGAGGGGTAGAGGGGGGTGCAGCATGGGGGCAGGGTCTCTTTTTTTTGAGATGATCTATAAATACAGCAGCACCTCCGAGAGATAACCCTCGAGGCCCCTTTTCGTGTCCTCACTCAGTCACCAGCACGACCATGTAGCCTTTTAAGGTCACTCAGTTGTTCTTCTCACTCTCTCACACACTCACTTTGTAATATAAATTGATTTACTTGCCATGATTTTTCTTTGCTGACTTGTTGTGTTTTCCAAATATGAGTGTGATGATGTCATGAATCGGTGAGGGTTTCCCATGCCCAGATGTCTCATCTGTCCTCACATCCTCTTACTTTCCTTCACAGAGACACAGTCCCCAAGCCTCCAGTGTGATGGCTACAGTATCCAGGCCTCCTAACAACAGAGACCCTCACGGCTTCTAGGAAAGTTTTAGTTTTCTTGTGTGCAATCCCACACTCTCCCGTTCACACTTTGGGTCCATCCATTACACTCTATTTGTGTGCTGTTCCCCACTCTTATTCTCTTTCACTCTTCGTATGGGAAAGGTTTTTCTCAGAATAAGCGTCACCACGGATCCACTTTGATTTAGGTGCTACATTAGTCTGATGTCACTCAGTGTGTCTGTGGTTCAGGATGGGGACTATAGCGTACATAGCATTATTTTTCCTTTTCTGTTTTGTCCAAGTTTGTAACTCATGATCAGAGGTGGGTAGTGACTGCATTTATTTGAGTAATATGTACTTCTAAAAGTAGTTTTAATGCGCCATACTTTTTACTTCCACTCAAGCATTGTTATTTGTCACATCCCATCCATCCTTGGCAGGGTTGCTGGGGTCTGATGCTTATCTCCAGCAATCATCGGGTGAGATGCACCCTGGACAGGCTGCCAGTCCATCACATGGCAACACAAAGAACCATACAACCATGCACGCACACACTCATACCTAAGGGCAATTTGGAGAGACCAATTAATCTAAGAGTCATGTTTTTTGGAATGTGGGAGGAAGCCGGAGTACCCACGCAACCACAGGGGGACGATGCAAACTCCATGCAGAAAGACACCAGGCTGGGATTCGAACCCAGGACCTTCTTGCTGCAAGGCAACAATGCCACCAACTGCACCACTATGCAGCTTATGTATTAACTTGTGCAAATTCTGTCTGATTCCCTTATTTAATGTTATAATTGAAAGCAGTGGTTCTAAACTTTTGAGCTTCTGCCCCACAAAATATTACAGAAGGAAATTTAAAAAAAGGCCCGTGACCTAGACTCTTAGTGGGGCATAGAAGCATTTTTGCTGAGTCAGATAAAGAGTGGCACAATGCAGGGGCATAGCCAAATATGTGAGAAGTGAGGGGGACACATTTTTAGAGGTCTATTGAGTGATTTACCATCCTCTCACATTCAATCGCACCTTTCCTCAGTGGCTAGAGAACCATTGAAATCACCGTTGCACAATAAGTGGCTTGGTTATCAGCAATATTAATAGTGGTTCAAAGACAGTTTTTTATTATCATTACATTAATATAACTATTAATACAATTAATAGTTATGGGTGCCCCCTTCTCAGTCGGGAACAAATAACTAAGCTCTAATGTCAGTCTCAATTGACTGTTGGAGTTAATCTGGAAAGATTTAAGAACTACAGGTTAAAGAAAGAAGGTTCCAGATTGCGCACTGGCTTCAGCAATTCACAATCAATAACACGCAATAATGCAAGATCACCTCTTCAGAATAAAAGTTTTGTACAGCCTACCAAACGTATTTACAGTAATCCTCAGTTACCTAATAAAATAGAGACAACACATAATTTGGAGTGTGAATGAGAGTAATTCTGAAATATCAGTGAAGACCCTGTCCTGTTACCTGCCTAGTTTCTCCTAGCAATGGATTTCTTTCTCTCAGCAAGTTCTAATTTCTCCTTACCTGTGAAGACCCTGCAT
The DNA here is from genome assembly GCA_963556495.2 of Valencia hispanica. NCBI lineage: Eukaryota > Metazoa > Chordata > Actinopteri > Cyprinodontiformes > Valenciidae > Valencia > Valencia hispanica. The sequence goes on along the minus strand of OY747707.1, from coordinate 34,154,854 downwards.
CATCGTACCTGCTTCTGGCCTCTGGTCTTATGTCTCCACCCTGACCCGGATCTTTCTGTTTTGGCAATAATTATTTATTTCAAATATGTGAGTCCAATAGTGTGCATAAGTGCACAGACATGAAAGCAGACTGGATTTATTCCAAGTATGAAATAACTAGCAAGGAATGTAACATAAGTAATATTAGTGTTGTTAACTATCTTAAAATAATACATTTGCTTGTATTAACTTGCTATCATTTAGCTACTATTACCTGCATGCAAAAAACATAACTCAATATACAGCTTGTTTGGAAAAAAACTGTGCAAAGTTTGTTGCCCTTGTGCCGACGTCAATTTTGGGAAACAACTTTGGGAAACAACTTTGGGAACTACTAATTGAAAGAGTTACTCTGTACTTGAGTCCCCTTTTTACCAAATACGCTTTTGCTCTTACTTGAGTAAAGAAATTTGGTCAATTAGTTCTTACTTTTAATCAAAAAATACATTTAAGCAATGGTACTCTCACTTGAATACAATTGTTGACCACTCAACCCATCTCTGCTCATGATACAGTGGCTTGCAAAAGTATTCGGCCCCCTTGAACTTTTCCACATTTTGTCACATTACAGCCACAAATATGAATCAATTTTATTGGAATTCCTCGTGAAAGACCAATACAAAGTGGTGTACACGTGAGAAGTGGAACGAAAATCATACATGATTCCAAACATTTTTTTACAAATAAATAACTGAAAAGTGGGGTGTGCGTAATTATTCAGCCCCTTTGGTCTGAGTGCAGTCAGTTGCCCATAGACATTGCCTGATGAGTGCTAATGACTAAATAGAGTGCACCTGTGTAATCTAATGTCAGTACAAATACAGCTGCCCTGTGACGGCCTCAGAGGTTGTCTAAGAGAATGTTGGGAGCAACAACACCATGAAGTCCAAAGAACACACCAGACAGGTCAGGGATAAAGTTATTGAGAAATTTAAAGCAGGCTTAAGCTACAAAAAGATTTCCCAAGCCTTGAACATCCCACGGAGCACTGTTCAAGCGATCATTCAGAAATGGAAGGAGTATGGCACAACTGTAAACCTACCAAGACAAGGCCGTCCACCTGAACTCACAGGCCGAACAAGGAGAGCGCTGATCAGAAATGCAGCCAAGAGGCCCATGGTGACTCTGGACGAGCTGCAGAGATCTACAGCTCAGGTGGGGGAATCTGTCCATAGGACAACTATAAGTCGTGCACTGCACAAAGTTGGCCTTTATGGAAGAGTGGCAAGAAGAAAGCCATTGTTAAAGGAAAACCATAAGAAGTCCAGTTTGCAGTTTGCCACAAGCCATGTGGGGGACACAGCAAACATGTGGAAGAAGGTGCTCTGGTCAGATGAGACCAAAATGGAACTTTTTGGCCAAAATGCAAAACGCTATGTGTGGCGAAAAACTAACACTGCACATCACTCTGAACACACCATCCCCACTGTCAAATATGGTGGTGGCAGCATCATCCTCTGGGGGTGCTTCTCTTCACCAGGGACAGGGAAGCTGGTCAGAGTTGATGGGAAGATGGATGGAGCCAAATACAGGGCAATCTTGGAAGAAAACCTCTTGGAGTGTGTAAAAGACTTGAGACTGGGGCAGAGGTTCACATTCCAGCAGGACAACAACCCTAAACATAAAGTCAGGGCAACAATGGAATGGTTTAAAACAAAACATATCCATGTGTTAGAATGGCCCAGTCAAAGTCCAGATCTAAATCCAATCGAGAATCTGTGGCAAGATCTGAAAACTGCTGTTCACAAACGCTGTCCATCTAATCTGACTGAGCTGGAGCTGTTTTGCAAAGAAGAATGGGCAAGAATTTCAGTCTCTAGATGTGCAAAGCTGGTAGAGACATACCCTAAAAGACTGGAAGCTGTAAGTGCAGCAAAAGGTGGTTCTAAGGGGGATGAATAATTACGCACACCCCACTTTTCAGTTATTTATTTGCAAAAAATGTTTGGAATCATGTATGATTTTCGTTCCACTTCTCAAGTGTACACCACTTTGTATTGGTGTACACCAATACAAAGTGGTGATTCATATTGGTGATTCATATTGATATTGGTGATTCATGTGGAATTTTAATAAAATTGATTCATGTTTGTGGCTGTAATGTGACAAAATGTGGAAAAGTTCAAGGGGGTGAATACTTTTGCAAGCCACTGTATATAGCATTCCATGACAAAAGTTGAAAAATGTGGTCAAATAAAAAACAGTTAAAAAACCATTAAAGAAATAAAAGTAGAAAAGCACTCTGAGAGAGCAGACCTCCGCCAAGGCAGCACAGTCCCCCCAGGACCAGGACCAGGACCACACACAGGAACAAGTGTGTGTGTGGGGGGGAGGGGTTACTAGTGTCTTACTAGTTTGTTTGTTTGTCTGTCTGTTAGCAACATAACTGAAACAGTTGTAGATGGATTTTGATTACACTTTTAGGAAATGTCTGTAGTGGGACCAGGAACAAGTGATTAGATTTTGGAGGTGATCCGTATCACCGTCTAGTGGCGGTGGGGGACTCTGAGCTGCCTTGGCGGAGGTTCTGCACTCTACGAGTGCTTTTCTTGTTAGTTAAGTAGTTATTCACAAAATAAATTTTTTGGGTAATGGTAGTTTCTGGATCAACCCCAAATTCTAATCACTTGTTCCTGGTTCCATTGAAGACATTTCCAAAAAATGTAATCAAAATCCACCAATAACATTTTGAGTTATGTTGCTAAATAACGAACAAACAAACTCTGGTGAAAACATAACGTCCTTCGCGGAGGTGATTAGTGACAGTCGAGTGCTGAATGCATAAGACTATCCAGCTCCAAGATGAGTTCATAAGGTGAGTATTTTTATGATTATACATCCAGTGATGAAGAGAAAACATTAAGAAATGTTCTCTTAGCAGTAGCTTGGGGACCCAACAAACTGACACCCAACCCAGGGATTCAAAATTGCTCAGTGCTGAGTCCATTCGGCTTGTAATTTACCACAGTGGTGAATTGGTAAAAAATTGGTATAAGGTTCAAAAATTAATTGCTAGATTTCTGCTTGGAACTAGTGAAAATGAGGTTTAATGAACTCAAACAGTTGATCAGTCAAACATATTCGTTCGCACAGTTAATGCTTACATAGATGCCTAACCCACAGCATTGCCATTTCGAAGCAGCAGTTATATTGTATTTGCCTTCGTGTGTCTCAATTGACACTGCGTTGTGAAGCCTGCATTGAACGAGCTGCTCTTGACCCTCAATATGATTTAGCAGCTCCAATAACAGCACAAATATGCAGAGCAGGAATGCAGCACGTAGGGCTTCCATGTTTTCCTCCTTTTCCAGGTCTGTGCTCTGTGTGCAGCCCTAGTCATTGGTGTCCAATGGCTGCACCGATTGTCACACGCGTGGATGTGTTTACAAACTATAGTTAACTCGCAAAAAGGACAGTGTGAATGCGAACCGCACCAAGCGGAAAAAAATTTACTCCGCTTTTAGTCCGGACCAAACAAGCTGACCAAAGGACTTTTCTGGTCTGAATACACCCTAAGTGTTGTAGCTAATTATTGATCAGTAGACAACAGGATGTGTAGAGAACAACAAAACAGACCGCTGTGTTTGTTTGTTTACATGCGTTTTTAAAGTATTCATTGAGCTGCACTTCTAGTAAAAATCCTTCCAGCTCAATCATAACTCCCTGTCTTTGCTCCTTGAGTGGATGTGCGTTTATAAGCTGAAGTAAATAAACCGTCGTCGACCAGAGATGTCACTGAAATGGTAGGCAGACCCGCCAGAAAAGGTCTGCACCCCTTGCTCTCCTGGCGGGGAATTGCTTTGCAACATTGAAACACCATTTGATAAGTATAAAAGGAAAAAGTCTCTGTCAATACGTGTGCATCGTGGGTGAAAACTTGCTGACGGAGAGGCATAAACTAGGAAATAGTCACAATGATGTTCCGGGATTTGTGGGAAGAAGCTGAAGTACCTGTAAAGACCACACCTATGCACGGATAGAACATGCAAAATCCCTGCAGAAAGAACTTGCTGGTCTTTCAAGGGATGAGCGCTACCAACAGCTGCACTGTGCACTCTGTGTCAAGAAATGAAAATCTATTGATTGAAAGTGATTTTTCATAAAGGCTGTTTTGAATTAAGTTTGGGAAATAGTTGGAATTGAGTGTTTTCACATCCTTTAAAATGTGTACAACCTTGTTGCCAATGATCAGAACAAACCCAAAAGCTGCCCAGGTTTTTGGTTTGTACTTTAGTTGTTTATGTTTTCTCCCAGCAGCCGTGTAGAGATAGCCCAGAGATCAACATGAAGTTCTGCATTTCATAATATCTAACAAGAGTTTGCTTCTTTTGTCACCTTTTATTATATGGGGGAAAAATTCACAGCATCAAATGTTTGGTTAGTTTAACTCTTAACTGCAGACTCACTTGTGTTATCCTCTGAAAAACAATCCAAAGTTGTGGTTTTTTACGTATTAGAAAAAAATATTGATGCAGACCAAATTCTGAGAATAATTAAATTGGTTAGGTCTTTAATTTCCTCAATTCCCAACTATAAAAACACACTACTAGTGTCTTTGCCTGCAGAGAAGGTTAGAACTGAACAGTTGAAACAAACAGGAAGTTGTGCTGTTTTGACTAGCACTGTAGGTAAAATTGAAGTCAGATGATAGCATCTCAAACAGAAGCGATGTTGTACAAGCTCTGGTAAAACGACTGGAGGAGGATTTTATTTGATTATTATAGAAATGTAGCAATAAGTGGAACGATTAGGCATCTGAGACAATCATTTCAGTTTAGTCCAGTTAGCTTCAAACATGTGATCAAATTAATACCTCAAGGAACAACTCGTTTCTCTTTCCATTCAGCTGGTAGCAAGCCGCCCCTCCTCCACCCTGCATGCTCTGAACCAGGGCGTCCACCTCAGCTGCTAAGGCCAGCGGATAAAAGTGCAGCTGTCTGGACTATCATGATGGTAAAGCCCGATACTTACACTGGCCACAAATACAGCCCTGTGAAAAGGTCAGCCCAGGCAGTCCCCATCATCACCGGAGTACTGTTAATCATTAATGCCACAGCAACCAATTGGACTGGAATTACTCTGGGTCATCCAAGATCCAGTATCAGCCCTTTGGAAGAACTTCACTGCACTTGGTTTCGAGCAGGTCGAAATGGATCCCAGAAACCAGCTTTGATGAACGTGCAGCATCATAATGAGCGTCTCAGAGGGGCAGTTAGAGCTGATGAAGATGGATACAATCATTTGGGGTTTCCACTGTGGGAATAGGAAGGCAACTGTCCCAATCTTGACATGACGTGAGTCGAGGTGTTTCATATCCATCTCATATTAACACCGTTTAAATGAGGCTGCAGTCACCAGGTGGTTTAGTTCAGCATACAAACAGGAAAATAGGGGGAGGAGGGGATCCTGTTTTTGTTGTTTTACAAACCAAAAGAGTAATAGACTGACGACACAGATAACAAAGACTTTCTATAACAATACAGATCAACATTAATAGATTAAAATATTGTTGGAAAGCATATTCCATCAATCCATTGTCTCTAGCCACCTGCGTCTTAGCACAAAAAGGTGGGTTATTTCAATTATTTTGTAAAAATGTTTACATTTTTATGGATTAGCAACACAAAGTTACATGTTCCATGTGTATTTCTGTTAACTTTGATGATTATGACTTACAGCAAATGAAAACCCCAAATGAAGTTTCCCAGAAAATTTAAATATTACATAAGACCAATGTAAAAAGGATTTTAAACACAGAAATGTTATTTTTTCACAAGTCACACAAGACAGATCCCTGCTAAAGAGGCTGTCTGTTCAAAGAGACCTGTATTTCTGTGAACAGACAGTATATTAAAGGAAAGGTTATTGGAAGGAAGAAGTCTGGAACAAGAAAATGCACAACCAACAGATATAACCACCTGGACTCCATGGACTTTGACTGGGCCGTTCTAACTAGGGATGTCCCGATCACATTTGTGATTGTTTTGCCCCCGAATCCAGTCCGACTCATTTGATTTTAAATGTCTGCCCATATCGAGTCCCGATCCGATCCTTCCGCAGTGCATTAAAATAAGAAAAAGAAAAAGGACAACACCTCCAAGTTATCCTAAGGTTTTTTTAGATATGCAAATGATGCTCTACAGTGTGAGATTCGCTAAAGCATTGCACATGCAAGGTCACACGTTGTAAATAGAACTTGAGTTGACCCATTGTGCAGTAAAGCTTAGCGGTGACATCGGATAGACAAATTTCATACGACAGCGTGGTAACCCCAAAATCAGACACCTTTGATACAAGAACTAGCAGGCAGTCACGTAGCTTGGTGTGAACACCCGGCAGAGCTGTGTCTGTAAAGTAGTGATGAGAAGGCATCTCATAGCGTGGCTTCAGGTGCTCTGGGAGACTGCGAAATCTGACGTCTGCCACTACAAACAGCGCCTCGTCATCCAGTATGACCAGTCCGGCTGTCTTAGTCATGATCTTTTTGACCTTTTCGCTATCCATAGGCAATTTCTCCTTGTTTTTTTAACGTATCTTTTGGTGTCAGCTGGGTCACTGTTTTTGTCAGGGTGCCGTATCAGATTTGCAGTGTTAAATGCAGTTCAGTCTTTACCACCGAGTGAAATGCCCAATTTGCACACATTACAAGTGGCTGCTGCACTGCCTTCGCTGTTCAGCCTAAAATATGTCCAAACTGCTGACGTTTTCGCTCTAGTAAAGCGACACTCTTGCCCTCCATTAGCACTTCTAGCTAGCAGCTCACTATTGGGTTGTCTGAATTCCCCGCCTGCCGTAAATTGTGTGACGTTGTTGTAATCCATGCAACAGTGAAATTAAAACTAAGCTAGTGTCTATCCATTTGACAATCTTTGCCTCAGGATTAATTTAAAACGTCATGCTTGTTTTATGACGTTAATTCGGATCATTTCCACCCGATTCCGATCATTTAAAAATCACATGAATGGCCCGATTTCCAATCACGTGATCAGATCGGAACATCCCTAGTTCTAACACATGAATATTTGGGGATTTAAACTATTCTACTGTATTCCTGACTGGATATTGCCCTATTCTCAAGTCTTTTGAAGTCCCTCACAGGTATTATCCCTAGATTGCTGTGTATTTTGCTCCCTCCATCTTTCCAACAAATCTTACGTCTCATTTGAAGAAAAGCATCCCCACAGCATGATGCTGCCACCACCACAGTGAAGTACAAATGAAATTGGTGTGTCATTATGTCCAATGTTAGTTTTCTTCCAAACATACAGTAGTGCTTTTGTGTGTACCCCTAACATAACACTCTGTTTCATATATCTGCTTTAAGGCATGTTGAGCCAGGTACACATCTGAGACGTTTGGGCTCAGTCATTATCAACCGTTCCAAATGAAAAAAAAGGTTCATCTTCAGGCCCAAGGTACATACTACAGAAATAGTCCTTGAATGGAGCTTCTCTTTTTAAACTGAGCCCAAATCCATCATCTGCTCCTTTAATTTTATCAGGTGAAAGTTCTTGAAGGATTTGTGTCTGTTATTATTTGTTGTACCAAAATGAACATCAAATTACAACTTGTGACTTTTTTATGAATCCAGTCAGTAAACCAAAAAAAGGGAAAGGATGTGATTCTGTTTGTCATAATGAATGATATGATGAGCGCTCATGTGGCCGGTGCAAAATAACTCTCACATGAAAAAAAAAAATATCTTGTCCTTGCACGGCAGGACTGGAAAGATAAACAAGTAATCATTTCAGAATTAAAAACATTTTTGATATATGGCTCCTTTTGTAGTTTCAGATTCTGTAATCAATAAAATGCATTTACAGTTTTTCCCACTGGAGAGCCCGTCAACACCTATTTGTGCTCTGGTGGGTTCTTTTTCACCTGAGGGTGAATTCATGAGCATGATTAAAAGGCTCCTTAACTCCTTGTCGCTCTTTTTGCACTTGGTGCCACTGCAGTGATGTGGGTCTAAATATGACACAGCAAATCCTCTGTCATTTAGCTTGGTGTTGTGTTCCTTGGTGACTAAATCCCCTGCAGAGACTAAGGGGGATATTTCGACCCCAGCTTTGACCTGACACTTTATTTAGACACTGAAATCTCTCTTTTGTCTAATGTTCTTCCTGCCCTGTGTTAGTTTTCACACAAAATGCCTCATACAGCCACACCTGCCGCAAAAGCTCTGCTTCTTTCTTTAATCTTGAGGAAGTTTATTCCATATGAAAGCATAGTTGAAAAAAAGCATCATTTTCAAACCATTTAAAGATTGTGTTGTAACAAAAATTGCATAAACACAAATGAATGAAATCTTCTACAGATTTTGTGCTTTGCAATTAGATTTACATTTCTTTTCTTCCAAAGACTTTAGAACTGGGTTGGGGTGACTGCAAACTTTTGGAACCCCTTTTTTAAAGCAGAAACAGTGAAAACATGTGAGAACTAAACGGAACAGCTAAAGGTGTTTTATGAATAAAATGCTTTCCCATTTTAGCTTGATGTCGGATTGCAATTGCACAACATTCTCCCTTTCTTTACAAAATTGTAAAAAATTGTTTTGCTTGTGCCTTTGTTTCATTTCACCTTAGAACATTCTAAATCAATGTCATAAGAAAGTAACTGGGAATTTAGATATGTGATGTTTCAGTACTAGCTTTTCCATATGCAAAGTAGAATCATCATTAAGTATTATTTTATGTATGATGATCTTAAACATGTCCAAAAAGCTGTGGTTTAAGTGGTTTAAGAATGCTCAGACCCCAGTGAGCACCTGGCAATGGCTCTTGACCAAAACAATGGTTAAACAGTGTCTAATTTTGTTATAGCTTTTATTCAGGCTAACAACAATAAGGATGCATGATTACAGTGCCCCCCTGACTATTTGCGGTACAGATGCTGCTGCTGAACGAAGCTCCAAGTTATTAAAATAAAATCTGACTATTCATCGATTTTTTCATAGAGGGTGGAAGCATTATGCTTTGGGGATTCTTTTCTGCAAAGGGGACAGAACGACTGATCCGTATTAAGGAAAAGATGAATGGGGCCATGTATCATGATTTTTTTTTTGCAAAAACCTCCTTCCATCAGTAAGAGAGTTGAAGATGAAACGTGGCTGGTTCTTCCAGCATGACAATGATCCCAAACACCTCGCCCAGCAGACAAAATAGTGGCTACGTAAAAAAAAAAAGCAAGGCTCTGGAGTGGCCTAGCCAGTCTCCAGACCTCAATCCACTACATCACTGCTTTAGAGAAGATCTGCATGGAGGAATGGGCCAAAATACTAGCTACAGTGTGTGCAAACCTGGTGAAGACCTACAGGAAATGTTTGACCTCTGTCATTGCCAACCAAGGTTACATTACTTACTACATTAAGTATTGAGGGGAACTTTTGGGAAACTTTTGTTATTGACCAAATACTTATTTTCTGCACCATTATACAAATTAATTCTTTAAAAATCATACAATATGATTTCCTGGGATATTTGTTTCACATTCTGTCTCTCACAGTTGAACTGTGCCTATGATGAAAATTACAGACCTCTCGCATGTTTTCAAGTGGGACTATTTGCACAATCGATGGCTGCCGAAACTTTTTTGCCCCACTGTATAGTTTTATATATTTTTTGTAAAGGTAGTAGACATGCTCTTTTGATATATATTTCTTTGTAAACAGTTCCTAATTTGCCAAAAAGAAGATGGGTTGAATAAAAATGATATATGTGCTGATCAATGTTTAATCTTATTGTAAACCATTAATAAAAAAGAACACGTGACTCTGTTTCAGCAGAAATACATTAAAGAATATACTTAATATGAACATATGAATATATATAATAGTTGCTAAAATAATGCATTTATAATATGAAAAAACGCTGTCGTTTTTGCAGTGTAAATAGAAAAGCCTCAGATGAACACATCTTCTATCTTTTTAGTGCATTTGGCTTAACTTCTCATCTATTATAATAATTGGCAGCAAACTAAAGTTGTAGTATTTAAAAACCACAACTGACACTTGGACCCTTGACTTGAGGAAATAGATACTCAGATGCTCATGTTTTGTGAAAACTTCACATTCAGTTTTAGTAGTAGGTCTTAACACAGAGAAAATAATAATAATATAATGTAAAAATAACTGAATTTGAAATAAGCCTTGTTTAAAGTAGAAGCAAGATTGATGTAGAGCCAACATGGCTGATAGATCAGCAATCCTATTGGTGTAGATCTAGCCCAGAAAAAATTAAATAAAAACTAATTTTATAATATGGGCTGCATATAAGTATTAACACTCGGGGTTGAGACAAAAAAAGAAGATCCAAATTATACAGTCAGAATTTACAGGTTCATCTGGGCCCATTACATTTATTAAGTCTTTAAAACATATAAGAAATCTTAGATTTGGAACCATATTATCTCATATTAAAGATTCTTTCTTTATGCTTTAGTCATGCCAAGTTCAAATTTAGGGATGTACCCTAAGAAAATCCTAAAATTGCTTAATAGATCTTAGGATGTTTTCACACCAGAAGTGTTTAGTTCGTTTAAGAGGAAGTCTGGTTAGCTGTTCCCACTTGGTGTGGTTCGTTTGTGTAGATGTAAACACAGCATTTGCACTATGCAGATCAAATCATTTATAACGAGACCATTTGAAGGAGGTGGTCTCTAGAGCAATTAGTGTATGGTGTGAACGTGATTCAACCTCAATACCACACAGCTACCAAGTGTATGCTGCAAATTTCAGTCAAACCCCTTCCTGTAGCCTGTTATGAACAAAGACAATACTTTTCAAAATCCATTTGATAAACCATCCACTGTCTCCAAACATGGTTGCCGTGGGGTCAGTCCCTATCTGTAGCAGGCTAGAAGAAGAGGAGGGGTACACTGTGGACAGGCCACCAGTCCAGTACAGCGCACTATGGAGATACATACCATAAACAATCATGGACACAGACTTATAAGGACATTTTAGAGAGACCACTAAACCTTCAATTTATGTTTTTGGACTGTGGCAGAAAGCCAGAGAACCTGGAGACAACCAAAGCATGTACAAGGAGAACATGCAAACTATGTAGAAAGACTCCAGAAATTGAACCCAGAACCTTCTTGCTGCAAGGCAACATCATAATATGATTAAATTATGTGTTTTTACTAGGTTGGAGCAAAGGATTAGTTTCCTGTATTTACATTTGGTTCTCCCACCCTGCCTGGACACATCCGAACTCTACAGATGAAACAATCCTGAGTACTGGTTGGTCCCTCTGAAATATTTCTTCCAATCAGAGCTATCCAATCAAAATCCCAAATTGGTGCTAGCCTGCATACTGAACCTGCAGAGAAACAATCAAAAAGGAGAGGAGAAAAAGCACAAACACACATAATACATTAATCTTATTAAATCCAGACTGAGAAAATTGTTGTTTAATTATTTACAGCAGCTTTTGAAAAAAGGCTCACTCTTACTTTATCAGTTAATTTTCATCATTTTCTTGTGTTTTAAATTGCCATTTTTGTCTCCCTTTTTTGCAATGCTTGGATTCTAACATGTTTTTTTATTTATTATCCTATTACAATTTTACTACACCTTGTTTATTTTGTCCTGGAAAATTCATTTAAAAACCTTGTGTATAAATTATTCTAAACAATAATTAGCTTTCTTTGTAGTAAAGAATGTTTAATAATGTTGTATCTGTGCTCATTGTAATTTATTATATGCAAAAATGTAATGACATGTTAACGTAATGCCCATAGCATTAGTTGTTTTTTTTTCTTCTTTTTTTTGGCAGCAGGTCTTTGAGAACGTGTTGGTTTTTCTGGTGTTTTCATTCACAAACAGGTGATTAGAAGCTGCAGTGTTGCTTGTTGAATGACAGCTGGCCCCCTCTGGACGTATTTATCACACTAAATATGTCTGCTGCTGCAAAAAAAAAAAAGGACAGCTGATATGGTGACTAATCTGACAGCTAATACAAAGCCCAGACTCTGCTGAACACAGATCCAAAAGATCTGAGGAGGAGAGGGAAGGCCGACTCTGGCGGTTTGGTGGCAGCCAAGGGCCAAATGTACCCAACAATCACATTTTGTCAGACTAATAGTATTGGAATGTTTCCTCAGAAAAGCCAGTGGAATATTTAATTTTAGTTTTTACTTGCATCCAGTTTATTTATGTATTTCTAGGATAAACACCATTCATTAGACCATCATCATTGCTGTCATTTTCCACTTAAAACCACTCTCAACTGGTTTTAAGTGGAAAAGGACAGCAATGATGATGGTCTAATGAATGGTGTTTATCCTAGAAATACATAAAATTTAAAACCAGTTGAGAGGTCAGGAAAGTAACAGATGCACTCAAAAGATGAATACTGAAGGGAAACAATTTCTTAGGGGAACCGTTTGTCAAAAAGGTTGTAAACTGTGCTGAAATTAAATAGATCTGTAACATGACTCAAAGAAGGAAATCTGTGATACCATATATTTAGTTTTTTGTTTCAGAGATAAAAGACGAAACGCCTGCACTGGAAAAACAAATGTTACCTTGAACCAACCTAAGAAAAATACTTTCATTTGTTCCAGCTAAATTGATTCATTTTACTTAAATTACAATTCTGATTTGATTAAAATTATACATTTTGATTTGGAATGAGTCAGAGTGGGCATTGCGTATCATACTGGTTAGTGCCCCATTTACAGAGGCCTCAGTCGTCAGAACGATCGTCCCAGGTTTTTTTCCCATCCTCGTGGACCTTTGCTGCATATCTTCCCCCACTTCTCCACCCAGTCTCCAGTGACTGAAACACTATCATTTGTTACATGCAGTGTTGTTAAGTTTTTTAAATTGATATATTTCAGTCAGTGCAACATATGATGTACTTTTATATTTAAAACACACACACACACACACACACACTGGTGTTGCCATCTCAGGGATGCGGAAGTGGGCGAGGACATGGGCAAGCTAAGTGGCGCCAAAAGTCTGTGATGTCATTCGTAAGCGCTAGGAAACAGTTCCCTCTGGATTCTGTCTTCGGCAACCAAGGACAGAAAGGTCTTCACTGCCGTTGCTCCAAGGCAGATTCTTCTGAGCGGACATCTCAAAAGATAACGCTAAGAAGTAAAAAGTAATAACGTGCCATCATTGCCGGCTGTTTTTTTGTGGTTGGTCAGGTGCTATTCTGTGACATCACTTTGCACACACACTGCCAGGGAGTAGCTACCACGATGTAGGTAGGCGTGAGAGTGAGATCACTTTACGGGACCAATCAGTCCATAGGTAGGGGTGTTGGGTCGCCTCGCCAAGCTTCGGACTCGGCCCAAACGAAGCCAGCAGAAATGCGCTAAATAGGGGCTGACCTGACCCAGCCCGAGCCGACCCTAGTGGAAAAGGGGCTCTGGTCATTGCTGCCATCCCAGTCTCCCAACAAACCTCCTCATATTGTTATGATTGAGGTGATGTCTTTCAACCCAAGTAAGATGAAAGTGGTTTCTAGAATGCTCTGTCTGATCTCACGTTTTAACTCACCCTCTATGTTGGGCAACAGGCAGTCTAGGGAGCAGGACCACCAGATCAACATGAAAGACCCAGACTGAGAGGAAGTTTTGAGGAAGATTTACTGGTCCTCCGTGTGTGCTAGACACCGTCTCATTCAACATATGCTTGTGTAGAGACTACACCTTCATAGATCAAAATTAGCAAGGATGCATGCACATGTACTCTACTTGTGAAAAGTGCATATCTGCAGAGGCCACTTACTTTATATGTTTATACCCCACCCACAGTATCTCAATGGATCAAAGCGGTGTTATTTCATCTAAAACTTGAGAAACCTCTTGAATCTTTCCTTTCCACATCGTGGATAAAACAGCCTGCCACTGAAAGAACTGCTCATGTCGTCTGAGTCTTCTGCATGTGATGGGAGATGTTGTCCATCAGGGATGACAGCTAAGCCATCATTCTCCTGTCTCTCACCACCTCAATCGCTTTCTGTCCTCAGCGGACCACACCGTAAAAAAATGGCTAATGCCACTACAGAGTCATAGAAGGTCCTCAGGAGTGGACCCTGCACTCCAAAAGACCTGAGCGTCTGCAGCAGGTACAGCCTGCTCTGCCCATTACAAGGTGGCCTGCTTTTTGTTGGGGTTTTTTGCAGTGAGAGCAATACTCCATGATTTGCGCTGCATCATCATCATCATTTAAGGAAATATGTTGATATCATAAAAAACAATACATATCGCACACCCTCATCAGCAGCTACCGATATCTAGCTCTCTGTTGTAGCATGACTGAACAGCCTGAATAGCCCTTAGAACTGCTACCTCCTTTTATTTAGCTTCTTATAAATTACCTTCTTCTAATAACTTTCACAGATAAGGGGGTTTTGGTTCCCGAACATGGTGCCCAGGTGCAGTATGTTCACATGGCAGAAAAGCTATTTTTGAGCTTGCAACCAGACAGTCACCTCTCTGGCCCCTTTTCGGCGGAAAACTGGACGATTCTGTCTCCTGCCGCTTTTTTTGTGCATATGTACTTTTTTAGCAATTCAATCCAAACAAATATGTATCTCTTTTTTACTGTGGTACAATGTTTGATTAAGTTTCAAGTTAGATTTTTTTTTTAAAGCAGTTGCATAGTTGAGATATAATCTCTTGTGGTAGTAAAAAACAAGATAATATACAATCTGTGCTCGTGTGTAAGCTTCAGTTGATTACTGCATTTTGTATCATTTTTAGAAATAACCGGTTATAACTGTGTTTTCATGTTATCTACAGAAGCTCCTAAATAACATCTGCCCAGACAAAATCATGTGAAGGTACCCAGTGTGTGTGTCATGAGTTAAAAAGGCTCTCTTTCAGAAGAGGAAGAACAGGCCTGTCACAGTGCAGACAGTTTATTTGGTACACCGATTTTTCTCCAAGCTAACTGTGCACACAATGCTCTGCTAAAGATTCTTAGAAAAAGTGTAGACTAAAGAAAGAAGATGAAACAAACAAAATAATAAAAAAAACTGAAACAGCTAATCAAATTAGCAGAATCAGTTTTAATTGTGTTACATTAAGTTTAAAAAAGAATGAAATAAATACTAAAAATAAAGCAAATTGGATTAAAATTTTCTGTTTTTTATTGTAATATTCTCTCTGATTATTATTACTGGTATTTTCCACAAACTATGCCTGCATCCAGGCTCCAGTCATAGGTTTCAGATTAAGTGGCAAATATGTTCTCTAATGTTTTCCAAGAACACAATACAGTAGATTTTTCTTCCAAGAGTCGCAATAAATCTTTGAAGAAAGTGATTCATCACAATATCATTGTGATCAATACTGGTATCTGAAAGACCTGTTTGAAATGCAATATTTCTTGAATAATGTAATACAGCTGAAATAAGTTCACACTTTGCAAGCAAATCGATTATACTGTCAATAGGATGTAGCATGACCAATGTAAATGTTACCAGTAACATTGTAGTTGCATGGTTTTCTGATATTGTGGAGTCATTCTTTAAACTTTATTAAACTTCTAGGCTTTTTAAGATATTATCAGGTGGATTTTTTTTGGGAATGTTATCCTTGAATATGTTATTTATTTAGGCAAGAGGCTCTCTCAGACCAAACTGTGATACTTAACCTCTTGTTAGTGACTTGACAACATCCATTGCTCAATAAAAACTGAATGAACTAGCAGAACCTTTCTGAAGAAGTCCTAAAAATGAAATGTCCCCTTTGCTAGTGCTGATTGGTAGTCTTTGTCCCTTTGAACAGGACATGTTTGCTGTTTTCCACTGATTTCAGCTGTTTATTTAAGCAAACTATAAACATCAGGGCTAAAACAACCGATGTGGACAGATTTGTTGATACTCTATCAATGTGTGGGGCAGCTGTGGCTCAGGTAAAGTAGTTGTCTTGCAATCGGAGGGTTGTAGGTTCAATTCAATTCCAACTTTCTCCTTTCACATGCTGATGTGCCTTTTGGGAAAGGCACGTAACCCCCAGTTGCCTACCTAGCTCTGTATCCGCGTATGAATGTGTGAGTGGAAATGGGTGAATGTGGCTCCAGTTTAAGGCGCTTTGAGTGGCCTGTATGACTAGCAAAGCGCTATATAAGTCCAGTCCATTTACCATCTGTAAAAAATAATATAGTATAATCTCACAATGGAACCTTTTTGTCATGGTGATGTGTTGCAGTTGGACCCAAGATGCAGGCAGAGTAGGAGGCAGAGGAGATGTTGGAGACTTTGATGACGACAAGATAAAACATACAGGCAGGCACAGATGAACAGGCAGGGAAAGAGGGGCAGGAAAACCGGGAGGTAACAAAAAGAACTGAGTAACAGGAGAGTCAAACAGAGTGCGACAGCAAATGCACTCTATCAAAGTTTCTGTTTAATTCTTCAGGCAAAACTGAGACTATGGAAATTAACTCCATCTAGAGATCATAATGGTTCTCTTGTTTAGTGATTAGGTATCATTTGCTTTACTTAAGCTGTTAAAGTATAGCAAAAGTACTGTTTTGGATGACAAGACAGCATTCTCAAAAGCTAACCACAAAACGTTTTGTAAATTAAGTTCTCTGAGTGTAAACTGGTCCTCTGAACTTCCCCTTGGCTCCACTTGTGACTGGAAACTTTTGCCACCGTAATTGTAATTCCTTGAAGAGAAATGTAGTTGATGTTGGCAGTTCGAGAAATGCAGAGGTTCATGCACAACCCTGTGCATCATAAAAAGCATGGTACATTTGGAGAAAATCAAGAAATAACAAGACAAAAGTTCAGCTTCAGAAAAGCAACCTTGAAGGAAATGTACGAACTTATCCTCTGGGGATAAATGGAACAGGGGGAGCTCCAAGCACACCTTTGTTTGACGCCTTTTAGTATGGCATCAAAGACAGGAACACTGAGTTGATCATGATGGTTGTTCAGAGGGTGGCAGATGAAAGAAAACAGCTTTTAAAATGTTCCTTTAAATTTGCTCAGAGCACCTTTTGCTTCCCTCTTGCTCCAGTTTTTCTGTGTTTTATTCCATGTTTTGGAGACTAACGTTTCGTTTATTAGAGGAACGTCTGTTATTTCATTCAGTTTAACTGAGTCAAACGAGAGAGCTGTTATGTTCGTTTTCAGCTACACGCTTATAAATAAAGTAGAAACATGAGAGTGTGTTAATTCCTAAAGATATCTTTCTGAATTAGATAAATGCATCTTATCTGTGTGGATCGTATATACACCTTTTCATCATGCACGTAATCTACATTTCATGAGATTCACATTTCACGTGGGGACCCAGATGCCAGAGAATAGCAAACATAGCACAGGAGCCGCTGGTTCACCACATACATCATCACCTCTAGTCAGGTGGACTTAAGGACAGGCGCCTTTCTGCCAAAATAAACATCCAGCTTCATATGCGCTGTAACTGTAACTCAGCTTTGCTGCAGGCCTCTCAGCAAGCAGTCTCTCACTGGGACCATGTTTTGCAGCTGGTGAGAATATGAGGGTCGTGAATCTAAAATGGAAGACATCCTAGTTATAGCAGCAGCAGATAGCAGATAGAGTGTTGAGATCTATTCCTTAGGCTTGATGAATTAGTCAAGCTCACCTTAAGGCTTAAGAGAAGAAGGGTACGAATGCCGAGCCATACCAAAAATTACTCATTTTCAGTGCAGCTTTGCAGATGCTACTTACCTTTGATGGTCTAATGCAATGCAACATAATGAGGTTACCAATAAATTCAATTAAACTCAGCCATGACATTGAAAGATGCAAACTGTGATTCTGTTCGACACACCCAACTCAGCTCTTTCCAATCACCAGTCAGCTGTCTGACAGCAAGTTTGAAGGGAAACGTGTCACTTCAGCTACCAAGCATGTGCATCTAGTTATCTTGTTGAGCTGATTCTTGGGGGTAAAAGCTTAGAGCAGTGATTAAAATAAGGAGCGTAAATCTTGTTGGTCAAATCATACACCGTGTGGATGGCTATTCGACTTCCTGGCACAATGGTAATAGCCTGGTGAAGTCTGTTATGGGTGATGTGTACTGAGAACAGTCTGCTGGGATGTTCTGCCCCCTGGTGATAGGTAACCTCCGGAAGCATATGACGGTAATACTATTATGCTGTATTTTTTATCATAGTATAGAAAGGTAAGACACATTTATACTGCTCTACTCATACACAAGGCAATCTGAAGTGCTTACAGGACTTTCAGGAATTAGCTTGAAAGATAACTTAATTTGTTTGTCACTTAAAAGTGTTGCATATAATATGCACATTTTAACATACACACTTAAAAGGCAAATCTAAATCCAAACTGAAATCTTTAAAATTAAATTTAAATTTAAATCTCAGCTTTTCAGGACGTTTTTTTCCAGAGCTGAGGAGCATAGAGACTAATTGCTGCATCACATTCTTTAGTTCTAGTCCTGGGGAACAATAACTGGGAAATTCTCTGAAGACCAGGATGTCTACATGATTCATACTTGATAAGCAACTCAGAAATGCACAGCAGTAAACAAGCATTTCTTATTTTTACCAGTCATCTGAGAAGCAGTGTAATAAAAACCAGCTAAAATGATGAAAAATCTTTAAACGTTGAGTTCCAAGATAAGTGAAAAGTGTAAAAATAAAAACATAAAAATGTGGGGTAACATCTCAGCGCTGGTCATGTTACTGCATCCAACTGGCCGCTGGTGAAAATAAATGGTGAATTAAAGTGTTATCCATTAAAATTAGAAATACATACACAAATAGTTATTTAAATTGTTACAACCAGATAAAATTATATATGTCATTGATACACATTTTATTAGAAGCATCCATATTATTTTAACATAATTTAACAATTTTATTTAATATTTTTCAGCTGTTTGGTACTAGACTATTTTTGCTGTAGCAGGAGACAGACCAACAAACTATCATCTACTCACAACAACAACCAGATATTTACATACATTGCATATAAACACACACTTTTTCCTCACGCTCTGACATTAAACCTAACCAAACCTTCCATATTTTTAAAAACTTCAGAATTTGAAGAAAGTTGAAAGGGTTTAAAGATTTATGAAGGAATTATTTTTGCATTTAACAAATAATAAACTAATTTTAATATCCCCTCTGGCATAAAACAGGAATTGCTTCATATGTTTTACTGTCAGAAAGACAAAGAAAATGCTTTTTTTTTCTTTACAGTGTGTGTAGATGTTGGGTATTAACTCCAGCTGTCTGATCCATTATTGTAAAGAATATGACAAAACAAGCAAGATTGTGAAAACATTTCAGAGGTTAACGCATCTGTAAAGCTCTGCTCCCAATGTACCGTTGGAAGAAGTGCCAGCGCAACACAGCATTAAAGTATCTCCTACTTTTTTATTTATATATACTTTACATTTTTGGGGATGTCGTTGTAGTTTTGCTCATACTATGGTATTCTTTCCTTATACATAATCAGAATTGTTACCTATAAAACTGTTAGTTTAATATGTCTTCAGGACAACATACAAACAATTTACTGTCATTAGGAAGAATTGGGCTACACTTTGCTTTTTCCGTCATATTTTAGATGGTAATTAGTGGTCATGTGTTTGGAGCAGCAGGAGTTTTCGTAGTTTGAGTCCAGACCTCACCCTGATTATAAATGCTGTTGTGGGACCTTAAGAGTGCTTAGAATAAATTAATGTCTGTTAACCTCAATTTACTGAATTTACGTCATAAACAGTGGACGTAAATTCATCCATAATGACACATAGGAGACTGATAAAGTCTAACAGAAATCCGCTCCTTCAAGTTATTGCTGCAAATGAAAGTAGTCTATTGACAGTCATGTGTAATATCATTGCCCAACTTAAGATTTTGTTAGTGTACAATAAACAACATGCATCCTTATTCACCCTTTTGTTTTCACACAATGTAAAAATAATCTCCCAGTCACTTTTTAGCTGTTTTAAACCGATTTATTTGAAGGCACACAATATAAATTGTGCCAACATTCATTCTACTGTAAATATGATCCCAGGCTTTAAGAAAATGCTTCTTTCAACCAGTAAAATATGTTTGGCCCTGCTTTTGTTTTTGAGACATTTGCATGAAATAATTAAAGTCCTACTAACGATGCGGAGGAGCATTTGAAACCAAGTTGCTTTGGTTCGATCGATTCTGTTATTGCACAATGTGTGAAAAAGGCTTAAAATGAAACCACAACAGGAAATGACAGTCCAAGTTTAAGGTATGAGTAAAATCATGTAGCCTATTATGACGTGCGCCCTTGTGGTTTAGCAATTTATTTTCCTGTAAACTATTGAAACGTTTATACATTTGGTGGCCTGCATGCCCTAATATAGTCTTCCTGCAAACCGTCTATATCAATGAGGAATAAAGGGTTTGATGGGTGGGCTATAAAAAAGAGGAAAGGAAAACATCGCCTATTTCTCACTGTCATCGCCAAGGGGCGACATTATTCCCCCACAATCTGTCCCTTCTCCTCCGGCGTTGTCCTGTACGAGTCCCGGCGTCAGCGACGTCAGCAACCTTACCTGCCATAAAGCTGTAGGAAAACTGCAACGTCAAACCGGAAATTTAAAGGTCTTCATTTCAAAATAAGAGCCAAACACACCTACGTGTTTGTAAAGTCGGAAAACAAAGGGGAAAGTAGGCTGGAAAAGAAGGTGCCCCAAAAAAGGATGAAAACAAGAAATAATTGAGTTACAAATAGTCATAAAAGCTGACCTTGAACAAGTGAGCGCAGACATTTTAAGCCTACACCACATGCGATTTAGTTTTATAACTCATCCTGAGTGAAACAACCTCGTTCTGAACTAGGCAATTTAAACCAGGGCTGGATAAAAATAAAAGTCAATCATATTGTTACATTATAAAATTGTCTAAATATAACTTTTTGATCGGGAACACTCAAATCAGCCACTTAAATCCCTTTCCTCCTCCATTCTGATTCAGAGTTTGAACAGCAGTTGCTTTTACCACACCTAGATGTCTACATGCATTGAGTTGCTCCCACCTGATTGTCTGATTCTCTATAAAGGCTAACATATAACTCAACAAAAGGTCTTAATAAAGTGGCCAGTCACTGTTCATCATACACTGATTAAGCCTATAATTATGACTACCCACCTGTTAGTGTGTTGCTTCCCTTTTTGATGCCAAAACAGTCCTGACTCAGTCACATGGACATCATGAGATTCCTGAAGGTGTGCTGTGGTGTCTGCGCCAATGTTAGCAACATATCAAGTCCTGTCAGTTGGGAGGTGGGGACTAGCATGGATTGGGCCTGTCATCTTATTCCAGCCAGTGTGATACAATGCAGAAGTTAGGTAAGAAATAGTAAGATTATTAGTGAAGACAACAGCAGCCGCACCTGCTGTAATTTTTTTGGTTATTATTTCATGATAACAGGTTAATCGCTTTAGGTGGGGATGCACAAGGACATTAACATCGGCATCAGTCCAATTGCCATTTGCTTCTGACAGTCATAGCAACACAGTGCAGGATTGTGGGCTGTTTGACTGAAGGTCGTTTTTTTCCGGTGTCAAAAGAGTGGGGATATATGTATAACTAATATAACTACATGCTTGCTCAGTATGAGGGATTGCTGAGGGATTGCTGCCTCAACGGGCTACTACTTCTAGTCCATGACTCGATGTAATCTGCTGGGATTCCTTAAAGAGCAACTCACCCTCCTTTCCAGAGTCTTACTCCACCTACATTTCTGGTTTTAAAAATGTGGCAAAAGGAAGCGAGTACAGAAAATGGATGGATGGATGAATTGCAACTCATTTAGTGTAATTTGCTGCCCAGCAAAACTTTCCCTCTATGTTTTATTGTGAAAATTCTGTCCGGAAGAGCATAGGTGGCCCTAGCTAGCTTGAAAGAAGTGATCGAGGTGGAGGGAGGCAGTCAGCCTGCGACGGAAAAAACAAGCGAGGACAGGTCGGGCACGGCATGCACAGCCCGTGTTTTAAAAGAAGGGAAAAAATTAGTTAAAGTCAAGGGTATGTGGATGTGAGTGGGGTTTTTGTCACTTTCACGCGGACTCAGTTACTTGTTGTTTGGCTCGGGCTGCGGATGTGCCGTGTTGAGCGTGTCGCTGTTTGCCCATTCTCACTGGAGTGAACACTAAGGTAAGAGCCCGCAAATCCCTGGAAATGTTCATGTGTTAAGTTGGTGCAGTTGAACTGGATACTTTGTTCGCTTGCGTGTCTTCATGGTCTAGTTTGATCTTCATTTGAAGAGACTGAAAACTGTAGTAAAAGTTGGGACAAAGACGCCAGCCTACTGGTGTCACTTTCACGCTTTGACGCCTGCTCTTTGTCCACTCAGATGTGTTTCACCCACACATCGAGCTCAAACCTCACTTAACCCCGATTTTTCTCGTTTCGGCTTCATCTATGCTTTCCCTTTCTGCGGTTAAAACAAAACCAAAGGGGCTTACGTTTACCTGCATTACAATTTCCCCATCTTTTTGTTCGGGGCCACTTAATAATAAAGGCCCGCAAGCGAGGGCTGCAATCCACAAACAGGTCTTGAGAAATCTCAATGTAGTGAAACATTCGCTTTTTATTAGTCATGTTTAACACATTTATTGTCTGTCATAAATCCAAACAGACGTTTTCTCATTCATTCAATCAATCATAATGCACTCTGTTGTGTGGTGGATCTCCTGTTGAAGCCGCAACAGCTTACACAATGACCAACACTTGCCAAAACACTGGAGATTGGCGACTGGTGCCACATGCCTAGCTTTGTCAATGGTTCTAGTGGCTTTCATTGGGAACTGCACCATCCACCCCTCTAATTATGCATGGAAGCGATCATTTTAAGAGTTGTGCTTCAAACCATAAACTGTTCATGAAATAAGTTTGAGTTGATACTAAGATCACTTCTGCTGGTTAAAAACAACACCGTATTTGAGCATGTGGCAAATAACCTAACTGAGCATCTGATTGAATGTAAAATGAGGCATGGCATGGAACGTTTAACATATATTTTTACGTTTAATATATAATTGACTTGTAACAGCCCCTTTATTTAGTCAATTTGTCACGTTATTTGCTGCAGAGTATATAATTTACCATAAGAAACAGTGAAAAAAATGTCCTTTAAAAAAAAAAAAACTTAGATTATACGTTTTTTTAAAATAATGTTTTTGGTGGAAACTGGGCAATAAATAAGCATGTGCTTACACTTGACAGTTGCAGGTATTACCTGTTTATCAGTTCTTATGGATTGAATCATTAAGCCAGTGGCACACTTGGATTTGCTGTAAATTATTTTTGAACATTGTCCTTTTTTTGGAACAATGGCTGGGAGTTTAACATGCCAAGTTTTTTTTATTAGTTAATTCCAGAAAACAAAGATGCGTTGTAAAAATATATCTTTTTTTAATAGTGTCATTCTCTGTTCCTGGCTGTTGCTGAAACTGTACCTCAAACTCCCTCCCGGTTGGTGGTGTTAATACACCTAAACCGTACATATGGGCGGCGGAGGGTCTCTAGCCCACAGGATCATCCCAATACCGGACATGTTGCTGTGAGCGTTAGCTACGGCAGTCCTGGTTCAGGTTCAGAGCCAAAATAAGTTGGCCTACATCTAATCTGACTGCTTAGGTCCATATTTTTGTCTATTTATTAGTTTAGTTGTCAACCTAAATTTATGAGAATGGCAAAACATATTGTGTAAAGTACTGTATTTGATTAAAAAAAATCAATATATCAATATTTATGAGTCCGCTAATGATTTTTTTAAACATTTTTAATTGTCCCACAATGCTAGTTTGAACACATAAAGCAAAGAGAAATGCGTCACCAACCCCATCACCAATGAAGTGTTTGGAGCAAAAATGGTACCCGAAGACTTGTTGGTGGCTATTTCACTTGTCATTGTGGATCGCAGGATGCATTGCAGTAATTATCATTGATTCATCAGCATTTTTCTAAATGGGTCTAAAGTCCCAGTCCAGGTTTGCAGTTAATGAAAGGTTTACAGTTGCAAGAAAGCGACCATCCGCATATTCAGTTACACTTCCATGGCACACCCATTCTGTAGACACACCCTCTGAGTGTGTATGTCTACATTATTATTTGGAGGCGAAGACGAAGTTCACTCAGCTGTGACAGGTACGTGAAAGGCAACAGCACACACTCAACTCCTGGACCTGAATTACAGAAACTGCTGTTACATCATGTCAAGCAAACAAACGTTGAGCTTGAATAGTTAACATTTTGATCATTTCAGAAAGCTGAGTAAAGGTACAAAGGTTGCTACTGACTGGGTAGTTCAGATCTTTTAACAGGAAGAGTCACTTGTATATTTACTTTGCTGGGCTTAAATTTCTCAGAATACGATTTCTCTGAAGATTTTTTTTTTTTTAGAATTAGATTTCGATTTGGTTTAAAAAAAAAAGATTGACTAATCAATGTATCATAAGCATTTTTTTTTCTATCTTTCCCAACATGAGCAATCACTGTGTATGGTAAGAGCATATGTGAAGTCACACAGTGTGTGTTCGAGAGAAATGACTAAAAAAAAACAACAACTTTACTGTTATTTAAAATCAACTTCAAAATGCTTGCTTTCTTTAGGATCCTGTATTAGCGATTAGCTCAGTTAGAATTTGTAGCTTTCTTTTAAACATCTGCTTGACAGTTGGCAAATTCTTTTGTCATCTTGTGTGTGTAACACCTTCCACTGTGGGGAGTGTTGTTCTTAGTGCGACCTGTTAGCGTCAGCAAATGCACGGTGTGTTCACTTACCGTAAATGGATCCGATTTTTGAGTTGATCACTTGCAGGTCACCAGTCAGGCTTGTTGAGCGGCCTGCAACCATTTCCTGGGTGGATTCCAAGTAAGACACTGACCTGTAACCTTGAACCAGACGTCATGTAAAAGAAAGAAATCTGAACTATCTCTGTTACGTTGATTGTTTTACAGACGATCCTCAACAGAGTGCTTTGAAAATGCTTCCTGCTTAATGTTGTTTCCTGTTGGCCTGTTAAGAGTTTTTTATTTAAGCTCTTTTAATTGGAGCATTTCCACTAGTGACAAAAAATCAATGACCAGGCTTTTACTTTATTTGTGTGAAAGGGCAGGACATATGAAGAGCCATATTTTACCCTAAAAATGACTTACATTTTTTTAAATATAATTTTTTGTACCATAATTTATGTACCTAAGAATTCCCATTTTTCTTCTTCTTTTAGTTATTAGCTGAAAGTATTGAGCTTTAGCTAATTCATAATACATTAGACCATTTTAAAAACAATACATATTTGAAAATAGACAACAAAAAAATTAAAGATGTATAAAATGCAAAATTGTTCTCCTTACAGCGTAAATTAAACTTTTTTTCCACATTTAGTTGCTTTAAGACCTGCTACTGACTTTCACAATTGAACAAAGTCAAACATTATAAAATTGTAACCTCTGGGTACTGGGTAATTCTCGGTTCAGTGCTGATTGTAATATTGGAGATATAAAACACAGCAAACTTGGTTAATGATTAGTACATTGATATCTTTTGTCTTGGACACGGTGTGCTGAAGACATTGTAACAACCACTATGCAATGGTTAATGACATAAGGTTGATTTTGAAAAAGTTGTGTTTGTGCACTTCAGAAACTCTTTGAACTACCGTTTGATGCAAGTCATGTGAATGCACAGTGTGAGTTTCAAGGGTTCAGGGCTTGAATTTTGCTCATGGCGCTGGTTATTGCTTGGTCATTATTCAAAATTTGAAGTAATGCTTCTGGACGCGTCAAACCATCTTCCTGATTTTGGCCTATTTGCTCACTGAGCTGCTGGATTTGTTCTTGTTCGTTGCAAATGATACAATTTACACACTAAAATCTTTGCATTGGTTTTCTATTCAATCGTAAGGATCCGTTTGGAAACATTTCGATAGAAGGCGTCCTACGCTTTCTTTGTAGATGCTATGAGATCAGACTAATTTCTCATCTTCCCCTTCTGCTAAATACGTTTGAAATGTCCTGAGTCACTGCACGAGCAGTGACTGTTTAAATTATCTTTATTGTTTGTAATGATAAAAACAAATCTTTAAAAACTGTAGGAATATTACCATATATCCAGTGACCTGTATCTTATGACTTGCCCGTTTGAACGTAAACAGAATATGTTTTGTGTGTGCTTTTAGGTATGCAGTTGAAAGCTTTTTTTCCTTTAGAGGTGTGTTTAACAAAAAAAAAACAACAGTTTTTTGTTGTTGGCTTGCTTAACAAAATACAACAACTTCATTTCAAGCCGTGTGGTTTTTTTTTTTTTTTATGATGCAGAGATGGGAAAGCATGTTTAGGAAGTGGCGATATTTTTTTCCGCATATGGTATTTTTGTCCCGGGGAGAGCATCATGTTTGTTCCCCTTCGGGAAAATCTGAGCTCTGTCGTAGAGGGAGAGAGAGGAATTAATAAGCGTAGGAACAGATGGCTGGTCAGGAGACAGAAAATTACTCATGAAGATCATCATATTGATAGCAAAATAAAGGCCTCTGTCTTGGTGGGCATCTGTAATCTGTGAACTGGAAGGGGATAAGCAGTCATAATGGTCAACTCGTCCCTATGACCCCATGATCCAGTGGAGGGAAGAGTATTGGTGCCAAGCTAAAAGGCTATTTCACCTCTTAAAGGGGGGGTATTATGCTTCTTCCAGGCACATATTACCCTTCTATAGCACACTCCAATAAAATTGTCACCTTAAGTCTTTTAAAAGTCCGTCATATATCCAAATCCACCTTAAAGAAATTTACTTCCGTATTGGACGCCTTGATTTTCGCCTGTTCCCTTTCTAAGACTCTCCTACTCTTTCTGACACTCCCCCTTCAGTTCGTCACATACCGCGCATCATCGCAACATGCACGGAGTTGGAAAAAAATATCCCTCAAAAGACGCGCAGCTGCAGCTGGTGTGTTATAATTACTGCACCTGCGACTCAGCCGGAGTTGTATAAGGGGTGGAGGGGTAGGGTAGCTCTTCAGGGGCGAGGCTCTCGGCTGAGTACGTAAGGTCGGAGGAGGAGATGGGTGGAAAAGGCGGGGATAGGTGGGAGCCGGCGTTTCACCAACCCCGAGAACTACCAGCTGAGACTCAAAGATTATTCTAACATGAGTGAATGGTTCAGAGCAACACTTCAGGCATGTTTTTAATGAGGGAAAGACAGGTTCTCAGGATATCAAGCTTCAGAAAGTCAATTTTGCTGTCTCGGTCCTCAAAGCCGTCTTGTCTCTATACAAAATATACAAAATGGCTCTTTAAGAAATTTGCTAAGACGTCAACATATCCCAACCGTTTCGGCAGTGAGTGGCTTCACTGATCAGCGCCAAAGTGCGCCCACAGTAGCAGAGAATAACAAGAGATCGACAATGAAAGAAGTACGGATGGTTGCAACGTTTCCGTTTGCTGTTGTTATCATAGACTGTATATAGATGAAGAGAGCCTCCGTGACGTCCCCCGTAGGTTTCTGAAGAGCTGAACTGAAGCCAGCTGGGCGGTTGCCACCACCGCCATCTTGGCCGTGTCACGCATCTCACCACGCTCTGAAAATAAAAATAAAAATGGGTGGAGGTGAGGGTGGGGGCGGATGATGGATGATAAAAATGTCATCATTATTTTTGTCATCATCTCTGATGATAAAAATAAATAAATAAAAAGGAAATATTTGAAATAAAATGCTTTGTGAGTTTGGACATATTAAGGTGAATGTTGCATAAGCCAATAGATGTCTATAAGTCAAACGTATATTGTTAAGGTAATAGGACTTTTTGCTATATTTGTCTTGCTGTATTTATGTCCTGTTCTACCCCATGTAGGCAAATTCCCTATTTGGATGCATGTGGCATATTTATTCATACTGTATTTTGGAGTCTCCCTGCAGGAGATGCTCACATGGTACACAAATTGTGGCGCATACCATGCAACTAGTCCTGGAGGAAGCTTTATAGTTACAGACAAAACGGAGGGAGGGTGAAGAAGCTGCAGATTTACTGCAGCTGAATGAGTCATCTCAACATTATTACAACAACGATTTCCGGATGAGCATCTCAAATAAAGCTGTATTAAATGTGAATACAGTGGAAATTGACACAGACAGCAGAATCTGATGCAGTGGATGTGCTAGAAGATAACAATAAACTGCATTACATTAAAAACAATACTAGATGAATGTGATACTGTTTATTTTGGGAGTTCAGCTACAATGTCCAGATGTCGAACATTTAAACTGTGAACAGTGGTGCTGAGTGAACTTACACAACACTGAGCTCTGGACAAGTGACATGTTGTGAAAAAACTCTGAATCACCTGGCTTTCCTCTGCCACCGTGATGCACAATATTGGTTTTATGGACAATTTTAACATTTTCTGGGGCAGGAGTCAATTGTTTGGTCCAGATGGACTACATCTTAATAGACAGGGTGCCCGCATGCTGTCAATGAGCCTGGCATTCCCTCGCCCCCCCCCTGTCTACCACACCAGCCCCAGCTGCACCTGCCCTCCATGCCCCTTCTGCCACATCCTGATGTGCAGCTGGTCCCTGCTCCTATGAACTCAGTTCTGATTTTAACAGTAATTCACATATCGGACTTGGACCTTGCCCTAAATCATCTATACCCGTTATTATCAGCAGAGAGCGGACAAATAATAAAAAACGTAGCAAACGCAACTCTAATAATCTCAAACAGTTACCAAAAGTCCTACACCCAGTAAATCATACAGTCACTCCATCTCCAACCACTATTAATATGGCACTTTTAAATGTCCGCTCTCTGCTGAATAAAACTTTTATAATAAATGACCTAATTTTAGATCATAATATACATTGTTTATTTTTAACAGAAACATGGCTGAGTACAGATGCCCCTGTTGTTCTTACAGAGGCCTCATCACCAAATTTTAACTTCACTTATTCCACGAGGAGTTGCAAAAGGGGAGGCGGAACTGCTTTTATTAGTTCATCAACGCTTTCTGCCAAACCTGTTTTATTTGATAATTTTAGTACTTTTGAATATAATGCAACTGTTTTTAGCACTCCTCAGATTTTATGTGTCACAGTTTACAGGCCTCCTAAAAAGAGTGCACTTTTTATTCAAGAATTTTCAGAGTTTTTATCAATTTTGTACAACTCCTTTGAAAGGATCATTTTAGCTGGTGATTTTAATCTACACATGGATAACCTTTTAGACCCTTTATCAACAGAATTTTTAAATATTTTGAATTATATGGAATTTAGTCAGCATGTCATGCAGCCAACTCACAACAGAGGACACACCCTGGACTTGGTCATCACGCATGGCCTGTCCACCCGTGTGTCCTCTGTTGTTGACTTGGCTGTCTCTGATCATTACTGCGTGTTTTTTAACATCACCAGTTTTATCCAGCAGGAGACCTCTGTGAGAACTGTCAGGAAGCGCCATCTAACCCCTGAAGTGGCTGCAGGTTTTCTAGAAGTTTTCCAAAAGTTTCCTCCTACTCTCTTACCTGCCCCCTGTGATTTTATCGTCAGTGATTTTAACAGAAGACTTCAGTCCGCTCTTGACCTGCTGGCTCCACTTAGAGTGAAACGCTCACATTCAAAACTTGCAGCGCCATGGAGAAATAACAATCTTAAAAAACTAAAGAGGGACTGCAGGGCGGCAGAGAGAAAATGGAGAAAAAATAAAACCACGATAAACCATCAA
Source organism: Valencia hispanica (assembly GCA_963556495.2). NCBI lineage: Eukaryota > Metazoa > Chordata > Actinopteri > Cyprinodontiformes > Valenciidae > Valencia > Valencia hispanica. The sequence goes on along the minus strand of OY747707.1, from coordinate 34,125,140 downwards.
TTATACACAGAACTTCACAAATCCTATAATAATGCTGTAAGAAATTCAAGAAATGCTTACTTTGCAAAAATCATATCAGACAATAAAAATAATCCTAAAATCCTTTTTTCCACCATTGATAAACTTTTTAACAGAGCTACTAATGCATTTCAGAAAACCCCCTCAAACACTCTTTGTGAGGAGTTCGCAGACCACTTCAGAGGGAAGGTAGACACCATCAGATGTAATATTTTATCTTCTCAGTGTAACATGGTTTTAGACAAATCTGAATGTGTGTCTCTACCAGAGGAAACGCTGGACAGTTTTGTCCTGGTAGAAGCTGGGACTCTTGATAAAGTTTTCTCCTCAGTGAGGCCCACCACATGTGTTTTGGACCCGATTCCCACTTCATTTTTTAAGCCATTTTATGAATCTTTTAGGGATGAGATTTTAACCATGATGAATTGCTCCCTTCAGACTGGGGTCTTTCCTGCCGCCTTTAAAGGGGCGGAAGTGAAACCCCTGCTGAAGAAGAGCAATTTAGATTTTAATGATTTTAATAATTTTAGACCGGTATCTAACTTACCATTTTTAAGCAAGGTTTTAGAAAAGCTAGTTTTAATTCAACTTAATGATTTTATTAATGAGCACAATGTCCTGGAGAAATTTCAGTCTGGTTTTAGGGTGAACCACAGCACAGAGACGGCCCTTCTGAAGATTTTAAATGATTTTAGAATAAATTATGACGCTCAGAAGGTGACAGTGTTGGTTCTACTGGATCTAAGCGCTGCCTTCGATACAGTAGACCACACTATTCTTTTAACCCGTTTAAAACAGATCGGCCTCTCTGGTGCTGTTCACAAATGGTTCACATCCTATCTCACAGACAGGACTTTTATGGTAAGTTTAGATACCTGCTCCTCTAGGGTCCATAGGATTACATGTGGTGTGCCCCAGGGTTCAATTTTAGGCCCAGTGCTTTTTAACCTTTATATGCTCCCTCTTGGCAGCGTCATCAGGAGACATGGAGTTAACTTCCACAGTTATGCTGATGATACACAGTTATACATCTCCATGTCTCCCGATGACACACGGCCAATGGATGCACTTTTTAACTGCATTTTAGACATTAAATCCTGGATGGCAGAAAACTTTCTCCAGCTCAACCAGGACAAAACTGAAGTTTTAGTCATCGGTCCTGAGGCTCAGAGAGAGAAACTTTTACCAAAACTACAATCACTGTCTTTTAATCTCTCTTTACAAGTGAAGAACCTGGGCGTGATTTTTGACTCTGAGCTGACTTTTATTCCTCACATAAAAAATATCACTAAAATAGGTTTTTATCAACTAAAGAACATCGCCAGAGTCCGCCCCATTCTGTCTCGGGCCAATACGGAGACACTGATGCATGCTTTTATCTCCAGTAGAATTGATTACTGTAATGCCCTGCTTTCTGGTCTTCCCAAAAAGAGTATATCAGGTTTACAACTACTACAAAATTCAGCAGCACGTGTCCTGACGAAGACCAGGAGGCGGGAGCACATTACACCGGTCTTAAAATCATTGCATTGGCTCCCCGTACATTTCAGGATCGACTTTAAGGTTCTTTTAATGGTTTTTAAGTGTCTTAATGGTCTTGGGCCTTCTTATCTCTCTGAACTGCTTTTACCATATAAACCTTCGCGGTCTCTGCGCTCCTCTGGCAGCCGTCTCCTTGTCACCCCAAAAGTCAGGACACACAAGCATGGCGAGGCGTCTTTCCAGTTTTATGGCCCTCACCTCTGGAACAGGCTGCCAGAGAACCTCAGGGCTGCAGAGAATATTCATGTTTTTAAGAGCAGGCTCAAGACTCACCTTTTTAGCTTAGCTTTTAACTGATTATTATTTATCACTGTTTGTTTAATTGCTTTGGATGTTTTATATGATTATATTTTTTATCAGTTTTACTTTTCAATCTTAGCACATTAATTTACCGTTTCTTTTTATACTTTAATTTATCTTAATCCCCGTTCCAGTGTTTCCTCTGTGGGAGCCCTCTGCCCCGGGAGCGGTGGTCGGCTGTAGCTGCCTGGGTGCTCTCCGGGTGGAGCTTGGGTGGAGGTGGGGGTCTTGGCCTTGCCTCCACTGGGTGCCCTGTGTCGGTGCCTCGGCTGCTGCTGTTAATCTACTGCTGCCGGGGCATATGGCTCCTCTGATGGCGTTTCCTTGCATGGTTCATCTGCACTCGGCCCAATGTCCTTTTTTACCTTTTCTTTTAACTGTGTGTGTGCATGGGAGACGGGTTGGGGGGAGGGGGGTATAACTGTGACCATGCTTTTAAATCTGTGGGGGAGGGAAGGGAAGGTGGTTTTATGTGGGGTCATTTTAATCTGTAAAGCACTTTGTGATGCAACTTCTTGTATGAAAAGCGCTTCATAAATAAAGTTTGATTTGAAAGTTTGAATCAATTATGACAATAACAGTTAACAGGCTAATCTAACATCTTATCCCTCTAACAAATTATTAAAGCCAGTCAAAGCTATATGTCTCACCGGGGCCCTGTGCTATGTTCCTGATGTCAGGATGTTAACTTCCCCTACATCCATTTGTGGAAGCATGCCTGATTTTTGTTTTTGGCAGTCTAAAATGTATTTGAAGTGTGGTAAACAGTTGTTTGAAACAAAAACATCGATCATTTAAAAAAAGAAGGGGAAAAAACTATTAGACCTAATTTAATTGTAGATGTGAATTCGTACAGACGTGATGTCCGCAAACATTTTATTCTCAAACTCTTTTTCTGCTTCTCATCTTGTAGTACTTCTTATCTTCTTATCTTTTAGTTCTTTTTTTTTCCTGTTGATTTTGTTCTCGACCTTCATCTCAGTCATCATCTCCCGAGTTCCCTGGGCAGCATGCTAAATCCTCTGGATTGGTTCGGATGGCGAGAAAGGGCAGGAGTCTGGGAGGAGGGGTGAGGTTTTGAGTGAGTAAATATGGGCATAGTTGTATGGTAGAACCCCAGTTTTTATTGTATCAGAAAGAGAGCTGTTTAATGGTGTATGATGAGACCCTAGATGGCACAGAACGGGATCACTAAAGTAGCAAAAGCAATTTTAAAATAAGGCATTTTTCCATTAACTGATTTGTAGGCCAACCCCTCTCTGTTTTTGCTGGAGACTTGCAAAGTCCATAGGCTTTGTTGCTCATGGTTGGGATTCAGTAGAAAAAAAACTAGATCTCCCTTAACTCGAAACATTAATCGGGGAGAGGAAAAAGACATCTGCTGTGTAGATCCACAGGATGGAAATGAAGAACGTTCTCTTCCTGGAATCGCTTTCATCTCCGGGGATCTGTGGGATATAATATCTGGGAATATACCCGGCTGTCATGGGAGGGTTTTCTCAAACCAGCAACGACTGTGAGTCACGTCATGCAATTCTCCACTGCTGCTTTCGTCTCCCTGTTTTAGATCAAGCACGATCAAGACTTGGAAAAACCACTTAAACAATCGTTTGAGTTAATGAGGTTTTCCCTTTCTTTGCCCTTATTCATGTCTTACCAAGCGCAAACCAAAAAGGGAACGATAAAACCAACCAATGATAGATTAATGTGCAGCAGTTTTCCAGGCTGCAGTAAAATTAATCTCCTATTTTGGGAAAAAGAAGAAAAAAAATCCTCCTTTTTACTTAATAAAACGCGTTTCATCACTAGGGAGGCTGTGATCCGTACTGCGTTTTCCGGAAGATCATCTTGCAGATCGTAACTTCATCTTCTCCTTACTCTAGAGAAAGTGACCATAAATTCATAAACATGCGGAGAGCTGCTCGTTAAATTGTAACCCCACCCCCTTCCACTCTTCCTGTTAATGTGTATGTGGATAATTTTACATGGAAGAAAACTGCCACATGAGCCATTAGGAGAGACATGAGAGTGAAACCTAGCAAGTCTTAAAAGGGATTTTTTTCATTAATGTAGGACAAAAGTTCACAACTTTAAGTACCTCTTGACGAAAACTAAACCACCATGAAAGGGGGCTACATTTTCCCTTTTAAACAACCATAATGTGGATGATTAGATTTCCAAACAAACAGGGTAGAAATGTTAATTCCGCTGACGGTAACCAGACCCTTTTTCAGTTTGTTGCTTGAGTAGTGTTGTAATCTCATCAATCTGGATTTGCATTGTCTTTAAAACGGTTCAGAGGGAAGAGGTTGTGGCTTGTCTGGCTCATGGAGAGTTTAGCTTTTGTTTCAGAGTTTGTTCGATTCTGTTGTTCTATGCAGAGGCTTTGACAGGTCCTTCACGCTCTAATTGATTTAATTAAGTGGACGTCCACCCCCCCTTTGGCTGTACTAATGCACAAGCTGACAGCATGCAGACACGCATCATGTTATCTCAAACTCCACAACATGAGCTTTGCTTATCTGTACTTTGCAGAGCGATCCAAGTTTCCCTCCAGAGCATCCCAGCCCACGTAGTGTCAATCCATCTGCGGTTAAACCTCACTGGCGAACTTGGACAATTCTTGTGGGTGCCGCAGAAGGCATCAGCGCTCTAATAAATGTGAACAAATGCATTTGGGTTTCTTCCATTTTCTTTATCGTGTCAACAAACGAGTGGAGAAGAATAGAGCTGAAGGATGATTTAAAGATGATCACAAAAAAGATCAAGTCTATTGGTTTTTCTAGTCAGATTATTTATTGTTCTTTGTTGAGGAGGTGGCGCTGCACGATGGCATAATAATAATAATCATGATTTCATATATTTCATAGATCCTAGATTTTTCGCTTTTTTATATATTTCTTTCAACATTTACCTCCTCCTTGGTCTTTAAAAAATCCTAAAAATGTTTTCAGAGAGGCCTTATTGGCTTTAAATTGCATTCTGTCCTCAAAATACACATTGTGAGTAATTTTGTATCGAGTGGGATGTTATTAACTGATGAAAAATTACCCTTTTTTCTGGTGCTTTTGTTGTAGCCCAAGGACAAGGGTTGAATATGTTCATCCTCCCTGGACACTCAAAGCTCTTTATACATTAACCAATTTGCATGCGCACACATTTATGCATCAGCTTGTAGGCAACTTGGGATCAAGTGCTTTGGTTAGGCCAACATGTGACAGGAGGAAGCTGGAAGCGAACCCACCACCCCCTCATCGCAAGACGACACTCTACCCACTAAAACACAGTCGCCCCAGGAAAAAAAACTGGTAGAAAAAGATACACCAGCAGGGCACATGGTGGGATTTGGATCCATCGTGATTGGACCGGTGGAAAATAGTCCAGTTTTTCTTTGAGTGCATAGAACTGCACCAGCTGAAGCCACAGGTTATCGTCTGATTAAGGCTGCAGCCTCAACAGGTAGGCATTTCCTTAGATGTGTGATCTTAATTGACTAAAATAAGAATTTAAGCGTACTTCAAAAATACAGCTCACTCCATATGGTTGGATTTCCAAACAAACTGCTTTACTGCAGGTGTCTCAATGAGACCAAGAAGTAGCTAGCATAGCCAATCCTAACGCAGCACTGCCAGGTATTTGGTGACTTCACAGCAGTCGCTGTTACATAATTTTGGGTCCTATGCTATTAAATCTGCAGCGTAGCTGGGTAAAAATATTTAGCATCTTCATTTGAGTGTTTTACAGAAAGGTTTTATCTGACTACCTAGGTATTTAGCAGCTGGTTTCAGAGACTCGGGTTACAGGTGACGCTTAGCAAACTTTAAACCAGAAATCTGCTTCTGTGGTAGAAGTATTTAGATTTTGTCTTTTGTATATTCTCAGTACTTCATTGCTGCCTCTACAAGCATTTTACTCCTAGATTACATTTAACCCAAATCAACAATGAAGTACTGTCTTAAAAGGTTTTTGAGAAATCCTTGTATTTAAGGGAAGTTCCTGGACTATACACACACAGAAAAAAAGAAAAAAGAGAAAGTGAGTGTATACAAATAGTGCATGCCTGTGCTGAGGCATGAATTATGTGAGGAAGTGTGGATGGAATTTGACTCCAGTGCAAACCTGCCACCAACCCCGCCGTTTCCACTGCAAGGCCAAACAGAGTTGCAGGAATTGCACAATAGGTGAGACAAGACACAACAGCAACCAGCTGATTGATTGTTGCTGCTATGCCAGTACTGTGGAAAGAACTCTGACCTACCAGGTTGTCCGTTTCTCCTGATTAGTTCTCTTTATACACTTTATTCATCCCACTACGGTAATCCTGCATCAAGTACAGATTCTCCCATCCAGGATTCCTACATTCTGCTTCAGTGGCAATATCTGAATTCAAATATCAGCTTTTAGTAGTATTTTCTGGTTCCCAGTGGTTTTATTCAGCATTTAGTTTTGTTTATGTCCTGATGTTGTCTGTGAATATATGAAACAAATGCACACAAAGGCATTGCCAGCAAGACTGCTGCTATTTGTACTAATAATTTCTGTCTGTTTAGTATTTACTAGATTGGTGATTGTATAATGTGTCAAAAGGACTTTTTCAATCCTATATCAAAATGATCTTACAGAGTTGCTAGACATAGGCACAGGATGATTAGCACGATGGACTTAAGAACATAAAAGTCGTTTATAAAAGGCTGGTGATGTCAACTCTTAAAGGGGCTATATGCAATTTTCGTAAATTAAAACTCGCGACTGACCCCATGTGGCCAAAAACGGAACTGCTCTTCCTTTCTGCTCGCTCTCGCAGCGCGCGCTTGTGCGCTGGTCGCTCTCAATCTTCGATCTTTTTGGGCACTTGTCAGGGGTTTAACTTTCTTAGTCTTATGTGGAGTTACTATTGGTGTCAAAGTTGTCCTTGGTCTCTTCTGTGTATTCGCACAATTCATTTAACTGCTTGCGAGTGCTGACTAGCGGTGGTGGCAGAGTGATCTGAAACATTTAACATGAACGCGCTTGACGTCACATCCGCAGACAGCGGGGGAAAAATCGGACCCGACAGAAAATAGAAAAAATTGGGATACAGGCTTATAGGTGCACCCACTGTGAGCTGACAAGGTGTCAGTATGCTCATCAGAAGATGTTTGAGTCATATATGGTCAAATAAAAAGGCTATTGTTACGTTTATTTTGGGGGGAAAGTTGCATAAAGCCTCTTTAAACTTTATTGGGGTGTAATTATTGGTAAATTAGTCTTAATATCCTTACATAATAAGGTTTTCACTATGAACTGTCATTAATTATAAGCAGAGCCATAACGATGTGATCAATATTGATAGAAGTCGCACAAATTACTTAATAATGTTGCAAACACTGATGGTGGCATTTTTTAAATAACTGTTTTTACTACAGTAGCAAAGTTATCTTGTAACAGCGACTTATCTGTGTTCTAGATTAAATAAAATTATTTGACTAAAATAATAAAATGAAAAAAATGACTTTCAGACTACTGTCTAAATAAGACCTCTAGCAACACGAGAACACGATGATGGATCAGTGTCCTTAGGTTGATGGCCGATTCTAGAAAGAAGTCAGTATTGGAAGTCTCTACCGATATTTGATCAGATTGGCTCCATCACTATGATAAATACCAACTTGTAGATTTTATATTTTTATCTAAAATACATTTTCTCAAATATGGTGTTACAGAAATAAAGTATCTGTGTAAAGACATACAATTTAACCCAGTGTCACATGCGTTTCTATGAACTGTTTAGTATTTTCTTTACATTTTTCCTCTAAATTTATACAGTAATTTAAGCTTATTATTAGAAAGTACCGAGTCATGTGCTGCGTGCTTGGAAGTTGATTCAATTGCTGAATAGAGCAACATGATAGGCCTTGTCTAATCCATTTGTGCACTCTTATATTTCCTCTAACAGGCGTACACACACAAAACACACATCCACATGGTTGCAGGTGAGGTAAGTCCTGCTTTATTTATAAGGTGTACAGCTCAGAATGCCACACGGTTCTCCTGAGGATTCACATCCGCATGCTCTGTATTTGGCTTGTAAGCATCCCCTCCTTTCTCTTTCTCTCCATCTCACGATCATATGCACATGCTACAAAGCATCTGTTTACCCTTTTGTGCAGGTTTAGCTTGGCAGAACTACAGCTGTTTGAACGTGACCTTGGCAGTTTACAGGGAGCCGCCGGCAGAGATTTGCTGACTCTGGCGCTGCGTGGTTTTATGTGGAAGGAGTGATATCATCTGGATGTCACAGAAGCAGAGATGCCTTTGTGTGTTTAGGCCACAGCAAATCACTGTAGCCAGGAGTGGAAAATGTCAAGCCGTGGAATCCAGCAGTGCAGAAACCATCTTGGGAGCAGGAGGGCTTAAATGGATTGAATTATCAGTCAGATGGGTGGACAAAGAGGAGACGGCATTAATCGGATGGCAGGACAATTGATGATATAAATGAAGGTTGTAGGGAAAATCTATATTTTTTCTAAAATTGAGGCACAGAAAATACTGAAAAGGTCTCCAGAAAAGAAACCCAATATAATCAATACCTCCCCAATTGTATTTTCAAATTTATTGATTTCCTTGTGTAACTCACTGTTTAAGGAAAATAAAGATTTGCTTTGAAGTTAGCATGAGTTTATTTATCTGTTTCACTGTAATTGTGTTTTAGAGATGAATTGTTCAGGCTTTTCATAGCCGACACAGATTTCCACTTTTCTTCAAGGTCCCACCTATATTATCTCTGATTAGTATAACAAATAAAAAATGTACTCTTATTATTTTTGAATCTCGCACAAAATGAACAATTCTCTCTTTTTAATCATTTAAGAATACGTCCAAGAATCTTTGTCTGATCCTTATTCAACGAAAAGTTAATCGGAGAGCTTAAAGCTGGGTAACGTGTTTATCGACTGAAAATAGTGAGAATTATTAGCTTTTAAATTAAATAAATTAGACGCTTCATTATTTTAAATGCTGATCACTAATCAGAGCCGATCAACAGATATTTGGCTGAACTGATAATTGGCCGATTTTGATGTCTGGTTGATTGAGGCATCACTAGTAATCCACCTTATTCCTAGATCACGTGATGCATTGCGTGATTTCTCAACTTTCCGGTCCAGCATTTTCTGCAAGACACCAATAGGCAAACTGTGTCCTGCACAGCAAATACAGTTAAACATGTGGGAACTTCAACTTTTACATCTTAAACAGGATAATCTCATCACACTGGTGATGTGAATAAATGGGCTTTGATAATGTTTAACAGAATATGGACAGAAATGGTGGTAAATATCAAACCAAATTGTGTCAATTTGGCATTTTTTGTGCTTTTCTAAATCTCTAAGAACCCATCAGTTGTGTATTTGACTATTTTCTTTATTTTATTGGCGGTAATTTTCTGTTGTCACTTCAAAAATGCGGACGGGAATCCAATGAAATAATGAATTATTACAGATCATAAAGGGATTTTACTAGTGCTCATTATTTCTAAAAACTAAAACCATTTTTGGTCTGCTCTCAGCAAATCTGTTCATCCTTTCCAGAAGCCAACACTTTTTCTTTGGTCTTTTATTATAGCCCAAACAGTAGGGTTAAGGATTGTCATCCTCCCTGCGCTTTTAGTTTATAAGTAAAAGAAGCACACTTGGAGGGCTTTCAGTGGTTTCTCTAAATTTGTTCTTCAGCCACATCCGTCTTTATTTCCCTTCTGTTGGTAACCAATGGACAACTATCCCCTGATTTTTCGGAATAAAATGTCTATAACCTGCACCAGCTAAAGGCTACAGCACCCTAGAAGGCAGCCCCCTTTGATATTAGCATGATGCAAGATGATTAGCTAGCAGTTCTTAAGAATATAATTAAAAATATTTGGATTAATAAAGTTGCTGGTAGTCTGATTTGATTATTTTTACACTGAGGCAGGCAGGTTCTCTCTTTTTACATTAAGCTTAAAACTACCCGATAAGGTTAAGGACGTCTATGCCGTTAAATTACTTTAAAGATGCAATTATCTTTGTATTAACTAAAACAAAATGTAGCCTTTACGTGCTGTCATGTTTTCACCATAGATTATGGGGTATCCCTGGTGTCTTTCTGGTCAAAATTAGGCTGTGCAACAAAGGCAAATAAACATGAGCAAGAAGGACGAACAGAACTGCAGCAATAACTTCCTGTTCAAATTCCCTTAGAAACAGTTCCCATGAGTATCAGAAAACGTGGTTAAAAATAGATTGCTTTTCTCATGCAACAGTTAATTCACGAAAAATAAAATAAACATTGAGTTTCCCACCTTATTCCGTAATTGTCTGCAACTGTTTAAATTAAATTTGCTGTGTGTACATGTTAGAGATGTAAATCTTTGCAGGCCATATAATTCAATTTTTATTGAAGCGTTCGATAACTCTAAAGGCAAAAGCTTGACGAGCCTCAATGAACTGAACTGTCAGCTTATTTAAAGACTAGTTAGCTATTTAGGCTCATTGCGGTGCTTACTTTGATGTTTAATGAAACACACATGGTTAACCTGGTAACTTTATTGCCCCACCGAAGCCAGGAAATCACCGTCTTAAATCTTAGATTAAAATTCTCAATGCGCAGTCCCTGTATGCATGCAAAAACTTAAAGATCCATCCCAGTTGTGTTTTGTTTTTATTGTCCCACGATTTGCTTCATAAGTGCACTAATGGGATTAATGCAAATGCTGTTAATGTTGAGACCACTTTACTTTAAATCTTAGTCCCAGCAGAGTTTCAGCAAAATGTTTTTGTTTTTTTCTGTTCGAGAGAAAATGATTGCTATTAGTGTTGCTGCACGTAAAAATTCATACATCAGTGTAACCTCCGTTTTTGTGTCCAACAGGTCTGTATCACATCACAGTGCTCCTCTTGCATTTTTATTAAAACAAGGGGCTGTTCTCTCCTGGGAGCCTGGAGGTAAAATCTGATCAAAGGGAATAATTCAGGTTTATAGCTGAGGGAGGAGTAGGGAGAGAGCCGCTGGAGCAGAGGGTGAAAAGAGAAGCTAAATCTCAACCCGCACTGTTACTCAGCTGCGGTTTGTGTTACACAAGGAAAGGAGATGAGGATTTCAGATGAGATTTGAGGTTAGTTACCTTACATTTTCACACCAGTCTGTTGAGAATAGGTAGCAAATAACTAGAGATATTCACCAATCAGGTTGATAAAATTGAGTTATTTTGGGCATTGGTGATATTACCTTCATATCCTTACTCATCCTTTAGGTTCCTTACTCATCCTTTAGGTTCCTTACTCATCCTTTAGGTTCCTTACTCATGCTTTAGGTATGAGTAAGGAACTCATGGTAATTATACATCGTTAGATATGGCAAGGTTGGTTTACCTCCCATGTTTCCTCATTATCAGAAATGCCTGCATCATTGCCTGTTGAAAATCTGGAGGAATGTAAATGTGTATTATTGCCTTCATCTCAGCATATGGTTACGTCTTTGTGACTGAAATGCATTTTTGTTTTTAAATTTCTCAGAATTTTTTGCTGATATTCCCAATCCCGTTGTGGTTGACTATATCTGGTGTAACTGGGTCAGTTATCATATTGCTTTTGTCTCGCTGAAGTTCTGGTTTCATTTTTTCCCCCCACAAAGATTGTTTTTTTGTTGTTTTTTTTTGTAAGAGATGAGGGATGGAGTGAATAATTTTGCTTTTATTTACTGGGATAAAGTTGTCAAATATTTAAACATTACCATATTGGTGCCCATATATAAAATAGTCCATTACCTCTGTTCTTATATATTTATTTCTTTTTTAAACACTTTTATATTGCCATAACAAAAAGTGATTTTATGCTATATTTGGGCGGCAATCATATTACAGGTACCATGCATTGAAAAAATCTTATTACCCAAAATATATTTTGGCCACTAGAATGGACTTCCACTGTCCTTTATGCTCAAACCTGATATAGATCTTGGGTATCAAGATCATAAATCTCAGGTATAATGGTGGGAACATTGTGGTAATGGAAAATAGAGTCGTGAGAAAAATCTGGGTCAGTTGCAATCAATATATCCATTTTTCTATTATACTCTGTAGCCCTTGTTCATTATAGTTTTTGTACTGTAAACATGAATTATTCTCAATAATACATTTTTTTCTTTTACAGAAGTAAAAACTAAAAATTATGGTCCACATTCTTACTAAGCACCAGTCATTATCCCTCAGTTAAAAATAATAGGGTCATGTTCTCATTGAAGCTGATGTAGTTTAATTACTTCTCTACTGTAATAAATTTGAGTAGTTTGGTGTATACCGTTTCTCTAACCATAGGTGTTCCCAGAGACATTTTACTTGTGCAGGTGCCCCAGGATCTTTCTTGTGAAAATTACACCCGAAGATCAACTTGGAGATTACAAAGAAGCCAGACTGCCTGAATAAGAAATTAAATAAAAAAAAAAAAAAAAATTATGCAGAGTACTGTTTATGGAAATGACGTTGCATTTTTAAGCCAGTTATATTAGAGAAATGCATTATAAACATCGTGTGTTCTGTGCATGTTTGAATTTAGATGCTGTAAGCCAAGCAAAATGTCTATTTCAACTCTAAATGGGTTGTTGTACTGAGGAAGACTTGAACCTTGTCATATTGATCATAAACTGAGTAGGAAAATGTGATGTTTTTCTATGATAACAAAGGACACACTAGTAGCACGCTTAACGATAATCTGCTAATTTGACGCATAAATGACTCACGGCTTCTCTTTCTCTTCATCACTCCCTCTTTGACTTTCTGTCACATCATCATTTCAAGTGCTTTTATGTATCTTCAACTAGGGGGGAAACATCCGCAGTGTTTGTTTAAACTACGCTGTTGCACTTTTGCCCTGCAAGATACGTCACACTGCTTGAGTTTTTGTTTTTTTCTTGCGAGTCACCTGGTCAGAAATTCAAATAAAAAGATACAAGCAAATAGTGCTGGTGAGGTTGTGTACAGAGAACCAGGTTATTGCATTTCCTGAGAACATGGGGCTCTGTAGAGGCGTCCCATTATGTATTTGGAGTGCAGGGAGGTGTCCAAAGGGAACAAGCACTGTGCTGTTAAGGAAGGAGTCAAACCTAGTATTTAGAAGTAGAGAAAGCATCCCAAGTTTTTTTAAAGTTGTAGCTGAACCCATAAACATGAAGAGAAACTTGGATTTATTAGGATCTCGGAGCTGTAAGGCTTGTTTTTTATCCACTTTTAATCGAATCATGATGGTGGAAAATTAAATCAAATTTGCATGCTGCATCATTCTGTGTTTAAATTAAGACGCTAATCAAAACAGAAACTTGCATAATGTGAATCCAATCATATTCGTGGGTAAAGTGTGGTGTGTTGCTGGAGGAAATTATTGAAATCTGGGTCGCTTTACAGTGCTGTATTTCTGTGGAGAAATAAAAGATTAAGTGAAAATTTATTAAATGTGTAGTTTATAAAAAATTCTAAAATGTTATTCTATATATAATACAATTATATAATTTAAACCCATGCTATTTATAATTCATGGAATGTAACATTTTGTTTAATGCTTTTTTCTGTGGTTATATTTAAAGTATATGTCATTACTTACGGAAAATAGATGTTCTAATTGGAATATTTTAAACTAGCTGTGTTTTTAAATAGAGTTGCACAATATATCAAATCAGTCTTCATCACTATATTGGTGTTGGCAATTGCAAAGAACTGTGTGATTGCAGTATAGGTTCAAGTGTTTGTGCATTCACCCTCAACGTGCCGATAAAATGTTTGACCAGATGGTTAAACCCTCACTGGCTTCGAGCAGACCATATTTATATTTTTAGAATCTGAGATCCTAAAACTTACAGAAAATGGTGAAGAAATTGGTGATGATTGAGGGGAGGGGGAGGGGGGGGGGGGGTAAAGGAAAGGAAAAAGGTAAGGAAAGTTGGGTTATAGCAACCAGTATTGTCAGTCGCATTGTTAAGCAAAAGTTTTGCGAGTTTTTCTGATATCTTGCAGCCCTAATTTGGGATGTTATGAGAAATGATTGAAAAAATGATGGCAAACACTGGTGGTACACACCCTGTGGGTACACACCAACTTTGAATCTCATAAAATGCTTCATAAAAATTTTGAGCGGAGGCACCCAGAGGGAATGATCGGATTTTAATGTAATTTGGGCCACATGAAGACCGGTGATGGGCATGTAAATGATTTGATTTGCAAGGAGCTGAGCTTTCTCTAAACTGCACCAGAGCACATAAGTGGTGGCACCAGGAGTCGAGCGATCCATTACAGGCCTGCTGTAATGTCAGTTTTTGTCCGACACAAGGGACGCTCTCTTCACAGCACAGCGTCTGACACTTTGTGTTGCTGTCCTCTTGTATCGCCGCTCTTTGACATCTTTATGCCGTACAGTTGCTCGATCCGACAAACTGGCCTCATTTAAACCCACAAAGCGCCACTTCTCAAATTCTGTTAAGACCAGATGATGTCATGTAATGCATGAGTGAAGCATCCTCATTCATTGCTTTGACAGACTGTCAGATGCTCCAGCAACTACCTGTAACACATGGCTCAATTGATGATGCACACATGTACCACCTCTAGTATCTGTTCTAGATGAGAGAGCTCCTTGCAAATCAAATTCTTTCCATACTAATCCCTGGCTTGCATGTGTTAAATTAGTTCCTAATCAGACCAATCTTTCTGGGTAGTAAACTTGGTGATTTACTGTTTTCATCATCTGTGAGTGGTTTAGTGCTGTTATGTGTATACAGTATATTGATCTCTTTAGATCTATTTTAAACATTGCTTGTGTTGTGACACAGATAGGTATGTTTTGGCTATGAATAATTATGAGTACTTGCTTAGAGCAATTATTAATAAGATACATTTTTTGTCAAACTTACCAAGTTTGGGGCACCATCCTGGGATCCAGGAAAAATAATGATAGCCAAATAGTTCAGTCTCACTTAATGTTTATGATTATCTGCCTAATAAGGCTGAGGTAAATAAATAATAGATGAAGGAATTAGTTCTTGGCATCCTTTGAACATCAGGTTACTACATATGTATGTGGAATAATGACAAACGACTTTCCAAAATAACTAAATCCAACTAAACTACTAAGTAAACGAAGATTGAATAATAAAACGTAACTACCAAAAGTAAGACAGTATAATGGACAAATAGGCAAAGAAATAAACTCAGCAAAAAAAGAAACACCCCTTTTTCAGGACTGTGTATTTCAACAATAAAGTTGTAAAAATCCAAATAACTTTACAGATCTTCATTGTAAAGGGTTTAAATAGGGATGGGTACCGAAACCCGGTATTAAATTGGCCCCGGGGCTGATTCTGACGGTCCACCCAGACCGATAAGCTTCAGCCTTCAGCGGGGACGGAGTGGCGACTGCTGCGCGCTCACGTGTGTTCGCCTTACAGATACGATGGCAGAGCAAACAAAAATAGATGCCGACAATGCACGCTGTCACATATGTAATCAAAGCTTTGCTTGCAAAGGCGGGAACACAAGTAATTTGACCAAACAACTTGCCAAAATACACCAACTACAAAACGAAAGATGCACGGTGTTTGACCGCCTGAGTGCTGCAGCAACAACAACCCCTGAATCAGATACAACAGGTATGTATGTTTGTATGCAAAGCAAACACCCGAAGCATGGACATAAGTTTGCCATTTCATTCTTACAATTAATAAATGCTGGATATTTTGAACAACAGCTTCCTTCTTATCTAAGTTTTGAAAAAATTTCTTAAACTACAGTTCCTTATTTGTGTTTTTCCCCTTTTGTTTGTCTTTCAAAAAAAAAGTACCGATAAGGATACCGATAAAGTACCGGATCGATAAGGAGTATCATTAAGAGTAGTAGTATCGATACATCCTTAACGATACCCATCCCTAGGTTTAAACAAGGTTTTCCATGCATGTTCAATTAACCATAATCAATTAATTAACATGCAGCTGTGGAATGGTTATTAAGGCCTTAACGGCTTACAGAAAGTAGGCATTTAAGGTCACAGTTCTAAAAACGCAGGGCAGTAAAGAGACTTGTCTACCGACTGAAAAACACCCAAAGAAAGATGCCCAGGGTCCCTGCTCATCTGCGTGAACGTCCATTAGGCATGCTGCAGGGAGGCATGAGGACTGCTGATGTGGCTAGGGCAATAAATTACCATGTCCACACTGTGAGACCCCTAAGACGGCACTACAGGGAGACAGGAAGGACAGCTGATCATCCTCGCAGTGGAAGACCACGTGTAACAACACCTGCACGGGATCGGATATCGGATAGAATATCACACCTGCGTGACAGGTACAGGATGGTCACAACAACTGCCCGAGACACACCAGGAACACACAATCCCTCACATTACCATCGGACTGAGCTTGTTGTCATTGCAGGCAATCTCAATGCCTTGCGGTAAAGGGAAGACATCCTCCTCCCTCATGTGGTACCCTTTATGCATGCTCATCCGGACATGATCCTCCAGCAGGACAATGCCACCAGCCATACTGCTCGTTCTGTGCGTGAGTTTCTGCATGACAGCAATGTCAGTGTTCTGCCATGAAAAGCGAAGAGCCCGGATCTCAATCCCATTGAGCACGTCTGGGACCTGTTGGATCACAGGGTGAGGGCTAGGGCCATTCCCCCCAGAAATGTCCAGGAACTTGCGAGTGCCTTGGTGGAAGAGTGGGATAACATCTCACAGCAATTAAAATGCAGTGAGAATTGAAAAATAGCGTGTTTCCTCATTGAGATCTTCATTACAAGTGGGACACCTCTTGTGGAAGTTAAACGGAATTAATTCACGGTAGTTGCACAAAGAAAATATGCGCTATAAGCAGCGGAGCCGACAGCTAAAAGACGGTACTCATTAACACAACTAATGCTCATATTTTTTTTCTTCGCCAAAAAGTAAAAAAAAAAAGAAAAAAGTAATGTTAAACAATAACTTCAAAAAAAGTATAGAATACTTATAGGTCTGATAGTTTTGTGTTACATTTGGCAAAAAGAGTAAAGAAAGAGGATGAGAGAGCTCAGCGTACCCAACAATGAATTAGGCTCATTAACAGAGTCAAAAAGACAAAAACAAAAGAAACCGTAACTTTTATACAACTTTAGCAGCAGTCTACTGATATTTGTTGAGAAAGATGAGCATGTTAACATGCGCTGGGGTCAGAAGCGAAAGCAGCCTGGTTACCAGACTGACGGTCATCAGGCTGCTGTCGCGTCTGACCTGCAGCGCCAAGATCACCTGCTGTGAGGGGACAGACGTCGCTGTGATACACATACCTCCGTGCTAACCTGGCAAGCCTCTGGAATCTTGTTTGATTCATTTTCCACCAGTCTGTAGGGTTGCAATCCAGGGGTGGCGGAGCCTCCCTCATAAAGTAATCGGTGAGTACGTTTCTCTGCTCGTTGTGCATCTCGGCTCCTCCGCGCTAACACTGACTTGATGCTAGGTTGAGACCAAGAGCAGGATGCTCCGCTTCTAACCAGGGTTGGAAGTGCGTTCAAGTAGGTTCACTGGCAGTGAACCGAGACTTTTTGTTTTGTTTTTTGTCAAAGTGGTCCCACGCCAAACTTTGCTGCGACCTCTTCATGTCAATGCTACTTTTGAAACACAGAAACTCGCAAGAAACTGAGTCGGCCTGTGGGTTTTATTTTCAGTCATCGCCCTCGTGTGGTAAAGTGTTTCATTACTGCCACATAGAAAAGTTTATTGCATTCCTTCAAAACTCACACTACGCAACAGAACATGCGTTAATTGATCGGTAAAAAAAAAATGTCATCAATGAAATTCTTAATGATCAATTAATCGATCGTCGATTAATTATGCCCATCCCTACAGAGGACGTTTCTTTTTTTGCTGAGTTTAGAAACGATAACCAATGAATTGATGGTGATGTCACAGTTCAGTATGAATATGTATGCTTAAAGACAAAAGCTTGTATTTTAGGGTTTTGGAAGTGAAGCTAAGTTCGCTTAAAACTAATTGTGACTAGTTTAAGACTATATGGCATCTTTTGGTTTGTGTTCAAGCAACCAATTCACAATGCAATGCAGAAGTGAAGACAACATTGCAGTGAATATAATGTTGCAGAAAAGGGCTCAGCATGAGCGGAAAATAAGACGAGTGCTTGTTGCACAGTTGTTTTGGTTTTATATACCCAGAATCCCGGAATACAATGGGAAGCCCAAAGTCACGTCCATCTACTTCCGGTACATGGGTCCCCTACTGTCAAAAAATATGAATGAGTCAATGGAATGATAAAAGGTATATTCTGATCCCGTTTGAAATGTGCCACGGACTTAACATATAATGTCCGTGAATTTTAAAGACACATTTTGATGCTGAGAGAACGCTAATTTTTGACAGGCGGCAAAAGTTACTTCAGGTTTTGTGTGAAAACACTTAGTGGACTACAACTGAAGAAGAAGAAGAAAAATGGCTGAGTTTAGCAGCTTCACATTCTTCTTCCAGGACGAAGCAAGGAGCATTAAACATGGAGAAAACCACTATAAATCTGTCCCTGTGGAAAGTGGCAGTTATGCTGGGGGAGAAATAGTCGGTCGAGTGAGAGCCAGCATGCGGGACAAGCTCTACAAGGTCTCTGAGTATTTCAGGTCCTAGCTAATGTGAAGTCATATATGCGACTTCTGATTTGTAGTCGTTTTAATTACAAATTTTTTAAAGCAGTTAAATCAGAAGTCTCATGACAAACGCAGTCGAAACGCACATTGTTAGTTATCATTTAAATTGAGTTACAGCATATGTGTGATTCAGGGCGTAAGCCAAAGCGGACCAGAAAATAAATTTTGTCGCTTCATTGACTTTTATTTGTTTTTTTTGTTTTTTGTTTTTTGGTCAGGGGGGCCATGGGCCAACTGGAAGGGGAGGAGACTTAAGCCGCGTTCACACCGGTCAACGCGTCCAGGCAGCAGGGCAGCTAGATTACATGCAAGTCTATGGTATCTACGCATCTAGTGGGCGGCAAACTGCCAAGCAGCAAGTCGCGCGCGTCGGCGCAGCTGGCATCAGCGCGTCCACGCAGCTAATGCCCGGACGCCCCGACGGTTCGTCGGGGCGTCTGCTGCTCAAGTTGGGAAAATTGAACTTTCGGGCAGCAGACGCGCGGCGTCAACCAATCAGAGCGACTCGTTGTACTGACGTAGTAACTACTTCCATGGGGGAATCGGCAAATTTTTTATTCAAGATGGAGGACAAACTGATCGTCGCTGTATGTAATGTCCGTGAACTGTATGACCCGTCTTCGTCTTTTTACAAAGACAGGAAGAGATCGGATCTGATTTGGAGGAAGATATCGGAGGATATTGGAGTGCCAGGTAAGCAGTTAAATATATTTCTTTTAACTTTCAACGTTGTGTGGCTTCATTAATTAAAGCCCAAGCCACTCTCTCGACAAGATCCGCCATGTTGTAAACAACTAGCAACAGACAAATCCACGCCCGCACACTGACGTAATGACGTGACGCGCTGATGCCCCGACGCGCCGACGCAGACCACAAGTGTGCAAGCAGCTGGGTTTTAATTTTAAAGCGTCGACTTTCGTCCGTTTGAGCGATTTGACGCCTGGACGCGCTGACCGGTGTGAACGCGGCTTTAGGCTCCCCATAGTCTGCCTCCTGCTTTTGGTGTGTCCTCATGCAATCAAACCGCACCAGAGTCCACTTCAACTGAGCTTGCTTGTTCACTTCAACCAGGGCTTGCTTTTTTTGGCCCACATTGGAGTTCGATTGCGCATTCAACCCTCCCCATAGGAACCGGACTTTCTGGGCGAACCAATTAGAGTTCGATTAAAGCAGACTAAACAGGCTGGGTGAGAATGCATCCCTAACTTTGAATTTGAATCTTGCATCAATAATCTACCACCATTATGCAGCAACCCTTTATGCCTAACGCACTCTAGAAAGGTCAGCATTTTTGTTTAATCGGACGATGACATATTTGGCAGGCGATGCAGGAAATTAAAAAATTGGAAGTGAATCTCCTCTCAGTGGCAGATTAATCAGATGCCGCTTCTATCTGGCACGTTCCTTTCCCTTTTCCCCTGTATCCTGTGGCTCTACAGCTCACATTTGCCTTTGTGTGCCTGAGATTTTGTTCTTGAGAAAAGGAAGTACCTGGAATTGAAGAATGAAGGGAGAAATCTAATGAGAAGAAATGAAAGTGGAATTGTCCTCATCAAAAGCATGGTTACACTTTTTTCATGCTTTTTAAGATATTTTCCATAAGTCAATGTGAATTTATGATACAATCCAATCAGGGGCAAAGACTGCTGACTTGAAAAGTACCTTATGTAATTATTCATAAGGTAGAGGGGCCCACCACTAGATTGGAACTGCAATACACCCATTTGTGGGTTCAGATCTTGATATAATAGATAAAAAAAAAATAGCATTCCAACTGTGAATTGTAGCTTAGATATAAACTTAAATATTTTAACCTGAAGTGTTATTCTAATTAAATGCATGGTAAGATGACCAGAATCAGCCTTCTTAAACAAATCAGGTTATGGAAGATAATCAGTTTGGCCCCTTTAAAACACAAGAAAGCATTAAATAACAATTAAAGAATGGAAGTGTTTGGCCTTCTAGATTTACTTTAACAACTTTATTTTGAGTGCACAACTTATTCTGCAACATAAGCCACCTACAAAAAACTGTTATAGTGCTTTGTGTTTGTATAAAGTCAGTAAACTCTTCCTGAGATTTGTTTTTTAATGAGAAATCTCACTATGATATTAGCAGAACTAAAGTCCAAATATATTATTTTTCTGTAGAATCGGCATCAATGGCACTTGAAATATAATATCCTATCAAATATATTGCATCCAAGCACTCCTTTGCAATTGCGATGTACCAAATTGTAAGATAATTTTAATAATCTCAGGCAAGGCAAGGCAATTTTATTTGTATAGCACACTTTCAACAGCAGGGTAATTCAAGGTGCTTTACATGATTTGGTGATTTAAAAGAAACACATAAAAGAAACACACATTACACATGATACACAATAGAAAAAATAAAAAAAAGCAAGAGAGCATGAACACATTTCATACATATAACATCAACCATTTACTCAAAGGCAATTCTAAACAGATGGGTTTTTAGTCTTGATTTAAAGCAGTTCAGAGTTTCAGCAGCTCTACACTCGTCAGGAAGTCCGTTCCAGATAAGGGGAGCATAGAAACTGAAAGCTGCTTCTCCATGTTTAGTTCTGAGTCTAGGGATGTTTAGTAGGCTAGAGTTGGAGGACCTGAGTGGCTTTGGTGGTTGGTACCATGACAACAGGTCTTCAACATATTTTGGTGCTAAGCCATGTAATGATTTATAACTAGTAAAAGTATTTTAAAGTATATTCTCTGAGCTACAGGGAGCCAGTGTAAGGACTTTAGAACTGGGGTGATGTGCTCTGAGGTTCTAAGCTGCATATTTTGAATGCGTACCTTTGAGCATGCAGGAAATGTTTAGCTATTAGATCAGTTTTGAGCTGAGTTGTGTTAATACAGGAATTCTGTTTCTGTATTTCATAATTTACCAATCTCACTGGAGAACAGAGCTACTTTCTGAAATACTCTTTAATTTTCTATTAGTTTGGGTTTTGATTTGCTTTAAAAACCTTGAAACATGCCTGACTTTTCCAGTAAGCTATTTTTTTCTTTCCCTTTCTTTGAATAGCTGAGTCCGAAGAAGCCTCCTCTGTATGCGAACAGGCATGGCTCAGTTTTTGTGGTCTGAATGTTCCCACTTCTCTGTCCTATTTCTAGCTGACTTGAAGAAATGCTTTTGATGTCATCTTTTTGTGGTTTGAAATTTTTTCTTTGTAAATACCATGGCATTCATGTGTACAACATCTTTTTTAGTTCTCTAAAACTAAAGAGGAGTGGAAAACAACCACACCATGGGGAGGAAGATGCACTCCTCATACACCCCTCCCTCTGTTTAAGGATTTTTTTTAAATGGACTGCTAATGTGTGAGTTACAGACCGAAAACCTTTCAGAGGTGTAAATTCTAGTTGTATGTCTTTTGCCGCTTAAAAATGCGAGGAAATGTAGCAGGAGCCGACAAACATGTGAACAACATCTTCATCCCTAAGTGCATCTGAAAGGTATCCAACTGTAACTCGGCCTGGTTTTGTTGTCAGAGATGAATCATCTTGTGAGGACGAGCATTGAGCCTCTTTTAAATCTCAAAAAGCTTTGTCCGTGTTGGCTCCTACAGCAAACCTGGCTTCCTCCCGTTTCAGTGCGTTCGGTTCGCTCTAAATGTTTCCGACAGTGATTGCCAATAAGGAGTAAAATGGTCCTCCTCCTTCCTGTGAGAGGCAGCTACTGCAAACATTGTAGAGTTGAGGGGGGGAGGTGGAAATAATCTCCCATTGGTTGAAATTTGGCAGCCTTTGACCTGAATGCCAAACACAGAAAGCGCTGCCAAAAGTTTTTTTTTTTTTTTAACATTCCCTCTTTTTTATAATCCTCTTTTATTCCCTCTCTTCCTCTTTGTGAGCTGTTGAAAGAGACTCTGAACGCTCACCCGTCATGGAGAGGAACTGTGAAGTGTAGTTGAACCCCAGCTCAGCAGTCTGTTGCTCATCTTTCTCTCTTAGCATTTATTTGTAGAGGAACAGGGGGTCATGAGGAGTTTGAGCTGTAAGGCCTTTGTCTTTTTTTCTTTTAATTTTTCTTTTTTAGCCCACTTTAACCCAGTTTGTTTGTTTGTGAGCATCAAGGGAGCAAAAACCCTTTTCTTTAACTCATTTTTGACAAAAATGAAATGTGTGTCCCAAGAAACGGCAAATTAAATCTAATATAAATATGGTTAAATATAACCAGATCTGTTTTTCACTGGTCGTAGCTCTCCGCAGATAGATTTCTCACCGTCTTAATGGGAGTGAGTCAGAAGGAGCTGTCTGACTTGGTTGATGGTTAAGGGGAAGGGTGATCATAATTTAGAGTAGCAGCCTCTGTAGCACCTTCTGAGCAAGATTCTCAAAGATGCAGAAATTGGTATCATAGGTAAATGGTGGTACCTTTCTGACATGATCATGGTCAGAAACCATGCTGAGAAACAAGATATTTTAGAACCACTAAACAAAGCTGCCACAATCGGAAGAAACCATTGAAAGGTTTTATGGAAATGTATTCATTTCTAACCAGAGGTGGAGCTAGACTTTTTTGTTGTCTGTCATTTTGACCGACGCGGTCAACAAAATTCAATCATAATCTATTTTTACCCATCAGTTTTCAAAATGATTACATTATTTTCTATTCATTTCAATTATTATTCAATCTGAACAAGCTTAACAGTGAATTGCATATAAACAATGAAATTAAACGATTGCACTTAAAGTACAAACAGTGCACCTGCTGTGGCCTGAACGCAGTCTCACAACTTCCTCGTGGTCCGCATGGAACTGAAATGCTCATCCAATTGTGGGATTTATGCCACTTACAGATGACTTCCCATGGGGGGTAAGATGTTGTTCTAGAGACTGAATCCACTCTCCGCTGCCACACTGGAGACTGGAATTACAAGTACCACTTGAGGCAAAGTTTTTAAATTGCAACATTTCGATTCAATTCAGTTTATTTATATAGTGCCAATTCACAACAGATGTCATCTCAAGGCACTTAACAAGAAGTCATTTCAATACATTAATACAAACATTCCAATCAGTTAAAAAGTTTCCTATTTAAGGAATCCCAGCAGATTGCGTCAGTCATTGGCGTGAGGTTGGGCAGACTTTTCAACCACAGCAATCCCTCATATTGAGCAAGCATGTAGCGACGGTGGAGAGGAAAAACTCCCCTTTAACAGGAAGAAACCTCCAACAGAACCAGGCTCAGTAGGAGCGGCCATCTGCCACGACCGTCTGGGGGTTTGAGAAGACAGAGCAGAAACACAGAAGGAACAGAAGATCTGATATAAGAGAGCTTTCTATGTTACAAAAAGTAAAAAGTTGATAACAGGACACAGTGGATGTTCAGCCACTGGGAGCACCATCCCAGTCGATGCCCCCCGTCCAACAGGGCATTGCAGCCAAGCAGGATACCAGACCAGGTATATCTTCTATGGAGAGAAAAACGCTGAGAGAACACAAAGTTAACAGTCGAAATAACATTTCTCCTATTGAAGTGATCAGAATTCGGAAAGGCTCTCTGACCGAGCCTTTTTCTGACCCGCAAGCTATCGCTTCAGCTGGCGGACATCCCACAGCATGCGACGCTCCTGCACTGGTTGGCACTACACCTGGCTCTTTGACCAGCCGCACCGATCACAAACGCGCTTGAAAGCATCCGTAACTCAACACGCTCCTGGTTAGCGAGATGTAATGACAACAGGGTCACAATGATGTGATTTCTGACTGTTTTCAGTTTTTTGTTTTGTTTGTTTCCTGGATATCGTATTGAAAACAGCAACGCTACATTTCCTAGCTTTCTGCAAATTCATTTCCCTCGCTGTGATTGGATGATGTTTGTGTCATGAGTTTTGTAAACACACCCCGATTCTACTGGCTCTGATGGGTCAATGGTTGTTGCTCTGGATTGTTGTCTGATTGGAGTACAGAATCCTTCGACACACAGGGCCCAGAGTACCTGCAGGAGCGATACTTTGACTCTTGTATTGTTGCAAAAACAATTAGAGGGAATGACCATCTATGGTGAAATATGGGCGAAGAAAATGGAACCTATGAAAAACTATTGCAACTGCATACTTTAAAAATGGACATTAAAATGATGTAAAGTCAATAAGAGACTATTGTCATGCAACAGAGTTGTTTAGTTACCAAACAGCAGCGCAAAGCCCAGACCTAAATCCGATTGGAAATCTGTGACAAAACATTGTGACTCTCTTCATCCAATCTCAATGAGTTTATGGTATTCTTGCAAAGAAAAGGCAAAACATATCAGTTTGTAGCTGTCTAGGGCTAATAACAAATACAGGAGACATGTTTTTGTCAGATTTCATCTAAAAGAGGGATAAACATTGTAAAACTGACAAAGTTGTAATCCGGTCTAATCCAGCTACTGCTGCCTGAGGCACAGAGGCCAAACTCACACACCTCTCATCTCCTGAAAGAGCAGACGTCACCCTCCCTCATCTAGTCATAAATATGTCCTCCTGATTCACTTTCCTCCCTAAAGAATCCCAGCTGTTGCCTTCGACCCCTCCTTAAATGTCAAGATAACCCACTGAATCCCAAGCCTTCTGCTGCCTTTGTTACTCCAGTTTAAAAAGAACAAAAAAACGTCACACATCCTGGAAAGTCGAGCAGTTTAACTTGGAGTAAATTTGGCACAAACTCCTCACTGTTACACAACTCCCTTCCTCTCCTCCTCTCTGCCATCCCTGTCTCGGCCTGCGAGGCGAGAACCAGTTTGACAGCTTTTAGTGACGGCAAGCATAGGCACATTTTCTGTTGCACATGAGCTGCTTTAGAGCAGCCATTGGCATTCTCCTGCAGTGACGCAAACTATTGGTTGAGACCGTAACAGCAGGAATGCTTTCAGTCATCTCTGACTCTGCGGTCGTGGCCTAAGTGAAACTGAGATTAATCTCTGTGGTTACGCAAAGAGGGCACTATTTTCCACTGCCACTGCTGGTGTGTACGGATAAATAATTTACACAGAAGTTATGAATCGTTCCACTGCTAATGAAATATTTTTATATGGTTTAATTAAAGCAACTAATCTTATCATGACCCCTTTTTTTTCTTTTTAACCCTTACCCATAAAGGATAAAATACAAACTAGATTATTTAACAAAAAAATGTCGATAGGGCCTGCCACTTGGTGCGTATCAGTCAGATCCAAATCAGAGGTTCTGTTGTTGAGGTAGCTCCAGGGAGCCTGTAGACCGTTGGATCATCTGTCACACATCCTGAACAATAAAGAAAGTAATGACTTAAAGCTCATCTTCTGCATTACGAGCAGTGTATATGCTTTACAAAGCTAAAATGTTTTTAGCTGATATACTAAAGGTTGTGGATGACTAACTACCATGTTTCATCTTGTTAAGATACTCCATCTAATGTGGTAACAGCAGTTTATAGGCTAAAAGTAGTTAAAAAGTTAACACTAGCTAACATACTAATAGTAACATCTGGGCTATCTGTGGCATGTTCACTAGCATTAACTAACTTCATTCAGTAGCCTATGTTAAGCGTTTGTGTCAAAATTAACAAAATTTAGCTATGCTATTGTTAATCATGTTGGCTATCAGCACCATGTAAGCCAACATTAGCCTACTTCATTAAGTATGTCAATTTTAGCTACGAAATCAAAAGGAGATCAAATGTTGATGGTAACTAATTTGCTAACGTTAGCATCTTGACTATAACTAGCATGTTGACCAAGTCATTCCATTCAGTATGTTAACTTTATATTTTATGTCAAAATTAGCTAAAAAAGCTACCATTAGCATGTTGCGTATCACGAGGATGTTTACTTACATCAATGTACTACATCTACTCCACCAACATCAGTGTACAACCTAAAGTTGTGTGCACTGAATGTAATCCCCTGCATTGCTTTGGCAGGCCCCAGTAATCAAAGAAATCTTCTTGCATCTGTAATGAAGGCTGTTGTGCTATTTTTCCTGTCTAGACTTTGTAAAACTGTCTGTTGTTCACATGCACTAAATATGCATGAGTAACTTCACCCATATGCTTCCTAATGCACGCGAATCAATGTTGTTTTCCATTTTAACCTCTGCGGGGGTTTCTGTTTGAATCAGTTAATGACTAATCATTTGAACACGGTGGTAAAAAAAGCTCGATACATATCTATTATTCCCTTTTATGTGGCAGACTATTTTTAACTCTGTTTAAAGGTTGTTTTCAGCTATGAAACATGACTCAACAGCTAATCATAGTCTTGCTTGAGATTAGGTTTTCATTTTTTGCTCTGGAAAGATCACTCATTTCATTACTCATTTTAAAGCTTATTTTCAAAGGTAAAACATTGACAATGGAGGTGACTGTTGTTCGGAATATTCTTTCACAAATGTGTTACAAGTGATTAAATCAATAAGGGCACAATTTCCTTTCCTGTGTTCTTGTAATGTTCTTGTTTTCATTTTCTTCAAAGTGTGCTAAATATAAACTGGATTGGCCAGATTCGTCTCATACCGTGAGTTTGCATTATTACTAAAGGTTTTCCCAGAGCAGAAGTTATGCCTAGGACAAGCAAAGACTCAGTACTACAGTTCCTGAACAGTAAGGTGGTCTGGCTGACCCGTGTCAAATGACCTTACTCAAAGCCTGGTGAAATAGAGCATGTAATCGCTCACTGGCTGTCTGGAAAAAAAACGCAATAGGCGAGGTGCATTTGTGCACAAGTGAGGGTGCACAAATTTTTTTTGTTTTTGTGTGTGTTTTTTTGCTGCTCTTTGCCTAAAAAAAACCCTTTCGGAAATGCTTCGGTGCCGTCATTAAACTTAATGCTTTCGGCTAATGGTGTTATCTGGTATCTCCCACCACAACTGAGCTTGACTGCTAGATGTATATGAACTGCTGCCACAATTTCCATTTAAGGAATTAAAGGTTTTAATGCCAGTTCATGCTCAAAATATTACCGTGGACATTTATCTTGGTTATGTAATAGACTGGAAACCTTTTCAGGGTTTATCCGGACTAATACCCAGCGTGAGTGGGGATAAGCACTTTAGCAATTCTACTCGGAGGGGGGATGAATGTGAATCATTTTTTAATGACTTCTTACTTGTGACAGTGGTGCTGAGCTTCACAAACACAGCTCACAGTTCAAAATTATTCATATTCCCTTGAACCTCTTCGCATTTAGGCATGTTGCAACCACAAAACTTGGTAGCAGATGAACATAAAATCATGCATACATCTGAGATTAAAGTAAAAGAATAGTGGCTTTTATTTATAAGTTGCTTTATTATTGAATGCAGTTCATCCGTGTGCAAGGACTTTACCAAGATTGCCCTGACCGACCCAACTTTGACCATCCGAGGAAAAGCATCCCCACAGGATTAGGTATCAATTAGGGTATTGATAAAAATTTCAAAAATCGTTTCGATTCTGATTCTCAAGAGTTAGAATCGATTATCCCAATCTGTTCCAATTGGATATTTATATGGGTCAGTGCTATTAAAAACTTTATCGAGCTGTTACCTTAGTTACATGACTGTAATTTAATGACGCACCACTGAATGGGGTTTCAGTTTACCGGGGGAAACAGTATTAACCCTTTCAGACCTAAGCCTTAAAATGGCCGTATGGATTTTTCCTCCTATTCTAGCTGTAAAAAGAGGAAACAATGTAAGATGATTAAATCGATTTTTGGACTTACTAAACAATTTTGTAAATTTTTTATAAGAATCCATTCATAATCAGAGAATCGATTTTTCCCAACACAGCACTACGTAGCATGATACTGACACCACCATGTTTCAAGCAGACTATATTTATTTTATGGTATTTATAGTGAGATTAAATTACACTCAGTTGGACTGACAGGGTGACCTCTGAAGATTGACTGCACTGGATTGTAATTAGGGGTGTCAGAGTAAATAAATAAGCATTACATACTTTTTAGGCTTTTATTTAAAAAAATATTTTTGACAACCATCAATAATTTTCCTTCCAATTTAAAGCTATGCACTACTTTGTGTTCATTTATTACATAAAATCTGATTAAATATGTAGAATTTTGTGGTAACATGAGAAAATATAGGAAACCCCCTTCTGTGTTTGAATGAGGGTTGGCTCAGTGATAAAGCTGAAAAGAGAATCAAATGTTTAGTTTGTCCATTCAGGGATACTTCACAAATACGCCAACATGGCAGATATTTTAGATCTTTTTCTATAATCAGCCTTGTCCTGAGAAAATGTCTGATTGTGTTCAGAATTACAGATTGCTCAACATCATATGTCATTGATTTGTGCCTCACTCCACTTCCCTCCTCCTCCTTCTTCTTCTTCCCAGGAGGACTCCATGAAAGATGACAGAGGAGGTGATTGTTGTAGCCAAGTGGGACTACATGGCCCAGCAGGACCAGGAACTTGACATCCGTAAAAATGAGCGCCTCTACCTCCTCGACGACTCAAAGACGTGGTGGCGCGTCCGCAATGCCGCCAACCAGACGGGTTACGTGCCGTCAAACTACGTGGAGCGCAAGAACAGCTTGAAGAAAGGCTCACTGGTGAAGAACATCAAAGACACACTGGGTAAGAGGGATTCAGCTTCTTGAGGCTGTGGAGAATAGGGTCCCCTGAGTGCATGAATTATCGCTGCTAGAGTGTAGACATGCTTTTCATCAAAAGCTGTAAATCTGTGTCCCACAATGAATAAGATGAGAGATTGGGTTTCCGTGCGCTCTGAGAGTTTGTTTTTTAGTCTGGATTTTCATAAAGAGTAAAACAATTTTCTTGCTGTGTTCCTGTCTTGGCTGGAAGCTGTCACCAAGCTCTCCAGGGAGTCTGTTGAGTTGGCCATTGCTCTCAGCTGTCAGCACTCTGTCGCTCAGTGTCCCCAGCCGTGACTTGAATATACTAGTCTCTCTGTGTGGGTATAGCTTTCAGCTTGGGGGGGGGGGGGGTATAGTGTAAGTGAAAGGAAGTCTTTACTTTTCTCAGTTTAAGCCAGAGAAAATGGAAGTCCTACTTCTATTGACCGGCTATTAAAGCAATTGCATATAACAGATTATTCAAACAGACGTCTGCTTTATGCAATACATTTTCTTTTCACTTTGCCAGTCCCATGCACAAAGAAGACAACAATTATCTGTCTGTATCAAAAGATGAATTTTTCATCCCATTATTAAAAGTCATATCTGAAATATTTTAATCTAAAGAAGAAAAACAAAAAAAGATGAAAGAAAGTACAGCCTAATATACTCACGCAGAAACACCTTAGGCTTTGGGAAGTTATGTTTTATGTGTGATGGTTTATTTAAAGAAAAATACAGAACACACTGAACATTTTAGGTCAACATTTAGTGGGTCTGTGTGCTTTTGCTTGAAACCAGAGCTTAGAGGTGCGCAGTGACTAAGTGGTCTCGAAAAGCTGTCACTGAGCCCAGCTTTTTACATATTCATAGATGTATTCCCAATCCCACTGGCTCAATGTTGTATCCATCGATGTATCTGTTGATCTGTCTGTCCATACATCAGTCTGGCCATCCATTTTTTTGTCCATAATCCATCAACCAATTTATTTTTGTCCAGCAATTGTCTGTCTGTCCACACATCCATCTGTTGATTTGTCCAACCATCCATCCATCCATCCATCCATCCATCCATCCATGTTTTTATGTCTACTGTTCGGCAATCGGTCTGTCTGTCCACACATCCAGCCATCTGTTCATTCATCAGTTTGTCCATCCATACATTGTTGTCTTCATTTGTGCTTTTTCTATCTACTTGGTAATCTGTTCATCCGTCTATAGGTCCATATATCCATCCATCCATCCATCCATCCATCCATCAATCTGTTCATCCATCCGTCTACACATCCATTCTTCCATCCATCTATCCATCCATCCAGAAAGCCGGATTTACATAGAAATATCAGCAGTAAAATCAATTCAATTCAGTTTATTTATATAGCGCCAATTCACAACAGATGTCATCTCAAGGCACTTAACAAGAAGTTATTTCAATACAATTATACAAACATTCCAATCAGTTAAAAAGTTTCCTATTTAAGGAATCCCAGCAGATTGCGGCAGTCATTGGCGTGAGGTTGGGCAGACTTTTCAACCACAGCAATCCTTCAGCAATCCCTCATACTGAGCAAGCATGTAGCGACGGTGGAGAGGAAAAACTCCCCTTTAAGAGGAAGAAAGCTTCAACAGAACCAGGCTCAGTAGGAGCGTCCATCTGCCACGACCGTCTGGGGGTTTGAGAAGACAGAGCAGAAACACAGAAGGAACAGAAGATCTGATATAAGAGATCTTTCTATGTTACAGAAAGTAAAAAGCCGACAACAGGACACAGTGGATGTTCAGTTACTGGGAGGATCATCCCAGTCGATGTCCCCGTCCAACAGGGCATTGCAGCCAAGCAGGATACCAGACCAGGTATATCTTCTATGGAGAGAAAAACACTGAGAGAAAACAAAGTTAACAGTCGAAATAACAGAATGTACTGTAATACAACTGGAGAGTCGTAGGAGAAAAGGAAGTAGCAGAGTGAAGAAAATTGGTAAGTCTGTCCTCCAGCAGTCTAAGCCTATAGCACCATAACTACAGAGCTAGCTCAGGATGACCTTAGCCACTCTAACTATAAGCTTTATCAAAAAGGAAAGTTTTAAGCCTGGCCTTAAAAGTAAACAGAGTGTCTGCCTCACGGACTAAAGCTGGGAGCTGGTTCCACAGGAGAGGAGCCTGATAACTAAAAGATCTGCCTCCCATTCTACTTTTAGAAATCCTAGGAACTACAAGTAAACCTGCATTCTGAGAGCAAAGTGCTCTGTTAGGAACATATGGAACAAATAGATCTCTGATGCATGATGGAGCTTGATTATTAAGGGCTTTGTATGTAAGAAGAAGGATCTTAAATTCTATTCTGGATTTAACAGGGAGCCAATGAAGGGAAGCTAAAACAGGAGAAATGTGAGCTCTCTTTTTAATATTCATCAGAACTCTTGCTGCCGCATTTTGGATCAACTGAAGGCTTTTAATGGCATTTTGTGGACTACTTGATAGTAAAGAATTACAGGAGTCCAGCCTTGAGGTAACAAATGCATGGACTAGTTTCTCAGCATCACTCCTGGACAGGATGTTTCTAATTTTAGCAATATTCCGGAGGTGAAAGAAGGAAATCCTAGAAACCTGTTTAATATGGGATTTAAATGTCAAGTCTCGGTCAAAAATAACGCAGAGGTTCTTTACGTTATTACTGGGGGCCAATTTAATACCATCCAGATGACGTGATTGACTAATCAGTTTCTGTTTAAGAACTTCTGGTCCAAAGACAGCAACTTCTGTTTTGTCAGAATTTAAAAGCAAAAGGTTTAGATTCATCCATGTTTTTATGTTTTCCAGACATGCCTGTAATCTACCTAACATACTGGGTTCATCAGGATTTATGGATAAATATAGTTGTGTATCATCTGCATAGCTGTGGAAATTGATCCCATGCTGTCTAATGATTCTACCAATTGGGAGCATATATATGGTGAACAGAATTGGTCCAAGCACAGACCCTGTGGAACTCCACAAGTAACCCTTGAGAGTGAAGAAGATTTATCATTTAGATGAACAAACTGGAATCTATCAGACAAATATGATTTAAACCAGCCTAGTGCTGTTCCTTTGATCCCTGCAACATGTTCAAGCCTTTCTGAGAGAATATTATGATCGACTGTGTCAAAAGCAGCACTGATATCTAACAAAACCAGAACAGACACCAGTCCATTATCTGAGCCCATGAGAATATCATTAGTAACCTTCACCAGTGCTGTTTCAGTGCTATGATGAGCTCTAAAACCTGACTGAAACTCTTCAAACAGCTCGTTACTGTTTAAATGCTCACAGACTTGATTAGCAACAATTTTCTCAAGGTCTTTGGATAAGAAAGGAAGGTTAGATATAGGTCTGTAATTCACTAAGTCATCTTGATCAAGGGAAGGTTTCTTGAGTAAAGGTTTAATTACAGCTATTTTAAATTCCTGTGGTACGTATCCGTTTACTAAGGATAGATTCATCATATCCAAAATGGGGCCAGGAACCAAATGGAACACTACTTTAAATTATTTGGTTGGAATTGGGTCCAACATAAAAGTTGAAGGTTCAGATGAGGCTAATATTTTTGATAATTCCGAAAGCTCGACTAAATCAAAACAGCCTAAGCACAACTAAGGTGCTACAATTCTTTCCGATACTGCCTCATTTACTGAGGAAGAAGTAATCATGTTTGGGAGGATGCTAATGATTTTATTTTTAATAGAATTAATTGTATTTATGAAGAATCGAAATCATGTCGAAGTTTTGCATACATACTTTAATAAAAAGCTAAAATGGATGGAAAATTATTTTTTGTTTGAAGAAACATCAATTTAGAAAAATATTTTGTAGGACTCCTGATTGGTGTGTTGTGATATTCTATGTGTCATTCATGTGACTGGTTACATTGTCTTGCGTCCAACTGTTGACTTTTAGGTTTCTTAAGTGTAGGATAAGTTCGGTCGATTTTGACGTATTGCAGGAAAAATTATTCCCAGACCTTAAGGTAGACTGTGACCTAATTTATTTTCACAAGTTTTTGAATGTGGAAATGTAGGCATGAAATCATTTGGGACAGTGGGGCTCTCTAACACCCACTCAGATGTTTTCCTTACGAAGGGAACAAATGCCACAGATGTCACCCCCAGCAATCATCCTCCACAAATTAAATGGCCTCAGTTAGTTTTTCTAAACTTGGTTGTAAAGGAAGCAAAATATAAAAAGTAGTCACCTGCTCTTTTGATCTACATATGTGTAGCAAAGCAAGCACTGAAATTAATTTGCTTTGACAGTCTAACGACGAGATACATTTTCCTCTATCAGAAGGACTTGGAACAGGAACATGGGGAACCTGGCCAGAAAAGGGAAATGCCTGGTGGAAATTCCAGCAAAACAGTTTAAATGTAAAAGAAGAAGAGTTTGGTTTCTAAAGGCAGCTGTTGTTGGAGGTGAAAGAGGTCGACCTCTCCCAGCTCTGGATATAGACCCTCGGGGGCACTGCAGCTGCATGCCGGTCACACTGGCACACCCTGTAGCGGTGGGTCATCGTAAACAAAGTTCACCGTGCAGAGATGAGGCCCTCCTCTCTCTCTCTTACCTGCTCCACCACCATTTTCCTCTACTCTCTCCACCACTGTGGACCTCTGGTTTTCTCTTATCAGTAGTTATACTACAGGACAAGTCAGGCACCTAATGGCTGTTTCGAAATGATGGATTACCTCCCCGTTTTCTGACTAAGTTACATATCGACTACAACATTATGGCCTCATTCCGTCCCGTCTGGGCAGCATCCTTCCTGCCTGGAGCTCTTTCCTGTTAAAAGCCTGTGAAAATCCAATTGGCGAGAACACTTTGATGATGAGGTGATGAGCAATAGGTGAGGGTCAGGTGCTAATGGAGGCTACTCACACACTTCAACAGACAGTTTGATTGGCCGAGAGCTTGATTACTTCATCAGATTTTTTCCCCCTCGTTTTAATCCCCTTCAGTGAGTTCACACTGTGGCTGTTTGAGGATTTTGATACCCTTTCGTTACTGTTATCTCCAGCTTTTGCTCTCCGTGTAAGCTGCTTTTTAGAGCAGTTGTATCCTCAGCATCCATTTGAACAGAGTCTTAGCTATAAGTGGCTGCCTGCTGCTCGGTGTCCCACTTTCTTCTCCTTGGAAATAAAAGCAGCAGTGTGTAAAGAAAATAAGCACAGGCCTTACTGGTTGCTGAAACTGGGTCAGTACTCACCTGTAAAACTGAAGAGGACATTACATTTCTGTCTGAGTTTTGAAAGAGTACTTTATTTGTTTGAGGTTGTGTAAGGGAATATGAGGCTGAGTGAACCATTAGGTGCCAAATTTGGGTATAACGAGTCATCGTTAAGTAGTAATCACAGTCAGTACTCTACACTGGTGCTGAAGCCTGATTATCATCATTGCTTCTGGTTGTAGTCGTTTACACAAGTGTACACACCATGGCAGGTTTTAGGAAAAATAAGACCTTTTCCCAGCTTTTTTCCAGCTTTAATCTAGAAGTTATCAAGTGATTAAACCAAAAAGGAAATCAAATTTAAGGGCGTGTTGAATCAGTATTTTATTAATTGCGATCTGAAACCTGCTAAATTGATTGCGATTTATAAGTGTTTGAAAGCCTGCCATGAAACCCACTGAGTAAGTTTTGCGCTGCATGTCCGAAACCGCAAGCTGCTTCCATGTTGCCACCGGTCCATCCCCTAAAATGTTCGAGGAGCACACCAGACTTTCATGTTCCTGTGATCAAAATTTTTTTGAACACTTTCTATTGATTTGGCTCGTTTCACATCACAAATAATCGGTTTGATAATGGATCGTCACGCCCCTAAAAAAACAAAACAAGAAACAAACAAAAACATTCAAATTGCCTTAACTTGGTTATGAAACCATTAGAGTATTACTTTGTCAACCCATATTTTGATCACTGAGTCATGTTTGGTAGTTAATTTTCAGACCACTTCACAGGATGTTTCATAACCAGAATACACTCTTGTTGGCAAATCCTCCAGCTCTCTGTGTTGCTACTGGCCTCACCGATCAGTTTATGCATAATCTGTTTGGCAGATTTGGGGAAATGTCCAATAATGACATTGTTAATGTTGATGCATACCTTCGTGGTAAGCCAAAATGTGGCCTTGCTGGAGGCTTGGGTTTTGCGATGGTCCTTCTCGCTTATTCCCTCTATTTTGTAGCTTTCTGTTTTCCTTTTTTCCCCTCTGCAAGCCTTTTGACAGCCTTACTGACTGTACAGACCATACAGCATTAAAACCTTATGGTACTTTGATTAAAAACAGAGCCATATTGCTGGGGGGTTGAAAGACCACATATCTCACCTGTTATTCACTCTCAAAGTGCTCTTAAATTTTGGCACCCACTGTTTCAGGACTAGCACTTCACTACAGGATCCTGTTGGGCTTTTTGATTGCGGACGCACGTGTCTGGTGGGTGGTACGGTTTAGCAAGGACTCGCTTAATACAGTTACTTCCCTGCTGCCTTTCAGTGGAAGTAAAAGAGTGAAAGCAATATGCGACAACTTTTGAGTCTTTCATCAGCTCACTTCCCCCAGAGTTGAAGCCTTCTGGGTTTAAAAATCCCTTCTTCTTTCACAAGATGAAGAGGTAGATGAAGCTTCAGAGTGAGAGGAGAAGATGTCACTCTGCCATTCTAACATGCAGGCCGGTGCCTTGAAGTGGAAATGAGTGTAGGATAGAGGTGTGCGTGGAGATACAGGTGTTTTTGCTAAGCTCAAAGGGAGGCGTGACGCATCTCTCAACCCCATTACAGTGGTATTTTATTTCGTTTTTCTTTCCTTGACCTTCTCAAGTTGTCCCAGATGTCAGCCTTGCTCCTCACTCGTAAATACACTCCGCTTTCAGATTTATGGGATTCACAGTGCCATCCACAAATGCACGCTGCTTGTTATTCCTATCTCATCTTCCTCCTTTGCATTTTTGTCAGCTGTGGCCTCTGATGCGTTTGGTCTCCAGCGTGTATGAGGAGCAGCTGCCAAGAAGACCCCCTGTCTTTCTCCGTTGCACTCCTCCTCTCTCTGCCAACAAGTTTCATGCTACTCTGTGTGAACCCTGCAATTTTCAAACAAAGTAAATGCTCTGTTCAGCAGTGACATTTCTGTGACAGAGTCTGGGAGAGGAGCTGTCAAGATTTATCTCTTTTCCGTCATTAGCAGCACATATGAGCTTATACTGACACCAGCTTCAGCTGTCAAGTAAATGGTTTAAATGCCGTCACCCGCACTGTGTGTAATTACTGTTTTAACATCCATGTGAGGAAGAAGAGACCGTCAGTTTTGTTTAGTAGAGTTTAAAAAAATAAAAATTAATGTTTGAGTCCCACTGAAGTTCTCAAACATGTTTAAAGACCCGTCTTTGAAAATACATGAATGCCGGAGTCAGAGGCAGGTAAGACAGGGCCTGACTTTGATCCTGGATATGCCTGTCATGATTAGGCCCATGGTGCCTGCTCCACTTTTCATTCCCTCTGTGCTCCGTCTATTTTCAACCTTTGGGTTTATATAGAGGTGTATGTGGTGCATAGACGATGTCAACTGAATCCTAAGCAGAGAAAAGCCTTTGTTTTGTTCTGTAAAAGTTAAGGGAAGGCGTGCGTTGCCCAGTGGAGGATATTTTAGTGCAAAAGCCTTGCCGCTTTCTTGATTTTCTTCTTAGTCGATCTTCCAGGCAAAAGAAAAGTCTTCCTCCATATTGCATATAAAGGGATTCCCTGACCAGGATTTTCTTCTGTCCCAGATACCCATTTAAAAATTTTAGATTAGCCTTCGGGCGATACAGAGTTCCAGTACAATACTTCCATCCATTTTATTTACCCGCTTATTCTTGCAGGGTCTCCAATGGTCATTAGGCGAAAGGTTTGGTACACCCTGGACAGGACAGGGAAACACAGGACAAACAACCATGCCTGCACACACTCACGCCTAAGGACCATTTAGAAAAACCAATTAACCTAACATCCATGTTTTAGACTGTGGAAGGAAGCCAAAGTACCTGGAGAGAACTCACACATGCACAGAGAGAACATGGAAACTAGGAAACATGGAAATACTTTTAAAAAATTACTAAAATGGCATTAAAACAAATACGGAGGTCCTTCCACACTTTGCTGGATTTCCAAAGATGTGTACATGGCAAGGCAACTTTATTTGTGTAGTAACATGTTCTTGGTTACATCTATTGTCTATTATTGCAAAGGAAAATAGCGGTTGTGTGTTTCGCCTTGCTCCCCTTTTGTTATCCTGCCCACACACCCTGGTTTCGTCACCATGCAGGCAACTGGGAAAGCAGTTCTTAGAAAGAACCTGTTCCAGCCTAGCAAGAAACAGGTGCTTTAGCGGTGGAAAACCATAGCGGCGGCTCCAAGTCAGGCTCTGGCACCGAACTAGCACTGGAATAAACTTGGCGGAAAAAGCTCCAGATTCATTGCTAATTGGGCTCATGAAATCTAATTTTCTGTATATTTCCAGTTAATCGCATGTACAGAAAATCTGTTAGGTTTGAACGTCATAAAATGTATTTGCTTGTGTTTCAGCTACTCTCAGCTCAGCTCTGTCCTAAATCGAAAGCTGTCTGGAGACGTCCAGTAACTGGTTGCTGGAGTGTCACATTTGATACATGGTCCTCCTAAAAAGTAATCTACTGATGCAAAAGGAGGCAGAAAAAAAGACTTCCTGATTTTAGCTATTTTTGCTACTGTGGAGGAAATATGAAATTATTTTTCTATGTAAAACAATATTTTTATAAGAAAAGATCCATGGACTTCCTGATTGCCTTCTTTGTTGTAAACCAAGTAGGCAACCGGTTCTTAGTGCGTTAATACTCACGTTTCTAGAAAAAAAGCAGACTTAAATAATCAGGTGTAGAGGATTTAGGACATTTCTTAAAATATCTAAAATTACAGATACAGTTGTTTCCAATGTTTCCAAATTAATGCCTATTTCAGCTGAAGGTGTTCTATTTTTCGTGCACAGGTTTGGGAAAGGGTAAGAGGAAGACAAGTGCCCGTGATACCTCCCCTACGCCAAGCTCGGACACGGAGTACCCTTCCAATGGCAGTGGGGGAGGAGGTGTGGTTGGGGGCGCGGAAAGGATCTATGACCTCAACATCCCTGCTGTGGTCAAGTTTGCATACACGGCCGAGAGAGAAGACGAGCTAACTCTGTTTAAAGGCTCCAGGGTCACCGTCATGGAGAAGTGCAGTGACGGCTGGTGGCGTGGCAGTCAGGCCGGCCGCGTCGGCTGGTTCCCCTCGAATTACGTCCAGGAGGAGCTCACAGGGGCCAATGACGGAGAGGTAGATTCCTCGCGGGGTTTCCTTGGAGGATCTCAGGGAACTCTGCTCGCCAACGGCCGGGCAGGCGGCCGGGCAGGCGGCCTGGGCGTCGTTCTCCATCTGGTTCAAACGCTCTACCCCTTCAGCTCGGTGACAGAGGAGGAGCTAAACTTTGAAAAAGGAGAAATCATGGAGGTGATAGAGAAGCCGGAGAATGACCCAGAGTGGTGGAGGTGTAAGAACTCTCGTGGCTTTGTGGGGCTGGTGCCTAAAAACTATGTGATGGTGCTGGAGGAGCGACCCGGCCTACCGTCCACCACATCGGGCTCCCCACAGAACCGCCATGTGGCACCAGCGCGCTCAGGGAGGTTCGCCGGGAGGGACTGGTACTACGGCAACATCACCAGACACCAAGCCGAGTGCATACTCAACGAACGGGGAGAGGAGGGCGACTTCCTCATACGAGACAGCGAGTCATCGGTGAGTCACATAGGTGAAGTCACGACACCATGTAGGAAACGCAGAGAAGTTTTAAGGAATCTTCATTAAATCCTTGTGGTAAATTTGGACCCATGAAATATATAAAATATAAAATATATAAAATAAACCTATCAATGACTTGAAGGGTCTGATGATCAAGAATGACATTAAAATTCAGCTGAGGTGTAGGAATTTAATCTACATCTGGTTCCAGCAATGTTTTCACATACACGTTATCAAGGAGATTGTTTACATCTAACTATGGCTGAAGATGAAGCAATTAGGTTTGTACCTTTCACTTATAATTTTCCTGTTAAACAAGCCGAATTGAAACGGACAATCCATTGTTAGACTTGGCTTCATCAGACTGGTGAGAAGAATGTGGATCAACATTTCTGCCTTTGTGCTGTTTGCGTATATACACTGGTTAGTATTTCATATAAAATTATTTAAATGGTACTGAATTTGATATTTTAAATTCAAATATACTTAATACCAAATTATTCATTAATAATTCCTAACGATAAATTTTAGATTTCTTTATTTGGTTGAAAATGTGAAGTTAGGGGTCTTCTCATAAGTTCTAAGTCAGTTTTTGTAAATGTGTTTGTTTTTGTTTCTGCTGGATTTTTCTGCCTTTGTTCAAATTATCCTTTAGGTTTGCATGTCAGTCGAGTCTATTCGTAAACGGTAAACATCCTGAATTCAGAGTAAACCCTTTTACTCTCAGCAGATGTACTCTAGAAGCCTTTAGGGCCATAATTTAAGGAATCCGTGCACTTTTAAGTAGACTTCTTACTTAAAGTTGTAAAACTGCAGTAGCAGTGAAGGGTTTGGCATTAGTTTGTGGATTTAAACCCTCAATTATCACACAAGTTATCAGTTCAAGTGTGGGTTCAGATTTTTACTATGAAGGCAATGCTGCCCCCTGCTGGCTGATGTCAGCCTGCCCACTGTAATCGTGTGTTCCTCTTTGTCTCCCTTTTTTTTGTTGCTTTTTTTTTAGCCCAGTGATTTCTCGGTGTCTCTGAAGGCGGTGGAGAAAAATAAGCACTTTAAAGTGCAGCTGTCCGACGGGGTGTACTGTATCGGCCAGCGCAGGTTCAACTCCATGGATGAACTAGTGGAGCATTACAAGAAGGCCCCCATCTTCACCAGCGATCACGGAGAGAAGCTGTACCTGGTGAAGGCGCTGCTGTGATTTACACCTCTACACTGGATCTCTCACACACACTCTGACACACAAACACACAAAATCCCTAACTGTCTTAACCCAAGCCTTAGCTCTGGACCCCTCCCGCTGTGGCGTCTGCACCACATCCAGATCCTCAGATCTCTTGGATTTTCCAAGTGAGAACTGGACGAATCGTCTTTTTTTTTTTTCTCTAGCTCATGGCTGTTTTTGCAGACAGCCAACACTGACCCACACAGAGAACACAGAGTCCATCGAGCCTCTGTCATCTTGGATGTGCTAACAGGCAGTGACCACATTTGCTGCTAACAGAACGCCTGAGGCCTTGTCGGGGGTTGAGCTCTCCCTCTGATGTCATACATAATGTCTATTTACTAGCACACACATTGTTACACCATTGCTCTTAATTCACCCAGGAGAACAGACGTTTACCAGCTCAAAGAGGGACTCGGACCTCAGTGGGACCTAACTTTCACATCTAATTGCAGGCCATGTTTCATTTAGTTTTTTTCATTTTTTAAGACGCTCTTATTAGTGAGTTCACTTTTTTAAGCTTATTTAAATTCAACTTTGTTGAAGTTTTGTAAAGTTACTTTTTCACAAAGTGACGAAAATCACTCTCTTGCCATTGTTTTTGTTTTTTTCTACTATTCACCATTCCTCCACCCGTTAATTTTTTGTTCATTCCACCTTTTTCTGTTTCTACCGAACGATTCACTGCTAGCGATACTTTAAATGTGGACAACACTCACTGTAGTATTTCTACCAGACGGTGCAATAGAGGAGACCTCAAAGTTCCTGTAGAGTTTGAATGTTGATCCATGTAACCAAACGTGCCACCCTGTATCCATCACTACTGGCTCCAGGTCTGCACTGCACTCTCAGATTAATCCACAACTCAGTGCTCATTCTTTATATTGTGTCAAGTTGAACATGTTACTGTTGCGTTCTCCAGTATGTGTCTGTAGCTACATGAGGAAGAACAATAATAAAAACGTTTTTGTTTTGGTAACGCTTCCTGTGTAACTACGCCGTTTCTTTTATGGGATGCAGTTTGGGTGGAAAGAAAGTACCTCTTCTGATGCTATCTTTGCGATTTACAGATAACTTTACAGTAAATATATGAATAAAGACTAATCAGTAATTAAATGAGACCCCGACTTGAGAAGAAATCTATTTAGGGATGGGTGTTTTAAAGCCCTATCTTTATAAATTAATGTAATTTCATATATTAGCACCTCCAAAACAGGTTTATTCCTTCCTTGAATAGCAGCTATTACAGTTCTGTTAGGCCTGAATATATAAAACTAGTTGCATAATGTTAAATTTGCAGGAATCTGATTGTGAGATTAGTGTTGAGTTGCTGTATTTAGACATTGTGGACCTTCCACATTCATCGGCACCTCTGCTTAAGATGTGTAAAAAAGGGAAAAAAGGGTTTTCTAAAAGTGAGTTAATTTTTTCACTCTCATACTATCCCACTCACTGTGACTGGTAACAAGAGGAACTCAGCCCCTTCATGTTTGTCACAGTTCTTGTGTAAATTTTTACTTACCAATCTGACTCGGTATGGTCCATTTTATGACTTATCTAATTGATGCACATCTACACGTTTTCTTGTCTTTTCCATTTTGAAGTATGAAAATAGTTTTCTGTCACCTCATATTTATGCCCATGGGAAATATGAATTCTTCACTTATTAAAAGTTTCTTTACACTGAAATTAAGTCGAGAAAACTAAGCTACACTTTAAGAAGAAATGTTGTATTTCTTTACAGGTGATATTATTATTCAAAAAATGTCTTACTGTGGGACCGCAGATTTTATGAAAGTTCAAATGTGTTGTCCTACCCATTTAGAAGAGTGGCTAAGAAAAATAGGCCTCTGGATCATATTTTTACCAAGTGGAAATAGCAAAACATAAATCGCAAACAAATTTCTTAGAAGCACTGGTTGATTTGACAAAAAAAGTATGCGTTAACATTTCTAAAATATATAAAATAAACTTTTTAAAGGAATTGTTGGTTTTTGTGATGAAAGGTGGATATTCTTTATGGCTTTTTACACATCTTTAACAGAGGGCCTGATAAATTTAAGTACAGCATATAATTTGTACTTTACAGCCATAGTGTAGTAGCTGATCAAACCTTGACTTGGATTGGATTCAGTATGAAAAAAGTCCTTTCATTGTGAAAAAACCAAATAAGCCACCATCCGATTTAGATCCAGAAATCTAGAACACCAAACAATTACCCGTGTCTGTGCATTTGTTTTCCAATGGAAGTGTTGATCACGGGGTCCTCAGCTTTTATATGATATATCTGAATGTTATTGAGCACTGTTATTTAATTCTTGTCTCCACTGTATGTACATATTCAAATAAGAGGTGCATATATGAATCAATAAGATCCAACCTATGGTACTGTATCACCGACGTGATGAGAATTGAGATGCTTTTGTTCAATAAAATCTTTTTGACAAACACTTGACTGGTTGATGCTGCGTTGTTGGTTCTGGGTTTGCATCCAGCATAGCTTTAGCTTGAGGTTAAAAATGTTGCTACTTGTTTGTTTTTCCTCACCAATTAATTGCATCTTAGGGGTTGGAAGTTTTCCTCATGGACCATCATTAATAAATCAGTGCCTGCAGCGGCTTCACAGTTCTGTTTGGCCTCTTAGTTACCTCAGATTTCTTTCCCCCTGGTCTGGTTATTGACAAACCCCCCCTCCCCCTCCTTCCTCCCCAGCGAAAATAAACTACTAAACTATATCAGAAAACCAGTCCAGTAGAGCTATCATCCATTAATTTTTAATTCTTTGTTTTTCAGTCTGTGTGGTTTTTGCAGCTAGTTTAGGTTGATCAAAGCCAAGAAATGAGCGAATCCACTGAAAACATCAGTCTAAGGAATAAGCATAACTTAAGTTCAAAGATCTCGCATCCTTTTCTAAGTACTTTCAACTGTCATGTAAAGTATTCTAGAAGTATTTTTTTTTTTCATTCTTCTAAAACAAATCTCTTCACCTCAGTGGCTAACTCTGGAAGTCGATCTGATCTTTGAAGTAAAGTTTGTTTTCTCAAATTTCAAATGTCCTGATCATGACCCTGATCAAGGAATCTTTAAAAGGTGAGTCCATGACTAAACTCAATTTCTGATAGAGGCCATATTTATTATGTAATTTATTTTGGATTCACCCAAAGCAGAATTAAAGCCTTTTTTTTATCTCATCATTCTGTGGCTAGATCTATTCTGGGCAAGAGTCCCAGCATTTTTAGTCTTTATAAAGATAACAGTGAAAATGAGACTTTGTCTCCTTTTTCTGTGTATGTGACCTGTAGTGCATGCTGGGCTCAGTTGGCCGCCCGTTAGGAGCAGCAGTTCTTCAATCTTACATTTCAAACAAAGAGCGTTTATGAAGCAGGAGAATAACTTTTTTCCCTAGGTTTGTCCCACCTCGATTAATTAACGGCCCTGAAAAACATAAAACCAGATGATTACATACACTGTATGGAAAGGAAGCAATCTTAGCAAAGTAATCTGTCATTAAATAAAATCTTGCCTAGCATCTCCTTTTGAGGTAATTTGAGATTAATTATTTTTATTTGCTAAATGCCAAAATTAATAATTTTTAATTTCTTCAGATTGAGAGGTTTTCATACTTTTTTTTTTTTTTTTTTAGCTTTTCATACAACAGTCTTAAACTGTTTGACTTTACATTTTGGGCGGGAAGCTTCGTCCACGAGCATCACACATCATAGTATGCTGGAATTTTGGCCCATTTCTCCTGACGGAGCTCGTGAAACTGAATCGGGTTTGTTGGTCACTTTACTCAGAATCACAAACACTTTTTCAGCTTTGT
This sequence comes from Valencia hispanica, assembly GCA_963556495.2. NCBI lineage: Eukaryota > Metazoa > Chordata > Actinopteri > Cyprinodontiformes > Valenciidae > Valencia > Valencia hispanica. The sequence continues at coordinate 34,081,182 of OY747707.1, read as the reverse complement.
TTGCAAATTTTCTATGGGACTCGGATCAGAGCTTTGTAATACCCACTCTAAAACATCCCTGCTGTTCCTTACCTACTTCATAACTAACTTGGCAGTATGTTCAGGGTCACTCTCAATTTGGAAGACCCCATAGAATCCAAGTTCTAACTTGGCTGATGTTTTGTAGTGTTGCTTCAATATTTCTTTTTTTTTTTTTTTTTTTTTTTTTTACGTGTCCTGTTTGGCAGTGTGGAGCTCAGAATTGGTGTCTGAGTACCAAGTAGAAGCCCAACAGATTTACTTTCACAAGCGGAGCAGTACAGCTTTTGCTATAGTACTCCACTTGATATATGTGTGAAAAATCTTTATTATGAATTGTTGGGGTTGCTTCAATATTTCTACATAATGTTCTGATGCCATCTATTTTCTGAAGTGCACTAGTCTCTTCTGCAACAAAACATCCCCACAGCATGATGCTACCACCCCTTTACTTAATTTGTGTTATCCAGTTTGCATGCTTCTTGTTTTTTCCATTAAATCTAACAATGGACAATGTATCCACCACTCCAGCTTTAGTCTGATGTTCCGATAACGGGACATGCTGAGCGGTCTTTCAGCTAAAGGTAACACAGGACTTCTTTCACTGTGTAAATTAACACTTTCTGACCTGCTTCAGGCAGGATATTCAATATATTTTGCTTGAATTTGAAGAAGGTAATGACAACATTGTCGCACATGGAGGGAAAAAAGGTTAATTTGTTTTGTTGGCATTATCTGGTTCCAGCTGTGTGTTACAAGACAAATAACCTATTTTAAATTAAAAGCAATAAGTGTCCAATTTGAGTTATTTTGCACCCTACTCTGGCATTGCAGCAATCAAACCCTTCCTATAATTCATGAGTTTTTTTTTCAAGCCTATTCCCTTGCTATTCCAACTGCTTGGTTTCTCCAAACCATCACCACTTCCAGTCAAAGAAAATGCTTGTAAAGTTAAAATATTACTTAAAATCTCCTAGAATGAGTAATTATTGGGCTTAACTGTTGAAACCAAATTCTTTTGACTCACCTGTCTACTCTTGGAAGCTGAGTTAATGTCTTTTTCTGGTCGTGTGGACCTCAGCTGCCCCAGGGACGTTCACCAGGATCCTGTTTGTGGACTTCAGCTCGGTCCTCAACACCATCAACCCACAGGTCCTCCACCAGAAACTCACCCAGCTCCCAATGCCGGCCTCCAAATATCAGTGGATCACCAACTTCCTGACTGGCCTTGTAGAAGCAAGTGAGGCTGGAGAGCATCTTCTCCTGTACATAAAGGTCAAGGTCAAATTTATTTGCATAGCACATTTACGACAGCAAATACAGCCCAAAGTGCTTCACAGGGTAAGACAAAACATTGCAATGACATTATGGCAAAATAAAAAGTGACATAGGGCTAAAGAATAACGAAATAAATAAAAAGATAAAAGTTTAGTTAAAGTTTTGATAAAAGCCAGTTCATAAAAGTATTTGGTAGTGTTTTAAAATGTTCCAGAGGACGAGCAGATCTAATATTAAAGGCAGACACCTGCTACAGAAAAAGCTCTGTCACCTCGAGATTTGAGTTTTGAAAAAAAAAGCATAAACAATCAGTACTGGTTCCCCCCAGGGGTGCGTTCTCTCCCCACTCCTCTTCATGTACACAAATGACTGCATTTTAGCAGACCCAGCTGTGAAACTGCTGAAGTTGCAGATGACACCACTGTCATTGATCTGATCCAGGACTTTCATGGGTCTGCATGTAGAAAGGAGGCGGATCAGCTGGTCCACTGGTGTAGTCAACCACCTGGGGTCTCATTTATAAAACTTTGCGTAGAATCGTTACTAAAACCGTACTTTGGCTCAGCAACTTTTTTTTACTTACTGCCTAGAAAGTTTCGGATTTATCAAACTTGGAGTACGCACAGCTGCACGCACTTTCCGTTTTATAAATCCCACTCTCCCTAGAAATGTGCGCAGGGGTTTTGGATCATGTCCCGCCTCCTACACACCCACTTTCTCCCATAAACGGTCCATGCAAAGTGTCTGGTGAATATTCTGCATCGACTTAAGCCAGCTAATATGGGGCGTTTCACGGGTAACCATGGCAACCGAGAGGCAGAGAAAGTAATTCCACAGAAACAGCTGCAGACTCAGAGACACGGTAAACTGTTTTATTTAATCAATCACTCAATCAGCGCTTTACTCAGCCAAAGGCAGCCAATGTGCTTCACCTTAAAAGACAAAAATACAGTTGCAAAAAGAAAATGAGTGACAAGAAGAGAGTAAAAAGATTTAAAAATGTAATAATAAAAGCAGCACAAGCAATAACAAAGGTAAGAACAATAAAGTTTCAATTAGGCCTATATGATAACTTCTTGTAGCAACACTAAGACTGGAATTAATTAAACCAAATAAAACTAGATATATAAAGCCTGACAGAAAATGTGCGTTTTAAGTCTAGCCTACTTTTAAAAAGTATCATCCTTGCAAAATATTAATTTGGAGTCACAAACAAATGGAAGAGCTGCAAGTGACGCAGCGTTGATGCAGCAGCGTTCCTGATATAAATAAGAGCGGGGACAGGGTGCACGGTTCCAGCGGGTCAGTAGATCTAACACCGGGTCCAGTTCAGCACATAGATCTAATAAGACTGCTTTAAGGAATCTACACTTGGTCCCCCATCCAGATGCTTCCAGTGGCTGATCTTCAATGAGCGGCATCATCCATTGTGCATCATTATGCAGGGGATGCTACAGTATTCGTACTTCACACAATTAATTCAATAAGTGCAATTTCTATATAATCTGAACAGATAAATACATATGAACATACTGTGATATAATTCTTATGTGCAACATATTTTCATTCAGATTCTCATTTTTATTCTCAGTTCAGAGACGGGATGGGGGGGGTGTGTGACTGCTGGTTGTGCGTCTGTGTGCGCAAAGCTGTAGCCTACAAGTTTGAAATTGTGGCTTTCATTTTCATTCAAAAATGGAAGTGCGGCGCACAAAAACTTTCCGATTTATAAAACAGTGCGCACGCACGTCCTACACCTGCTTCCGTTTATAAATCAGAATCAACTCTAAAGTTGGCGCACCTGGGGGAACGCCTTTCCCCGCCCATATGACTATAAAAGGTCAGGTGGACTCCTCTGATAAATGTTCATAATTTGATTTCCATGATGGCTCAAGAGAGGACAAAAGCAAAAAAGCTCACTTCACTGAGTGCGAGGTGGAGGTATTGGTCGACAGCGTTGACAGATCGCAAAATATATTATTTGGTGGGCACAGCCGGGGCATCACAAATCCCAGAAAGGCAGAAGAGTGGCAACAGGTGGCGGATGCTGTCAACGCCGTTTCAGCGGAGCAACGGACTGGGCCCGAAATAAAAAAAAAGTGGTCCGACATCAAAGTGGACGCCAAAAAGCTGCTCGCTCTCCACAGGAGAAGTGCAACTGCCACAGGAGGAGGAAGGGGGATGCCCCAGCTCACCCCCATGGAAGAGAAGCTGGCAGGCATCATAGGAGAGTCCCTCCTGAGTGGTGTGGTGACGGAGGCGGACACGGACACGCCGGTGTCCTTACCTGAACCACACACGCCAGAGGCTCCGAGTGATGCAGGTAATTCATTTAGACATTTAGAATGAACGTGTAGACACAATTGATGTGACACCATTTTATTCACTGTGCAATATTATGGAGCTAACAGGTTAGCTGAGGTTCAGGAGCAAGGCCACGCCTCAAACCCGCTTCATAAATCCTAATCAGCCTTAACTCGATTCACCCGGTACCACACGTCTGCTCTACATCTCTAATCCCACCAGGATACACATATAAACTCTGCCTGCCCTTCATCCCTCGTCTCTCGTTTGTTTTCACCGTTTTGCTTCGTTGTTCCTGGCACGGGTGTTCTCACGCTCGGCGTCGATCCGTCTCGCGCTTTGTGCGCTCTGTTTTTGAAGCGTTTCATATACTCCGTATATCAACCCCCCCAAAATAATACCTTGCCACCCCCGTTTTTTTAAAGCCTAGCTCCGCCACTGTCCCCCTCTCTTCATTCAGTCTTCCGGCGTTTCTCCAGCGTCCGTCGGAAGGGTTCCTACTACTTTGCGGTCCAGCTCACCTTCGGCTGCAGGAGTAGTCCCAGGATTTCCAGTTCTCTTTACGAGACCCCGTGATGGGTACGGTTTAATACTTACACCTGCCTCACGTCCTTCACTCCCCCTTGGATGACTTCTTGGTCATCACCTCCACTTCTTCTCCACCTCGTTGAGGGCTTCGTGCCCTCACTGAGGCTGCTTCCGACATCGGTGTCCCTCTTCCCGACGAGAAGACGGTGGGCCCCCTTACTACTTTCGAGTTCCTGGGCATCACCCTCGACTCATCCTCCATCCAGGTTTCGCTGCTGTTTGGAGGTCCACCGTATCTCCCGGATCCGCTCTAACTTCCTCACAAATACGCGCTAAGAAACAGCTCCTATTGCTCTCGGGTCATCTTACCTACGCCGTCCGCATCATCCCCAGGGTCGGTCCTTCGTGTCCCTTCCGTCCGCTGCCGCTAGCGTGCCATGCCTCCACAATCAGCTCGCCCTCACCGAGCCCTGTCGTACAGAGATGCGGCTCTGGTACGATTTCCTCTCTTCCTGGAACAGCTGGTCCCCGGAGTTTGATTCCCTTCAGCCCCAGTCCACCCTCCCTTCCTCTGCTCCCCACGAGCTTTACCCCATCGTAATAGCAACCCTTCTTTTGGGAACACGACGTGTCGCAGAAATCGATCCTCATTCACTCCGATAATGAAGCTGTTGTAGAAGTTATTAACAAAGAAATTCAGATCCTTAGCTCCTGCTGCAGACCTCAACCTGACTCCAGTCCCACAGTTTTAAGCCACCATCTTCATCTGACGCCGCAGCTCTACAACCTCACCATCTTGCAGATCTTCATCGACAGCCTCTCACCCGGTACCCGCTCTGTTTACCTGTCCGGCTGGAACGCCTTCAAGGCCTTTCACGTAATGTATGGTCTCTTTCCCTTTTACTCCTTTGTTTATCTGCCAGTTCATCTCTCACTCGCATTCAATCCAAAAAAATCCACATATCCACCATTAAATCTTATCTATCAGGAATCAGCTTCTTCATCAAGCTGGCAACAGGTAACCCCTGTCCAGCTCTCGACCATGGCCACGTTCTGATGTTTTTCGGAAAGGTCTTAAAAAGCTAGAACCTTCCGCCGCTCATCGCTTACCGCTCACCTCTGACCTCCTCACCCGTTGCAATCTCACGCTTCGTTCCGGTTACCTATCCCCCTTCATCGACCTAACTCTTCAGTCCATGCTCTTGCTCGCTTATTTCAGTTTCCCGATATGTTCTGAGTTGGCCCCTTCCTCTTCTAGACACGATCCTTCCATTCACCCATGTCTCTCAGACATTTAAATCCTTAGTCAGGACACCCTCATTTACACCCTACGTAGAAGTAAAACAGACCAGCTCGGCACCTCCGTCCGAATTCACTTATTCCGCCTCAGTTCCAGCCTCAGCCCCAGCCTCAGCCCCTAGGAACCCGTCACCTGCTACATTCAGCCTCTATCATCTGCTAACGCCTCTCCATTCAACCCACTTCTCATTACCGAATCAGGTAGCTCCGCTACCCGGTTCTGGTTCATCAATCACTCCCACCAGATTACTCGCTGGTCCGGTATCTCCCCTGATTTTTACTCCGGCCATTAAATCTGCAGGGGTACAGCTACCTCAGCCGCCAGGTCAGGGATATCAGACGACATCATCCAAATCTTAGGTCGGTTGTCCTCTTCAGCATACCGAACCTACATTCGTAATCTACACAATCTGCGACGCGCTCATTCTCTTCTCTGCTAATCTCTCCGACAAGACCTTTTGGGGGTCCTGAGCAGGCTCGGAAAGACGATTTCCCGAAGACTGCACCCCCACACTGAGTCTTCCTCCGGGTTTCCGGCGTTGCCTCTCCCCAGACCATTCAATTCAACATGCCTTCAATAAAATGTTAAATTCTGAACCTGTAGCGTGGTCCTTGCTAGTGAAATGTCTTTTTATACTTCCTGGATGTTCCAGCGGGGTCAGTGGTGCAGCTGAGGTTGGGAAGGCCAGTCACACAGCTCCTCGTGGGCCTGCCTGTAGCCGTGTCCTGACAGGAGAGGTCCTGCAGGTGCAGAGGGACACGATTAGTGCCAACCATGAGGTCGCGAAAGAGCTGAGGGAGATAAAGTCTGCTCTCGTAGATATCTCCGAGTCACTGAAAACCCTTGCTAATAAAAATATTTAATTGTGCTGTACCTCATTTCCCTTTTTTATCCTAAGCGTCGCATCACTTCAAGACGCTGGTGTAGAGCATCATCCTGTGGCTCCAACAAGAGACGCTGGGGCTCGATCTCCGAGACATTAATTGGCTCCGGTGGTGGCACGTTCTGGGTCAGTGCCATGTTGTGCAGCACAGCACATGCCCGAACAATCTTACACACCTTTGCAGGTGTGTAACACAGGCTCCCCCCTGTGGCATCAAGGCATCGCCACCTGCCCTTCAGCAGCCCGATGGCCCGCTCCACGACAGGCCGCGTCTGGCTGTGGCGCACATTATACAATTGTTCCTCTGCGCTCCGTTGAGGAAGGGAGTGAGCAGCCACGTTTGGAGGGGATATCCACTGTCCCCTGCAAGGTTAAGGAATGGGTTAGGCAATGTAGTGTGCAGAGATATTTAATTAACGAGCCTTATCTAAAAGCCAGCCATCCTGCAGAGCTCCAGCCTCAAGTCTGCGCCCCACACTGCTGTGTCTCAAAATGAATGAGTCATGGGTAGACCCAGGCCAGCGAGCCACTACATTAGTGAGCAACATCTTTGCATCACATTATTTACACGTTTAGAGAATGAAAATGCTTTCGGTTTATGAAAGCATATTCATTCTCACTTGGTGCCCTTATTGCAACATGGGTGCAGTCAATACTACCGATTACATTGGGGAAATCAGACATTGCTGCAAATGGCCTTTATATATTGGCCTGTTCACCCACAGTGTACGGGAATTTGATGTACCTGTGTGACAGACGAATTATGCCATCCAACACGTCCGGCATGATGCGGCTGAAGGTTGGCTGTGAGATTCCCGACCTGTCTGCCACCTCCCTCTGGAAGGTCCCGGTTGCCAGGAAACCGAGTGTGGTCAGTACTTGGAGAGGGACTGGGACGGCGTGGTTCCTCGCCGTGCGCCTTTGCACAGCCGGGCCTAAAAAATGAAGAAGCTCCAAAAGCAGGGCACGGGGCAATCGGAACCGGCTCATGAGCCATTCATAATCTCGGGCTAGTAAATCCTGATGGTCTCTAAAGACCCGCTCAGTCCGGAGACGTCCTTTCGCCATGTCCTCCAGCAGTGCCAGATGAGCCATTGTGCGTTTTCTAGCATTGGCACGTGGACTTTTTATATTCAACCATCACTAAATTGCCCGAACAGCTACAGGTGATGGAAATACTCTGATTATAAACTAATTGACTAGCAGTTTTCCACAAATGCCGTAACTGGGTAAGGGGCGCTGGGTAAGCCGGCTGCCACCGCGGTCTTCCATATCCTGTTTGGATTGGTTGTACTGAAACTTAATTTCCCCATGGGGATTATTAAAGTATTTCTTATCTTATCTTATCTTAACCTTAATTGTAATTATGACTAATTCATTACTTTATTTGTATAGGACCCTTTGGCAGCAGGCTATCTGCTCTATATTTCTATATTTTGATTGAGTTTATAATCACATGCAAGTTTCTAAAATAACCAAAACATATTTTAGTGGTTGAGGTTCCTATTGAAAATAAATACATCTCCGTTTATTTAGTAAATCCTGATTGTTTTTGTTTTGTATGTGTGTGTGAGCCACATGCAATCCCAGCGCCCGATATCAAACATGCCTCTTTATTCATTTTTGCAAACTACTTTAATATATAACAGTTTATGTGAACGGCAATGTGTGATTTTGCCCAAAAATCTCCCATTTCTCATCATTTCTTTGGTTTCATTCTTCTGCCGTTGGTGTCGCAGTTTCCTGTTCCTCCACATTTCCAACGTACGCCAGGGTTAGAGTTGCCGTAGATTTAGTGAACTTTCCCGGCAAGTTTGTTTTTTATAAATACCAAAAGTTGACTATAATTGGCGTATGCCAGTTTTTGTACATACGATGGCTTTATAAATGAGGCCCCAGGTCCCCACACATAGAAACTGTTCAGAAGAAGGCCCAGCAGAGACTACTTCCTGTGGCAATTCTTGAAATACAGCCTGCCAAAGGAGCTACTGGTCAGAGCTGACCTTCCCTCCATCCAGGTTTTATACAGTTCGAAGGTGGGCAGAGTAGCTAAAAATTATACACTCAACAAAAATATAAACGCAACACCTTTGTTTCTGCTCCCATTTTTCATGAGATGGACTTAAAGATCTAAAATTCATTCCAGATACACAATATTACCATTTCTCTCAAACATTGTTTACAAATCAGTCTAAATGTGTGATGGTGAGCACTTCTGCTTTGCTGAGATAATCCATCCCACCTCATAGGTGTGCCACATCAAGATGCTGATCTGACATCATGATTAGGACACAGGTGTACCTTATACTGCCCACAATAAAAGGCCACCCTGGAATGTGCAGTTTTTTGCTTTATTGGGGGTCTGGGGATTCAGAACCGGTCAGTATCTGGTGTGACCACCATTTGCCTCATGCAGTGCAACACATCTTCTTTGCATAGAGTTGATCAGATTGTCAAATGTGGCCTCTGGAATGTTGGTCCACTCCTCTTCAATGGCTGTGCGAAGTTGTTGGATATTAGTGGGAACTGGTGCATGCTGTCGTATACGCCGGTCAAGCACATCCCAAACATGCTCAATGGGTGACATGTCCGGTGAGTATGCTGGCCATGCAAGAACTGGGACATTTTCAGCTTCCAAGAATTGTGTACAGATCCTTGCAACGTGGGGCCGTGCATTATCTTGCTTAAACATGAGGTGATGCTCATGGATGTATGGCACAACAATGGGCCTCAGGATCTCATCACGGTATCTCTGTGCATTCAAAATGCCATCAATAAAATGCATCTGTGTTCTTCGTCCATAACAGATGCCTGCCCATACCATAACCCCACCACCACCATGGGCCACTCGATCCACAACATTGACATCAGCAAAGCGCTCACCCACACGACCCCACACACGCTGTCTGCCATCTGCCCTGAACAATGTAAACCGAGATTCATCCGTGAAGAGAACACCTCTCCAACGTGCCAGACGCCATCGAATGTGAGCATTTGCCCACTCAAGTCTGTTACGGCGACGAGCTGGAGTCAGGTCAAGACCCCGATGAGGACGACGAGCATGCAGTTGAGCTTCCCTGAGACGGTTTCTGACAGTTTGTGCAGAAATTGTTTGGTTATGCAAACCAATTGTTTCAGCAGCTGTCTGAGTGGCTGGTCTCAGACGATCTTGGAGGTGAACCTGCTGGATGTGGAGGTCCTGGGCTGGTGTGGTTACACTTGGTCTGCGGTTGTGAGGCCGGTTGGATGTACTGCCATATTCTCTGAAACGCCTTTGGAGATGGCTTATGGTGGAGAAATGAACATTCAATACACGAGCAACAGATCTGGTTGACATTCCTGCTGTCAGCATGCCAATTGCACGCTCCCTCAATGCTTGTGGCATCTGTGGCATTTTGCTATGAGACAAAACTGCACATTCCAGGGTGGCCTTTTGAGAGAAATGGTAATATTGTGTATCTGGAATGAATTTTAGATCTTTAAGTCCATCTCATGAAAAATGGGAGCAGAAACAAAGGTGTTGCGTTTATATTTTTGTTGAGTGTACTAAACTGCGAGTAGCATTACACCAATATATTTTTAATCAAGTCACAGTGAAAATAGTCAACCAAAAAATTACTCAAGAGTAAAACTGTATTTGTTTTTAAAAGAAAAGCTAAGTACGAACAGTTTGATCATGACATCTAATTAAATTTGTGAAAATGATGTAAACAGGGTAAGAAATCTGATATATACAGTATAAAGTGAAGCCAGTACTTACTGTAGATAAAATATATATGTTGGAAAAGTGCAACCTATTTTCATTGATTGTTTACTGTTTATACTCTTGACCTCCAAATGACACAACAGGAATCAGCAGATAGAAAATCACATTAGAACAACGAAGCTTTTAAACATCTGTGTCTTTGTAACATAGACTGTATGCATGTTTGTGTCTGGTGGGTAAAACAGGCTTGATTTTTGCTTAATGAAGTAACTGGAGGTGGTAGCCAGACATTTTATTCATGTAAACTTAGTGTTACCTCTAAAAATAGTACTCAAGTAAAAGTAAAAGGTACCTACTAAATCTAGTTCTAGAAGTGTATTTTTTCTAAGAGTTACTAAAATCAATGTAACTAGTTACTACCCACCTCTGGTACAGGTCTTGGGTCAGGCAAAGGGCAGCCAACATCTCTACACACTCTGTACACAAACTGTCTCTTTTGTAAAAACAATGCATAGGCCTACATCCTGTACATAGTTAAAAGAAAGGAAATAACTTCCAAACCTTTGATTTAAGATTAGATAAAAAGAGAAACAATCTAACATTACAGCATTGCAGGGTTCATATGCGACATTGTTTGACAGATCAGGCTGTGCTAGTTCACGTTTTGGTGTGAACACACACACACACACACACACACACACACACACACACACACACACACACACACACACACACACACACACACACACACACACACACACACACACACACACACACACAAGTCTGTATTGCTACCCATATTAGGTCTTTATATTGACTTCCATTCATTTTAATACCTCCATTTATGCCTAACCCAAACCCTTACTCTAACCCTAACCATTACCAGTTCATTCCTAACCCTAACCTTAACCAAAACATAACTCACACCATACCTCTAAATCTAACCCCTAACCCAAAAAAAGGGGGTCCACCATATTAGGACCGGGCTTTGGTCCCTAGAAGGTCCATCGGTCTTTAGAAGGTTAGCGAATATGCCAGAAAAGGTCCTAAATAGGATAGCAATACAAGAACACACACACACACACACACACACACACACACACACACACACACACACACACACACACACACACACACACACACACACACACACACACACAATGTATTTCCTGCAGTTATTTTTAAAGAACTCCAATCTGAGGTGTTAGCTGTTTCTGAAGACATCTGATTCTTGTCAGACTGGTTTTTATCTGGTACTGAGGTGGAACCAGATTACTGTTTATGAAGGAGGACACCTAACCAGGAAGTGTTCAGCTATCTAGACTTGTTGGCATCAAGCCGAGATTTCATATCTCTATGTGAGAATGAACATTTGAATGCCTTCACACACTCACAATAAATTCATATACAACACACATGTTGCACTGTTGTCTACCTATTTTGAATGTAGTGTTCTAGTAATGCTAGTTTTGTGATAGACATATTCTGGAATATAGTTACGCCAAAGAACAGATTATGGTGATTAAAATATGTTCAATTACAATCGGACCTTCGAAGTATTTGTTGCATTACTTCTAATTCTCCACATGGGGGCAGTATTGACATTTCTTCACCTTGTATGTCATGTCATCTGCTTAGACTTCAAGCGTGCGATAGGTTTCTACAAGGCACAAAAACAGGTCGTTGACTTGGTTGAACTATTTGATTTCTCCACTTATTCCTTTTTATTGTCTTCAGCTGATTGTATCCAGAGACCATAGTTATGTGCTTTCTAAACAATCTGGACGGGTGGATGAGAGGGAAAGCTTTAACTTATTAGCAGTTTAAGCATTTTTTCAAAATTGTAATAGTAAAATATTGATTACAAAATCATCTATTGCAGAGACACACTTGAGGTGAGATCTAAAATAGGTTTCCCAAAAAAGCAGGGTGATGTTAAAATATCCCTACTTAAGAAATAGCTATTTGATCTGACATTTAATGCAGGTTGACTTGAGCGTCTTATTTGTTTTTATTTTTATCTATTTGTGATTAATTGTGTTCTCAACTTACATGATTAATCTATCTCTGTGTTTGTAATTTAAAATTTTAATTCTGCTATTTTACCTCCTTTCATTTATTGTATTGTTGTATTAGTGCTTGTGTTTTCTATCTTGTACATCACTTTGGGGCTGCTTGAGCTGGTATAAATGTGCTATAGAAATAAATCTGACTGACCTTTTTCTGTGTGCTTTGGTTTAAAAACAAACAAGTCTGTAGTAACTCTTCACTATAGATATTCTCTGGTCCGGATTTAGAGCCATCATGGCACAATTATCTTCTAAACAGTTAAAAAGGATTGACCGTGTACTCCAACCCTTATACAGTATACAGTGTTTTGCCTTCCATGATAATAATAATAGGTTAGTCAATGAACATCTTGTAATTTCAGTAAGAATAAGCTATTATTACCTCTGCTCCAAAGCTTATTTCCACAGGAAGTTTGTAAAGAAGTGGTTTAAACTCCCACGGCCGATTGTGGGATTGTTTATGAAGTGTTTTATTGGTTTTTGCCAGACAGAAGTCATGAACGCTTTCAAAGAAAGGCCCAAATAATGCTGCGGTGATGCATCCTCATTTTCAGAAGGTTTTTCAAACGATCATCTCATTTGGCTGGTGAGGTTATAGATATTAAATGAAAAATGAATGACTTTTGAATGAAATTTAAATGGCACAATATTTACCCCCTATGCTTGAAGTTCAAGTACCCAAGTACCAAATCAATATTCCGCATACTGTTGACATACATACATACATACATACATACATACATACATACATACATACATACATACATACATACATACATACATACATACATACATACATACATACATACATACATACATACATACATACATACATACATACATACATACATACATACATGCTTCACATTTCAAAATGTTTCCATGTTTTACTAACATGTGCCTAGAAATGACTATCTTTTGCAACTTAAACAAAGCTTAACTTGTGTTTTCAGCAGGTGAAGTCTCTCAAAGTAAAAGGAGAATATTCCAGCTGTCACTGGATGATTTCTTTTTTTAACACATGCCTCCATTTGTGCAATTGCACATGATTAATAAAGTTGAGTTCCTTTAGTACTAGATATTTGTTGTTGCACTGCCCTTTGTGGCCAGGTTGCTCTTGGAAAGGAGATTTCAGTCTCAATTAAAACCTTTTATCTGTATTAGCAAATAACAAAAAGAAATAATTTAAAACATTTCAGAAATTCATTTTAGTATAAAAGAACAGGACAGTTGTTTGAAACTGCTCACATCTAAAATGCTCCTACAGATGACATAAAAAGCCCCAGAGGTGAAATCACTCCGACATGGAGGTTTCTGGATGTAGCTCGTTTTCCATGGAGGAAGATACTGACCGCTCAACGGCTCTGACGTACCATTCGTAACAGTGTGTGGATAAGTGTGGCAGAGAGAAGTGTTTAATAATAAAACACTATCAATGTTTCTAGTGTTTTACAGTTTGTTTCAATAGCAAACAAGCGCTTACCAATACTTCAGATACTTTTTCCAAACATTTAACACAGAGACAAACCTACAAAACACAATTATATTTCAAAATACAATACAGCATTCTCTGCACACACTAACTTTAGCAAAATAATGGAAATCTGACTCAAAAGGAAATTATCCTGTCAAACAATATTAAATGGTTTCAGGTCACAAGGCACATGCAGTCACTTGAAGTGCACCAGGTTTCAAATTACTGGGAATTGTTGGCATTACAAAGATTACATAGACATAAACAAAAATTACATAGACTTTTTTTCAGTTTTAAAGGTAATTGCATGCAAAACATGCAATCCACAGTTTTTACACAGTATTTCTTGGTTGGGGTACTGCATGCCCACATCTAATGTTCACATTCTGAATCATTCCAGGAAAAGGCAAATCCGTTTTTTTTTCTTTATTGTATACAAATTGTACTGTATTGCTTAGATTGGGCGGTACTCTTTCACCAGCTCTCTCAGTGAAAGGCTATGGTTGATTACATGATCAATGATAGCTGCACGTATTTCATCACTGACCACTGAAATTTGACATTTATTTTTTCTTAGGGACCATACACATTAACAGCCAAAATTGCTAATGTGCCAGAATTAGCCTAGAGGCTGTTTTTCATCTGCAGTACCCCCGACAGGTGTTTAAGTATCTACCTATAAACAACATTAAAAATATCAATAAAAATAACTTACAATCAAAAAAGCTATATAAGACAATCAGTTACAATATATAGAAATAATGCACAAATACACTAGGCATTACAGTCATCAAATACAAACACCTCCTCCCATCCCATAAAATAAAACAAATTTATAAAAAGACACACAAGTGGCTAAATGGATCTGTGGATACAAATACATTGATCAGAAATATCGACAAATTTGTTGTGATATGAACCAATTCTCCTGCGATGGACTGGCGACCTGTCCAGGGTGTACCCCGCCTCTCACCCCTTGACCGCTGGAGATAGGCACCAGCCCCCCCGCAAACCTGCATTAGGATGGACAGGTACAAAAAATTTATTGGATGGATGAACCAATTCTTCAAATGCTTTTTAAACAGACTGTAGGTGGTAATTTCTCTGATGCTGTGGGGGACAGAGTTCCACTCTTGTGCAGCTGAGAAAGGGCTCTGACTAGAGGCATTTCTCCGCAGAGGAATAATGCAGTCTCCTCGAGATGACCTTTGTGTCTTTGTGAACTAGATCTTATTTTCACAAACTGGTTGAGTGAAGGGGATGACAGACCATTAGTGATTTTATAAATGAGACAGGCGTTTGAATATTTAATGAAATTGTCCCAGCTTAACAGTTTTTTTAAACAGGACAATGGTGATACTTCAATGTTTTTCTATCCAGTATTTTGATTGTCTGTTTATAAAGTGACTTCAGTGGTTTTTAGATTTGTTTTTTCCTCGGTGACCAGGTTGTTAGACAGTATGAAATGTGTGACAAGACCATAGCATGCATGAACATTTTTACTGCCTGCAGTGACAAATGTGATAGTATGAATTTAAAATTTGACATTAAATTTGACACGATTACAGACTCTTTTGATTTGCGATTTAAATGTCAGTTTTGCATAAAAAAAACCCCAAGATATTTGAATTCGGGCACAACTTGTATTTTTTCTCCTGCCACAAAAACATCTGGCTGTTTATTTGTACTATTTGATTTAGAGAAGAACATCGCAACTGTTTTGTTTACATTGAGTTTTAAACTTGACTGATCTAACCATTCTACAATATGACCCATAGAAGGTGTACGTTCATCAGCCACTTCAGTGGTGTTTTTACCATGCGTGTAGATGACTGTGTCACCAGCATACATCTAAATGAAAACATTGTAACAAACTAAAGGGAGGTCGTTTGTGTAGAGAGAAAAAAGCAAAGGCCCCAAAACTGAACCCTGCGGGACACCCGCGGACAGAAGGAAAGAATGGGAATGGTGATCATCTACTCTGACTGACTGGGATCTATTTGATAAATATGATGCTATCAATGTTATTCCTTTTAAGGAAAAGTTAAACTTGGTACGTTTGATCAGTAATTTTTCATGGTTTACAGTGTTGAAAGTTTTTTTCAGATGGAAAAACACAGCCCCAACCACTCCACGTTTATCCAGAAGTAGTATTACTTATTCTACGAAGAAACAGTTAGCCGTCTCTGTTGAGTACTGAACTCTAAAACCAAACTGCATTGGATGAAAAGAAAATGGTGAGTTGTTAAAATGTACAATCATTTGTTATAATAATAATAAGAAGAAACTTTATTTATAGAGCGCTTTTCATACAGAAAATGCAATTCAAAGTGCTTTACAGAAACCCCCCCCCCATCACAAATGTAAACACAATTATACAACCCACCCCCCCCCCAAACGCACCCCCCCCCCACCCCCCCCACCCCCCTCGCCCAACCCTATCCCCATGTGCGGACACATTAGAGAGCAACATTAAAAGGAGATTAAAATAGAAAGTAGGATGGACACTGGGCAGAGTACAGATGTGCCAGGTTGGGTAAGGAAACGTCATCAAGGGAGCCATCTGCCCCAGCAACAGCGGGTCAACAGCAGCAGCCGAGGCACCAACCCAGGGCGTCCAGAGGAGGGGAGGCCAGGATTGTGACCTCCACCCAAGCACCCCCTGGAGAGCACCCAGGCAGCTACAGACAACCACTGCTCCCAGGGCAGAGGGCTCCAATACAGGAAACACTGGAACGATGTGTTGGGCAGTAAGTTTCTCTGCTACTTTTGACACCTTAGGTATGATACCAATGGGCCTATAATTAGAAAGTGACAAAGCATCACCATTTTTATAGAATGGAATTACAGCAGATCACTTCCATGTACCTGAAAATCTTGCACTCAGACATTGATTGATTAAGAATGTTAGTCAAAGGAGTTATCAAAGTGGAACTGAGTTCTTTCATCATAAAAGTATCCATGCCAAATATGTCTTTTGTTCTACTAGGTTTAAGTGATCTTATTGTTTGCGAGACTTCAGCTTCTGTGACACTGGTCATACTGAGAATGGGCTCTAACTCATTTATAGGAGAAACATTCAAATTATTAGATTTAAAACTGTTATCAATTGTGGAAACAGATTCAATGAAGAATCTATTGAAAGCATCTGCAACTATGTATGTATTATTGGTGATTTGTCTTGTATTGTGTTAATGTTTGTAAGTGTTAGTATGATCTTGGATTAGTTGTACTGAAACTTAATTTCCCCACCGGGATTATTAAAGTATCTCTTATCATTATTAATATTATTATTATTTATTTAATTATTTATTTTTATTTCTATACATTTTTTTTACTTTTTACATCCTTTCCTTCACGTTTTTTTCAGTTGGTCCTAGATTTTTTTAAATCCCCTTTTGCATTCTCAATTATATTCAAGAAAAAATCTGCTTTGGCCTCACGTATGTTTTTTACCACTTTATTTCTTAATGTTGTAAATAGATTTCTAGCACGATAAGATTTATTGATGATTGGATTTTTTAGTGCTAGATCCCTCTCTTTCATTAGTTTCAGTATGTCAGAGTTCTTAAAGGGTAGCGTATTTTTATTTTGTTTGAATTTAAGTTTGGAATGAAAGTTTTTAATTATTTTCTCTATAAACGATTCACTGTCCCTTTCACTATCAGTTCTCCGTAACACCTGATTCCAGTCAATTTGTTGAACAGTATTTTTATAGTCCTTCATTCTACTTTTTGGCATTCCAATAAACTCATGTTTCCCAACAGAAAAAAATAAACCTCTTCTTTGAGAGCTTTCTGACCACAAGGAGCAGATTATGGTCAGAGAGACCAGCTAACATATTATGAGACTTAATTATTCTTTCAGGATGATTTGTAAATATTAACTCTATCAGAGTGTTGCTTGATGTAGTCATTCTTGTAGGCCCTTTAATCATTTGGACAAGATTGAGTTTGTCAGTTACTCTTTCAAGATTTGTACTAACTGATGTATCCTCCCAGTTTATATTGAAATCCCCTAAATGACAGTTTCCTTGTTTAGGTTACAGTCTTTCAATAAGTTTTCGGATCTTTTATCAAATGTACCATCTGATGAGGGGGGGCAATAAATCACAATGATTGCAAATGACATTTGTGGCGATAACATGATATGTAGACCCAGGCATTCCAAGTCATAAACATCGGACCAATGGATTTCCCGACACTGAATATTATTTTTTATGTATATCATCACACCACCACCCTTAGCTCCTTCTCTGTCTTTCCTGAACAAATTATAGCCAGGGATATTAAGTGCTGCAGAAGGGGCACTTTCATTAAGCCAAGTCTCAGATAGACAGAGATCATCTAGATTGGAATCAAGTAGCAGGTGATTTACTTGTTCAGATTTTGACATGATGCTTCTTATGTTTAAATGAGCACCTAAAAGACCTTTGGGCTTAGCCCAAAGATCCCAAACTATTTCTGAATGATTGACAGTTTGAAAAAAACACCCATTTCCCATTTTTGATTTTCCCTGGATTCATTCACTTCCTGTTGTGCGTTGCCATGCTGACTGTGTGGCCTAGTAAAGTTTGACGAGAAGATTGTTGTTGTTGTTGTTGCAAGTCTGGATCATGTTTCCTGTTCCCAAGTGAGTCCAAGGCTATAGTTTGCTGTTTACCTGGGGACTTTTGACTGTAGCTTTCAGGCGATGCTCCGACACCCGCCCCTGGGCCCCGCGTTCCCACGCAATGCTTGCCATCAAACCACCCCGACACCGCACCTTCCACACTATCGCCCTCGGCGCCCCGGACAAACAGCTCCAACACAGTTGTTGTCGGATGCAGAGGATTCAGCTGGTTAGCATGTTGTGCCAGAGCACACGAAGGTGTAGCAGAGCATCCCTGTAAGGTAGGAGTGATGCATGTAGGCCTACCTGCCGCTGGTGGTTTAGTCTCTCCCGGTGTCCTATGTTTTCGGGCCTGGGCACGGGTGGATATCCCCAGATAACATCAGACATATTGCAATGATGAGTCCAGTGATCGGTGAGGATTGTGTTACCACTGTTGATTTAGTCCGATTGGTGATGTTAATGTAAAGTGACGGGTAGATGAAATTCACAGCCAGTGCGTGAGTTCTAAAGCCGGTGCTTGTTTTCGTCATTCCATTGCCCATTAGTTTTTGCTCAGGAAATGATGATCAGTCAGATTGTCATTTAAATGAAACAATCGACAATTGTTGCCAACTGTCCTAGGTGAAATATCAAGAAAAGGCTTTAAAAAGTTAGAAAACAAACAATAGACTAAGGGCACTGCGACTACTCCTGTCCCTCCTGACGCCATCTTGTAATGTGGATTGGATGAATGAGCAGTGAACAGTGTTCTTTTGGACTTTGAAATGCCACCACCACACATTATTACACCTCTACCTTGTCCTTTTCTTGGGCCTACTGCTCTACCTGGGCCCCATACTCTTCCTCTTCCTCGTCCAGACGTTCCTTTATTTGACTTTTCCTGTGTACGCGCCCAAAAACATCATTCCTCAAGCTCCTCCTATTAAATCTATTAATATAGTTGGCAAAACTTCAGCACCTGGTTCTGAAATCCTGTCTAGAATCAGCTGTGGTCGGCCCAATTGACCCTACATAAAATCAGCTTTGTGTCAATTATTGAATTGTTTGTTAATTATCAGCTTATTTTTGAGCTGATGTGTTGTTTTTAAGCTGATATTATTACAAATTTTATATTGTAGCTAAGGTTTTGAATATTGTTTTTATTGTGGTATGTTGTATGTTGTATGTTGTATGTTGTATGTATGTTGAATTGCGCTGCTCTGGGTGGCTGCATGTTGGAGTGGCTCTGTTGGCTACATATTAAGTTTTGTTTGATTGATTCCTCTTTTTTCTTAAAGAAGATTGCATTTTTTTTACCTGTATACTTTCTAGTTTTTGGTGCTGTGAAGCTGGAAGGATTTTTGCTGTAAATTTTTCCCTTTTTGACTATTTGTTATGATGCGTAACCATGGCAACAATGTGGTTTACAGCCGGGAGCAGCTGATTAACATCGCAAAAGCTGAAATAATACCTCAACTGAAACCACAAATCCCTGATGAGTTGATAAGGAGGAGACGTGGATGCAGAGCAGGAGCGAAAAGGAGACAGAGAAAGAGGAAGTTCAAGCCATCTCTTCCATCGATCATAATGGGCAACGTAAGATCACTGGCTAACAAGATGGATGAACTCCAAGCCCTTACAAGGACTCAGCCAGAGTACCGTGAATGCAGTGTTATGTGTTTTACGGAGACATGGCTGCTGGATCATATCCCCGACTCCAACGTCTGTCTGCCAGGCTTCCTGACTGTACGAGCAGACAGAGATCTGAAGACGAGTAGAAAAAGGAAAGGTGGTGGAGTAGCAGTGCTTGTAAACAACAGATGGTGTCATCCAGGACATGTTACTGTGAAGTGTCGTCTCTGCAGCCCAGATGTCGAACTCTTGGCAGTGAGTTTTCGTCCATATTATTTGCCAAGAGAGTTCACCAGTGTAATTTTGGCAGTTGTTTACATTCCACCTTCAGCCGTTGCCGACAATGCATGTGATGTCATCAGTTCCATTGTTGCTAAGCTACAGACACAGCACCCCAATGCATTTGTGGCAATATCTGGTGATTTTAATCGTGCCTCGCTCTCTACTACACTTCCAACATTTCAACAGTTTGTCAGCTGCTCTACAAGAGAAAACAGGACATTGGATTTGTTTTATGCAAATGTAAAGGATGCATACATGTCCAAACCAAGACCTCCTCTGGGACAATCAGATCACAATCTTGTTTTTCTCTGTTCAGAATATAAACCACTTGTTCAGAGGCAACCTGTGACAAAACGAACTGTGAGAAAATGGTCACAGGAAGCTGAAGAAGCCGTGCAGGGTTGTTTTGCAACCACAGACTGGATGACTCTTTGCCAAGCACATGGAGAGGACATAAATGCCATGACTGACTGTGTGACTGACTATATAAACTTCTGTGTGGACAACATCATCCCTACCAGAACAGTGAGATGCTTCCCTAATAACAAACCCTGGATCACCAGTGACCTGAAGGAACTGCTAAACAAGAAAAAAAGAGCCTTCAGGGCGGGAGACAGGGAATTACTGAGGAGTATACAGAAGCAACTTAAGGTCAAGATCAGAGACAGCAAGGAGGCATACAGGAAGAAGCTGGAGAACAAACTACAGAGGAACAATATCCGAGATGTCTGGTCAGGAATGAGAAAGATCACAGGTTTTAAGGACAGGAAGGATTGGATAGATGGAAGTCTGGACAGAGCCAATGAACTGAACACATTCTTCAACAGGTTCAGTTCAGGAACTAGCTCAGCATCCCCCTCTCCTGTTCCCAGCCAAACAGACATCCCACTCTCCTCTGATCAACAGCTTTCCTGTTACACCTCGGATGTTTTATCCTTCACCTCAGCCATGGACTCTTCTAATTCCACAAGTTTGACTTCAACCAAGTCAGGAAATGCTGCTACCCTCTTGCCTCCCCCTCCCACTTGTCTGTCTCCAAACGTCAGGTGAAGAGGCAGCTGGAGAAACTGAACCGGAACAAGGCTGCAGGTCCAGATAGTGTCAGACCCAGAGTCCTGAAGGCCTGTGCAGAGCAGCTCTGTGGGATTCTGCAGCACCTCTTCAACCTTAGCCTAACTCAGGAGAAAGTTCCAGTGTTGTGGAAGACATCCTTCCTTGTTCCAGTACCCAAAAGAACTCACCCATCAGTCATCAATGACTATAGACCTGTTGCCCTGACATCCCACATCATGAAGGTCCTGGAGAGACTCCTGTTGGCACCCCTGAGTAAGCAAACAAGAACGTATCAGGACCCACTGCAGTTTGCTTATCGCTGTGGAGTTGGAGTTGAAGATGCCATCATCCACCTACTTCAACCAACCCACTGTCATCTGGACAAAGCAGGCAGCACTGTGAGGATCATGTTCTTTGATTTCTCTAGTGCATTTAACACAATTCAGCCTGATTTGCTTTGTCAGAAACTCCTGAAGACACAGGTGGAGCCCTCAACAATCGCCTGGATCAATGACTACCTGACCAACAGACCACAATTTGTGAGACTGAAGAATTGTGTGTCAAACCAGGTGGTCAGCAGCACAGGAGCACCACAGGGGACCGTACTCTCACCATTCCTTTTTACTCTGTACACCTCAGACTTCCAGTACAAATCAGAGACCTGTCATCTGCAAAAATACTCAGATGACTCTGCAATTGTCGGGTGTATCAGAGATGGACAAGAAGCTGAATACAGAGAGCTGGTGGACCGCTTTGTGACATGGTGTGGGAACAATCGTCTCACCTTGAATGTGAACAAAACAAAGGAGATAATTGTAGATTTCAGAAGAAACAGGTATAAGTCAAACACTGTTTCCATCATGGGAGAAGAAGTGGAGGTGGTTGAGGAATATAAATACCTCGGAGTTCACCTTGACAACAGACTGGACCGGAGGCGCAACAGTGAAGCCGTCTACAAGAAGGGACAGAGCAGACTGTACTTCTTGAGGAAGCTTAGGTCCTTCAAGGTTTGCAGCAAGATGCTGCAGATCTTCTACAAGTCTGTTGTGGAGAGTGTAATCTCTTCAGTCGTCATCTGTTGGGGTAGCAGCATCAGAGCCAGGGATTTAAAAAGGCTAAACAACCTGATAAAGAAGGCTGGTTCTGTTCTTGGGACAACTGTGGAAAATCTGGAGATGATAATGCAAAGAAGGATTCTTCATAAAATCAAAAAAATTATGGACAACCCTGAGCATCCTCTTCATGAGACAGTCATACAACAACAGAGCGTCTTCAGTCGGAGGCTTCTTCAGTTTCGCTGCAATACAGACCGCTACAGGAAATCCTTCCTGCCCACAGCCATCATCATCTACAACAACTCCTTAAAGAATTAATTATATGAGCTATACCAACACTTAATTTCCCTCTGGGATCAATAAAGTATTTTTGAATTTGAATTTTGAATTGAATTGAATTGTGTGTTAACATTTGTAAATAGGACTAAAACTATCCATAATTTAGGTGGTGAGTATAGCTTGTCTGTTAAGAAAATGTAAGCATTGTAGAAATGCGTTTGACTGACTACGTATTGTGTGAAAACGACATGAAATCTGTGAATGATATGGCCAAAACAAAATGATGCTGTGCACATTGTATTAGGAGTTTTGAAAATATGACACTTATTTGGACAAATGCTTATTAGCGACTGAAAGAAAATTGTATTGCACGAGTAGAGGTTTTATACTGTAGCTAATGTTGTGTTACCATTTGTAAATAAGACAAAAACTATCCAAAATTTTGGTGGTGGGAATAGCTTGTCTGTTAGGAAAATGTAAGCATTGTAGAAATGTGTTTGACTGACTGTGTATTGTGTGAAAACAGCATGAAATTTGTAAATAGTATGGCCAAGACAGAATGATGCTGTGCACTTTGTATTAGGAGTTTTGAAAATGTGACACTTGGTTGGACAAATGCTTGTTAGCGACTGAAAAAAAAACTGTAAAGTGCTCTATAAGAGTTAACCAGATCAGAAGGTGCAACATACAGAGCTGAATAAAGTATTGGACCCCTTACAGATTTCCTCTGCTTTTAGTTTTTCTTTTCTTTAGCTTTTTTTTGTCAAACCTTAATGTTTCAGATAATGATATAAATGTTAACATCAGATAAAGACAACCTGATTAAATTCAATAAAGAGTTTTTGAATGATGATTTCATTTATTAAGGCAGTGCTCTACACATACCCAATACACAAAGCTCTGCTTGTGACCTCATCATTTTAATCAGATGTCTTGAAGCAAGAACACACCTTAAATAAATCATTCCAAGAGCACACTGACAGCTCATCTAGGAAGTCACAAACAAACCTAGAACGATATCTAAAGCTCTGTAGGCCTCACTTCCCTCAATTAAGATCAGAGTTCATGATTCAACAATAAGAAAGATGCTGGGCAAAATTGGCATCCATGGGAGAGCTCAAAGGCAAAACCCAAATGCTGGTGCTGCTTTACTTTTTCAGGACCAGCTACTTCATGTAACTCATGAATTCAGTACATGGATTGTGCTCTCTACCAAAGAATTCTCAGGGCATTCACTCTGGGGTTAAGTAGCAATACAATGATCTGAGACACACTAGCAACTTTATCTCTGAATGGCTCAAAAAAGAAAGTTTTGAAGTGGCCTAGTCTGACTGAAATCTGACCGAGATGCTGGGGTGTGTCTCTAATCAGGCGACTCCTTTTAGAAATGCCTCCAATGTGGCTGAAGCCACAACTAACGCCAGTATTGCAATTAGCCTACTTTTCTTATGATTTAACTGCAGTTTGTTTATCCTTCACTCTCATCACCTTTAACAAATTTTCTCTTAGCATCCTATTTTTTTTAAACAACACAAATGTGCAGCCAATTAAAGAGTCAAGAGTAGATCTAGATTATAATGAATATGAACAAAGATGTAAAATAATTTCCAAATGACGGTGCCTTCGGCACACTGGAAGGGAGTTTTATATTACTCGTAGAGCAACCTGGAGGACCTACAGAAAACCAGTTCAGGCCAAACTACGACAAATGCTGACTATTCCCCTCATCAGAGAGGTAGGTTTCAAAATGTTAGCGTTTTTCACACCACCATATTCATCAGTCCCCCCCCCCCCAACCTGGCTCCAGCTCCAATGTGACAGTGAGGTGGGCTGGGGTGGGTAAGGTAGATACTGTTTAAACTTGCATGAGACAAAGTCTGGAGTACTGAGAATAGCAATGTTCAGGAGAAGGAGTGCTTGAGGCCACTGCTGGACAACTGCTGGGAAAGCATTCTTATGTACTTTTAGAAAGGAGTTTATGTGTTGAAGAAACAAAACAATCATTCCTACACTGGCTTTTGCCAGTAAAGTATAGAGAAAGGTTGGCAAAGATGATGCTTGTAGGAGAGAATTAGGCCTTTAAAGCTTTAAAATAATAGTTAAGTAGTGTTGCTTTTGTTTCCCATTTTGTTTATTCTTTTTTTATATATAACAATGAGGAAAACCACTAACAGTTACCCACTTTAAGTGCAAGTTTTGCTTTGAATCACAATGACATTTTGGTTGAAAGAACTAAAGCCAGAAACAACATATAAAAAGTCATTTGTCCCCGCTGCTCCTGGCACTTTGAAAGGGCTGGTGGATGCTATTCTTTCTGTGTAAATGATGTCTTGATCACTTATTTCTGGCTGTGCAGGAACTTGGCTGTTGGAGATACTAAGAATTAAAGTGACTGGTAAAAGGTGGAACTTTTGGTCTCAGTTCAGATAAAAACCTACAACTTCTAGTGCACTCAACACTTGGATAGACCAAAACAAGGTAGTTGACTGAAGAGTCAATACTTTGTAGAATGATTTCCAGCAGCAGTTACAGCTGCAGTGGTAGGTGTTTCTTTCCACCTGCTTGCTGCATCCAGCACTCATTTTTTTTACCCCCATTCTTTCATGCAAAATCCATCAAGGTCAGTCATATTGGAAAGACAGTGTTTGTGAACATAACATTTTAGCTCTTGCATAAGAATATCAATTGGGTTTTTGTCTGGACTTTGATAGAGCGATTCTTACTTGTGAACAAAGGTGTCAAGTAACGAAGTACAAATACTCCGTTACCTTACTAAAGTAGAAGTTTTGGGTATTTATACTTTACTGAAGTAATTATCTATGGGCCTACTTTTTACTTCTACTCCTTACATTTTCACGCAATTATCTGTACTTTCCACTCCCTACATTTTAAAAATAGCCTCGTTACTCCTGCTTCATTAAGTCTTTTATTAAGAAGACACAAAAAACGATCTATAAATGCGCCAACTGGATAGAATTTGACCGCGGTTTAATCATAATTTTAAACATCTACCATTCGGACACCCCGCTTGTATGCGATCCATTGCGTACTGTGCACACGGGGTCCCAATAACCGAATATCTATCATATTAGTCCGTTTTTTGTTTTGTTTTTTTGCAATGGTGAAGGAACATCCAAAGGCCACCTGTCATTTTGACAGATTATAATTCACACCCCTGACCATTTGGTGCAGACGCGCAGACGTTTTTAGGTTTGAGTTGAAGCACGGCGTACAAGTAACTGAATCAATAAATTTATAATAAGAAGATCTCCATGAAGCCATCTGAGCGTCATCTGAGACCGGAAAGCTTTGGAACGTGACTGTTACTGGTTAAAGACGCGCTTCAAAGAGCCCGGTGTTGTGCCAAACACCCGTGCAAAAGAGCACATGCTCCGACATTTTCTGCTGCTGAAGTGATATGAAGCTGGGTTCAGAGAGTCTTTCCGACTTCTGATCACTTGAATCAGAGAAATGTTCCCTGATTTCAAAACTTTGGCTGAAGTGGAGCTTTTAGTTCCAGTCTCCAGTGCGTCAGCGCAGATTCAGCCTCTAGAACAGTGGTTCCCAACATGAGGTTCGTTAGCCACAAGGGGGTCATTAGAGATTGCAGGGGTCTGCACAATCTTGTCTGTACTGAAGTTGTAAGACTTTTAGTGATACTATTCTTAATTTATATATATATATATATATATTTTTTTTATGGGCATATATGCAGCTGAAACAGGTAGCCTAGTGTGTCCCCAATGTTTCAAAATCAACATTTTTATATAACATTATAATAATTATGGCCTTTCTTTATTTTTGGAGGGGGGGGGGACTTAAAGAGGCTATATGCAACTTTTCCCCAA
Organism: Valencia hispanica; assembly: GCA_963556495.2. Lineage (NCBI taxonomy): Eukaryota > Metazoa > Chordata > Actinopteri > Cyprinodontiformes > Valenciidae > Valencia > Valencia hispanica. The sequence goes on along the minus strand of OY747707.1, from coordinate 34,054,880 downwards.
AATAAACGTAAAAATTGCCTTTTTATTTGACCATTTATGACTCAAACATCTCCTGATGAGAATACTGACACCTTGTCAGCTCACAGTGGGTGCACCTAAAAGCCTGTATCCAATTTTTTCTATTCTCTGTCGGGTCGGATTTTCCCGCGCTGAATGTGACGTCAAGCGCGTTCATGTTAAATGTTAAATGTTTCAGATCACTCTGCCACCATCACTAGTCAGCACTTGCAAGCAGTTCAATGGATTGTGCAATACACAGAAGAGACCAAGGACAACTTTGACACCAACAGTAACTCCACATAAGACTAAAAAAGTTAAACCCCTGACAAGTGCCCGAAAAAGATACAAGATTGAAAGCGACCGTCGTACGAGCGCGCGCTGCGAGAGCGAGCAGAAAGGAAGAGCAGTTCTGTTTTTTGGCCACAAAGTGTCAGTCGCGGGTTTAAATTTCAGAAAATTGCATATAGCCCCTTTAAGCTTTATTCTTTAATGTCATTTTTTTAAATACATTACTTTTACTTTTATACTTTAAGTAGTGTTGAATCAAGTACTTTTTTACTTTTACTTGAGTAAAAAACTTGACTTGATACTTCAACTTCTACAGAAGTCTTTTTAAACCCTAGTATCTATACCTGTACTTGAGTATTGAATGTGAATACTTTTGACACCTCTGCTTGTGAATATATTTCATTCTGGGATTAGGATCGTTTTTCTGATGAAAGTTGAAACTTCTCCACGGTCTCAAGTGTTTTACAGACTCTAACAGTTTTTATTTTGGGAAAAAAAGTTAATTTTTGCTCTCATCTAACTAGAGCAACTTCTTCTTCATGATTGCTTTGTCCTGTAACTTGTAGAAAACCAGAACCTCTGATGGTCTCATCATTTGTGGAGTGCGTGACTGATAGTTGTCCTGTTACTGTAACAGCCTCTTGCCTTGTTAACGCACTCCTTGCATCGACATTCGGTTTATGTGGATAGCCATGTTTTTTTGGGCAGTTGCACAGTTGTATTCAATTCTGTCTCGATTTCCAGATAATGGACTGAACAGTGCTCTGTGAGATGTTTTATATCCTAACTCTTTAGAATTCACTCCTTTATCCCTGACCTCTGCTGTGTTCCTTTGCCTTCATGATGCTTTTTGTTCTCTAGTGTTCTCTAACAAACCTCTAAGGCCTCCATAGAACAGCTGGATTTATACACAGTGGGACTCAATTAGGGGACTTTTGAAGAAAAATGGTAGCACTGAATTTTAATCGGGGTGTCAGAGTAAAGGTACTTTAGACACCCAAAGTATTGCTTGATGGAACCCTGTTCTTTCCATGACCTGACTCCTTTTGTATTGTTTCTTAAAAGTGGGAGGGATTTGTCCTCCTCATAGAGAAGTTGGGGTGATGGCACACCTCTGTGAAGTATCTACAGAACATCAATGAGAGTAAACAGTTGAAGGCTTGAAAGTTAATCATCTGGAAGCAAATCCTTTGTTCGATCAGTGTGAACTGATAAAGTTAAAGAATGGTGGCTTCATGAGGTTATCCTCATTGCGTTGGAATAACAGGATAGGTATGAAGAAAGAGCTGCAGACAGGTCACTTGTGCCCTTTATTAAATCATGTCCAGCACTGACTTTCCAGTTTGTGCTGTGTAGAAAACTAACTAGTATATCCAGCCCTTTGACTAACAGGAACACTCCTGAATTATGTCACACAAGAACTGCTCAAGAGCTTAAGGCTGATGCAATCCTGTAATCGCTTCTTGATTGCAGTGCCCTCCCCTTCAGGACACTGAAACCTAACACACTGCAGAAGCTGCTTGGAGGAGACATGACAAATAGCCCAAGACCTTTATCTGGCTTTCAATCTCTCCATATCACACTCTGATTAAGTATCTGCACTACGGGCCAAAACCAAGCACACACGCAGGCTCCCATCCTGCAGAATACTGGGCTGCAAAAAAACTCCTGCCAGCATCCAAGTGTCGACCCCTCAGGTCCTGTATTCATGTGTCCATTATTTGTTTTCCTTTCAATTACAGAATGTAGTTAAAATATCAATATGAAAGTAAAATTTTGATTTAACATCAAAACATTGAGAATAAAGGGAAAAGAGCAGAATGCTTAAATTGTTCTTTCTAAGCAAGTTTGTCTGTTCACAGTATGCTTGTATGCTAAAAGAGAAATAAATTATTTGCTAGTAAATCCTGTTCTGAAGAATAACCCTTCCAACTTATTTACACAAGGCATGGTGGTTTGGTTTACACTTTTCCCTTCATTTTTCACATTTTAACATTGTTGTTGATACACCTTTCTGACTTTTTCTCATTAGGTTTAATCTTAAAACAATTAAGTAACAAACAACTGCATTTTCCTCTCTTTCTCCTCCGTCTTTAGGTGGCCTTGATTCTCCATCATACAGCTGTCTTTAAAACACAAGAAAGGATTTTTGTTTATTTATTGGTGTGGCGCTCTGGGGGTCCTTTGTATGTCTATGGCTCCAATCTCCTTTGTGTCTGCGTCCATTCCCGAGAGGCGGATCGATGGCCCCTCACACCAGCTATTGAACACTCGTATGGAGAAACCTAATATGCACCAGCATGTCATACACACACACGCACCCACACACAAAAATACCTTTTTGGGCTTAGGTTAACATTACAAAATCTTGTAATAATCTGTACCATGAGCTTTTCAGATACGCTGTTATTGTATTCATATATCTATTTGTGGGTTGTGGTTCTGTAGTTCTTGGTTCGCATTGCTTGATTTGTTTTGTTGTTGTTTATTTCCCTCTCCCTGCTGTCCTGCAGGTGGACTGGGATGTTTTCTTATGTTCTTTGTTCCCATTCCTCTCTTGTATCTTCAACTTACCCTCTCCCTCTTAACTTTTTTTCCTACCTTTCTTCATCTTCTTTTTTTCTTCCCCTTTATTTTCTGTCTCTGTGTCCATCCATCCATCCATCCATTTACTATACCCGTCTATCCCATGCAGGGTTGCGGGGGGGCTGGTGCCTATCTCCAGCGGTCAAGGGGCGAGAGGCAGGGTACACCCTGGACAGGTTGCCAGTCCATCACAGGGCAACACAGACATGTACACAAACAACCATGTACAGTCGTGGCCAAAAGTTTTGAGAATTACATAAATATTGGAAATTGGAAAAGTTGCTGCTTAAGTTTTTATAATAGCAATTTGCATATACTCCAGAATGTTATGAACAGTGATCAGATGGATTGCATAGTCCTTAGAATGGCAGACTTGACATGTTAAAAGGAGGGTGATGCTTGAAATCATTGTTCTTCCATTGTTAACCATGGTGACCTGCAAAGAAACGCGTGCAGCCATCTTTGCGTTGCATAAAAATGGCTTCACAGGCAAGGATATTGTGGCTACTAAAATTGCACCTAAATCAACAATGTATAGGAATATCAAGAAAGTATGGTGAATGGACTGCTGAGGACTGGGGCAAAGTTATATTCTCCAATGAAGCCTCTTTCCAATTGTTTGGGGCTTCTGGAAAAAGGCTTGTCCGGAGAAGAAAAGGTAAGCGCTACCATCAGTCATGTGTCATGCCAACAGTAAAGCATCCCGAGACCATTCATGTGTGGGGTTGCTTCTCATCCAAGGGAGTGGGCTCACTTACAATTTTGCCCAAAAACACAGCCACGAATAAAGAATGGTACCAAAACACCCTCCAACAGCAACTTCTTCCAACCATCCAACAACAGTTTGGTGAAGAACAATGCATTTTCCAGCACAATGGAGCACCGTGCCATAAGGGAAAAGTGATAACTAAGTGGCTCGGGGACCAAAACGTTGAAATTTTGGGTCCATGGCCTGGAAACTCCCCAGATCTTAATCCCATTGAGAACTAGTGGTCAGTCTTCAAGAGGTGGGTGGACAAACAAAAACCCACTAATTCTGACAAACTCCAAGAAGTGATTATGAAAGAATGGGTTGCTATCAGTCAGGATTTGGCCCAGAAGTTGATTGAGAGCATGCCCAGTCGAATTGCAGAGGTCCTGAAAAAGAAGGGCCAACACTGCAAATACTGACTCTTTGCATTAATGTCATGCAATTGTCAATAAAAGCCTTTGAAACGTATAAAGTGCTTGTAATTATATTTCAATACATCACAGAAACAAAGATCTAAAAGTAATTTTGCAACAAACTTTGTGAAAACTAATATTTGTGTCATTCTCAAAACTTTTGGCCCCGACTGTACACACAGACTCATACCTAAGGGCAATTTAGAGAAACCAATTCACCTAACAGTCATGTTTTTGGACTGTGGGAGGAAGCTGGAGAGAACCCACGCATGCACAGGGAGAACATGCAAACTCCATGCAGAAAGACCCCAGGCTGGGATTTGAACCCAGGACCTTTTTGCTGCAAGGCAACAGTTCTACCAACTGCACCACTGTGCAGCCCCTGTCTCTGTGTCCATAATATAAAATAAAAAAAACACAGTAATTTCTAATAAAAATGTCTTACACATATATATCAAACAGAGTACTATAGCAAAAGCCTTAATGCTCCCCTTGTGAAAGTGAATCCGTTGGGCTTCTACTTGGTACTCCACTTGGTTTTGAGGGCCACATGGCCAGACAGGACACATGAAATCAAAAACAAAAAAAGAAAGGATTTATGCAATGTTGGACTTATGGTTTTATGCCTTGGTTTTACAGGATCTGCTGTTCACGCTCCCTGGTGGACGTCAACCAGAAAGGTAGAGACACCCCGGATTCGTGACAGCTTATTCTTACACAGATTTACAAAAGTATTCACTGCCCACTGAACTTTGCAACTTCATGCTTTATGTATTTTGTTGTGATAATAGAAAGACCAAATCAATGTTGTGCGCAGTCCTTAAGTGGAAGGATTGTGTTACTTGATTTTCAGAACTTAATGAAAATATATCTGATAAGTTTGGAATGTCTTTGTTTTCACCCTCCACTAAACAGATACCCCAAAATAAAATAAAATATCACCCAATAGCCCCAATGCCCAGATCAAAATGCATTTTAAACTGTGGCAAAACTTGAAAATTGATTGTCACTCTTCATCCAGTGCGAATGAATTTGAGCGCTTTTGCAAAGAAAATGGGCCAAACGTTCAGCTTCTAGATTAAACGCGGTTCAACAAATTATTGTGTAATATGTGTTTTTTTTTTTTTTTACTTTTAATTTCCAATGTTATATTTCATTTTTATTTTTTATTTTTTATCACCAAATCATGTAAAGCACCTTGAATTACCCTGCTGTTGAAAGTGTGCTACACAAATAAAATTGCCTTGCCTTGCCTTGCCTATTGATTCTGTGGGAATCAAAGCAACTGCATGATACATTTGTTGGAAGCAAAAAAAATATGAAAAATGTTGTATTATTTTACTTCTCCTTCACATTCGCTACCCTACTTTGTCTACCACATAAAATATAAATAAAACACATTAAAGTTTCTAGTTTTAATGTGACAAAATGTGGAAACGTTCCTTGGGTAAAATTACTTTTCCAAGGTGCTGTATCTGTGGCTTCTTTCCCTTCTGCCTCATCGTCAGAGAAGGTTCCATCCTGTCCAGGTCCTCCTAAAAGAATCAGAGCGTAACATTCTTCCCTGATTTCATCAACAGAGCACTGCAGACTTTAAGAGGCCAAGAGCCTAATCCCCTCTACAGCTCTAACATATCTGTCACACCATTTCCACACCACCTCAATCTACCTGCCCCTATACATTTCTAGTGCCACTCTTGTTAGCCTCTCTGCCCGGTCTAATTTGCTTGTTTTTTACAACATTACCTCTCAAAAGACACAGACAAGTCTCTGTGGCCTTCTCTGGCACACTCAGAGCTAATATCACATCTGCAGCTCTCCTTCAAAAGCTAGGTTGTTAAAGAGTGCTTGACAAAGACTGTGACCGTGCTGTCTTAGTGGCAAACGTTCAAGTGGGCGAGAGTTCTACCAGACAAACAAAAAGTCTGCTAGAAGAGAGCGTAAAACTCTGTTTTTAGTGATTTGCCTTTCAGAGGAGCCAGGATGGATTGAAAGCCAAGACTTCTATATTCTTCACAACAAAGGATGCATCAAGTAGTGGCAAGAAGCCCATAAAGAGAAGGGTAGAGCCGAAGCGGCAGTAATTTGTACCGTGCTTTTAGTAGCAGCTTCACTATTAAGATTTTGACATTCTTTATACTGACATAGCCAAGTAACACGCAGAAAGAAAACTTGTCTTTTCTGTCTGTGTCATTTAAGAGTACTGCAAAAGTCACATTTACACCTTTGTTCCATTCCAAACACAACCCGTCTCCTTCATTCATGTCTGCTCCATCTGCATTTATTTCTAACCAAAGAAATACAGAGTGCAGTCTGTGAATGTGTGAAGAGGTGGGTGACAGAACCAGCTTCGAAATTACCTGTTGCAGCAGAACCTGATGAAATAATGTCATTGGACAGTAATACGGCCACATCAGAACCAAAATGACTTACAGATTATATCATTTATGGATGAAGAGTTACAACAGAAAGCATGTAGGTCCTCAAACATTTATGGCTGTCATAAAGCACTGACAACATAACGGCCGCTCTATCTTGTTCTCTAAGTTTTATTCTTCTCTGACGCATCTCATTTTTTTCAGGCCATTTTACTGTCTTTTCTTAGAAAGACTTGTGAAAAGCTCCTCCACACTACCAACTCATCTCCTGACTGCATCTCCTACTGATGAAAATGCTTTTAGGTTGTATTCCTCCTTATGGTTTTGCACCGTTTTTGCTCACATCCAGGTGGCTTTGGTTATTGAAGATGAGGAGTACCATGTGCTGTGATTATATGCAGCAGTGGAACATAAACTATCAGGGTTTTTCATCCCACCAAAATCTAATGATTTTGTACAGTGAATTGAGAATTTATTTTCTCTGCTAATGTGTTTAGAATACAGAAAATTTATGTTTGTGGACTGGTACTGGATTCAAATGGGATTGTTATAAATGTATTTGCTCTAACTGGATTCTGTACAATTGGATAGGAATCCTCTTTGTCCTGTAAAAGGAATGATATGTGATGAGATAAACATGCTCAAAACAGAGTACAATGAACAATAACATGGTTTTCTTAGAGGAATCAATTGACATAAATGTATTCACAAGCAATAAAGCAGCTTCTGTTGCAGAGATATAAAAAAAACTTGGTTTGTGTTTCGCAAAGAGCCATCAGCCAGCATCTGTTTTTGAAGTAAGAAAAATAAAGTGCTACTTTCATAACTGAATCATGTTTTGTCCAAGTTTCACCAAATGTGGTTTCTTTATAGGAAAATAATGCTCTTGCATAACCTTACCAAGCAATAGACAGTCGGTGTGTTTACATGCAGTAAGAGAACGCAGAATTATTGCTTTTGCATTTGTTTATATGTGTGATGCTATAGGCCAAATGTCACCACCTAACATTGCGGAGTTGAATGCACTTCATTCAATAATTGTGACATGTAAACTGGGATAAAGGCTCCTATTCTGGTTAAGCTATTAATCCGATTATTGCCAAAATTTGGTTTAGATGTGCATGTAAACGTACTGACTGTAGCATTCACAATTTGATCACCAGCCAAGCAGCACTTCAACAGATTTCCAGCATGTCTAAGCTCTCCTAAGTGATTTGGTGACATTTTAATTTGACCAAATTGGATTTTGTGTTGGACTGCCAGCAATGGATTAAATGAAAGTCACTTAAAATTAGTATGTTTATGTAACGTGGTGTGAGATGGCTTTATGCAGTCATTTAGCGCTAAATGAGTAAACTGCTTGGAGATGTAATATGAGATGGTAGTATTAGTCAGTCAGTTCCTTCCTTCCTTCCTTCCTTCCTTCCTTCCTTCCTTCCTTCCTTCCTTCCTTCCTTCCTTCCTTCCTTCCTTCCTTCCTTCCTTCCTTCCTTCCCTTCCCTTCCCTTCCCTTCCCTTCCCTTCCCTTCCCTTCCCTTCCCAGTTTAAAAACACCCCAAACAACAGGAAACATGAGAGCAGGATTTTAAGAGCTTTAGGGGTTGTCTTGCAACACAATATGAAACTGTGAATAATTGTGAATAATTTCAGATCAATTTGCTTTGCAAAATTTCTTCCCCGGTTGTCTTAAATAACCATTCTGTTTCATGTTCTTTCCAGTAGAAAGTGTAAAAAATATTTCATCCCTCTGCCATCATCTTTCGATTACTGTAATTTCATGAACCTTTATAAGAAACAGTAAATCTCGCTCTTTATGAGTGTGCACATGTTATATCTTGTGTGATGTGCTTCCAGAGATGCTACCATTCAGTCTCAACACATAACCTTGGAATGGTGTTCCCTAGGCAGTGCAAGGTGGGTGAGTGTTTGTTTTCTGGCACCTTCCTCCTTTTTTCCCCATCCTTCCTTTATATTTTTCCAATCAGTCACACTTGTGTCTAATTATCGCCCTCCGCTGTCCAGATATTCTGTGTTCTGTGCCATTTCTCAAGTGCCACTTTATCTTCATTCTCTGTGACAAGCAGAGCAGATTTCCTCTTTTCTGCTGTTTTCTTAACATCCACTTTGATTTTGGACATTGCCTAAGGTTCACTCTAATTGGGCCTTTGTGCACCAACCAAGCCTGATTAAATTACTCACTTTGAATATGCCCTACCTTTAGTCACACATCTGAGTAAACATAATGTCGATCAGCATTACACAGAGGGGGTACAGACATGTTTAGGATATTTTATTATGTTCGCAGAAATTAGCAACTGTGACACAATCAAACCTGCTGGTCTGGGAAATACTTTATGCACTTTAATGAGGTTTATTCTCATGGACAATGCTGTTTTTCTTCTGTTCGGCTGCTCTGGCTCACAGCTGTGCTGCTTTTGTAAATCTTCTTCTCTGCCAGTGTCCTGGCATAGAAGCTAAGCAGATTGAGGGGGAAAAAATAAAGTAAAGCTTTGAACTTAGTTTATAATTCATGATTGAATTGTTGGACGCTGTTCAGGATAGAAAGTGTGAAACCTGTCTGGAAGTTAATTCTTTTTATCTGTTCACCCACATTTTCGCATTCCTCCCTTAAAGGATTTGACGGTATGGTTCAACACTGGAAAAATGTACATGGGTCCTGTATTGGTGAGACAAACGTGCAACATTCTCATATTTGTTTCACCCTCTTTACATTTTGATATGACATAAGATGTTTTTGTCAGTTCTCAAATTTAAATATGTCCTATCGTTAAGCAAATTTGTCATATCAAAGATAAAATGGGTAAATACAAAAAGCAAGAATCATAGGATGATTTAGTTTCAAATTAAATCAATCGCTGTTTAAATCATGAAAAAAAAATTTACTCAACTAAATTTCTTTGGTTCAAATACTACTGGGAATCAAGAAATGCCTTAAAGAGAACATGTTTGGTAACATGAAGTAGGTCAAAAGATTTCAAAAAGCACCACATCCTGCTGCAATCTAAAGAAATTTAAGAACAGATGAGAAGCCATTTCTAGTACTTTGGGAAATAAAAAAGAAATAGAAAAGAGAGTGATCAAAAATATAATCTAGCTCCAAGAGGAATACCACAACAGGCCAAATACAACAGAGAGGCCAATTTCATATTTAACAAAAATAGCTTAATAACTCTCAAGACTATTGAGAAAATCGGTTGTGGATGGATGATTCAAAAGTGGAACTTGGAATGTGTGTGTCATCTTACACCTGGCAATAAACTAACAAGAACTAACAAGAAAACCTGGTGGTGGGTGCTTCAAGACCTTGACTTGTCATACGTAAAGAAGCCATTCATTGAAGATATAAAAAGTCATTTACAAATGGAAAAAAATATATTCTTTTTCATTTATGTAATCTAATATTTTATATTGCAGCTTTTTATCTTTTTTGTGAATATTTAAGTGACTTTGTTCTGAAAGTATGTTTTGTAAGATTATTTTTTTGGGGGTCAAACCTACAGAGTTACATCCTACACAAATTCCATCATTATTCATGTTCTCTCTGTTTCTGTGCAGCGCTGCTCTCCCTGCATCCTACTGGTATGTCATTTATATAATGCATCTGTAGAAATTATAAATCACTTATTAGGTGTGAAACATGTCCACACTTCTTGCTAGAAGAATGAGACAGAGAAGTGAAGTTTAGCGTGATTTGATCATGTGGTCCTTGAACATTTTGAATGGTTGGCTGAACTACAGCTGAAGAAGGAATGAAGATTCTGGCTTGCACCTGCTGAGATAACTTTCCCCTTAGCAGCAGGTTGGGTTGTGATCGTTCTGAGCACCAACTCTGAACTCGAGCTGTGAGGAGTGTTTTGATGTTCAGTGCTAAAAATATTACAGTGGTTTCATAAGTAAAAGAAAACTAGCAGCTTATTTTATTTGGTTTCCTCAAATCCTAATGAAAACCCGGAAGGGAAAAAATCATCAAAACTGTACTCTTTTATTTAGCTATCAACTGGGTTTCTACGTTTTACAGTTAAAAAAAAATAGTATATCCTGCTACAGTCTGATTGTACATTAACATAAAATAAAACTGGTTTAATAATAATCTACGTTTATAAATATCTATTCATTTATTGTGTTCCTTTCATCCAAGACTGGGTCATGGTTCAGAATGGAAACCTTGGCATCCCTCCATGTAGCAACGCTCTCCAGCTCATTCTGGGGGATCCCAATATGTTCTCAGAAAATAAGGGATATATATATGTATAATCCATCTAATGGGTTTTGTGTGTGACCCATAATCACCTCTAAAGGATCACAATGTCTATGTCTTGTTCTCCTTGACGCCCAGACTGCAAAGTGTAATTCATCCCTTTTGCACTTGAGAACCAAGGCCTCAGGTCATCTTCCATCCCAGTTGTTCTTATTTCCTGCTGTAATGCAGCCTGAAGATGACGGCTGGACCAATAATTTTATTTTGAGCCCCAAACAGTTTTACTCTTAACTACTATATCACTATGGCACGTTAAGAAGAGTTTTTTTTTAAGCCTTAAAACAAAAGATTTTTGGAAGTTTCCGTTTTAGAATTTTATTCAATTGTAGTAATTTCACATAGCCTGAAGAAAAGTGATGACCTCCGAGACTTCAAACCAAACGTCTCTTAGAAGGCCTCAGGGCTACTGAACCCCAAATGAACCTTTGAACTGAACTAAAAAGTTCAGTTAAAATCTGTAAATCTTTTAGAAAAATTTGTTTTTATTGTACTGGATTTTATACTTTTAAATTCATCTTTTGATGGAGGTCTGAGTGGCTTCTGGGACGTCTGCGTCCCTCGGGTCACAACACACCACCCAGTCAAATCAAGAGCCACGGTAGGTAGAGGGACAACGAGGGCACTGACAAGGACAAAGAGAGTGAAGGAGCAACTGAGGGAAATTGGATTGAGAGGGCAAAGTGCAAAGTGTTTTTATCTGATCCTTTCATGTTCTGATTCTTAATTTCCGGGGAGGCAAGCGTATAAGTACATGTGAGGGTTATGTTTCTGCTTCATCTTTGTTCAGGAATTCTCTCATACAGAAGTGCTCATTTCATGGGTTTGTGGGCAAATTCTAAAAGACCTCTGTGCTTGGATCAGAGCCTTTGCTCACACACATATCCAAATGATTTCTCAGCCAACTCTGAGGTACATGGGCAGATTCAAAACAATTATCAGATAAAAGTGTAGGCTGGCTTTGAACATGTTTACCCCATCAGTGATGTGTTCTATCTCTAGCCTTCATGATTTTTATTCCCTCTTTCAGTCCCATTTCTTGCTCCAGTCTGCTCCCTGTCTGAGAATTACAAGTGCTAACTGAGTGGAACAGAAGCGATTACTGCACCTGAATCCACAATGTGGTTTTTGCGCTCACCATCTCAGATACTCAATCGGTGGTTCTTAAGAATTCAGACATCTGGTTTTTGGGTTGTGTTTCTTGTTTGATGCTGTCATGTGAAATATAAAACCAAGGACACTGAATCTTTGAAAAGAAAGTGGTTAAGAATGAGCCTTCTAGAACTATGAGGAACAATATCTATTGACTGACAGCCGAGGCTCGCTGCTTTCACTGAGCTCCATAGCGGGAAGAAATTCAGTTCACTTCAGAATGAGGCAACCTTTTATCTTTAAATAATCAGTGTTGACTAAGGGATGAATGCTTTGTGAAAGAGCAAAAGCTTCTAAATTGCTTTTTTAATAAAGATAACAGGGTCACTTGCAGCAACACTGAATTAAGAGACTTTTCTTTACATATTCATGTAATTCTTCACCTAATTTTAATTATTCCGTTCACTTTTATCCCTTCCCTCCTCCATCTGCTATTCATTTCTAAGGCGTTCCCTGAAAGAAGCAGAAGCATCTCCCAGCTGCTAGTTTCCTGCATTCCAGCTTGACCCCTGAGACACGCAGGCTCTGTTTGTTGTTTCAAACCAAACATCTCTGCTGTCTGACAGATACATTCTTTATATCGCCATTTCAAAAGTTAAACAAGAATTCCTGAATAAACTTTATTTTTATATTAACTCTTTGATCTGCTGACAAACACACAGCTAGCAGTCTCTAGGAGATTATATGCATGTTTAAAGATTGTTTCATTAGGGAGATAAAATATATTGCTAATTCTACTGGTGGCAGGACTGTTTCTTTAATTGAACAGTACTTGAAAATAATAGTTGAATTTCTCGGGGTGTTCAGAGCAGAAATGGTGTCTGACTTTGTGAAATTGTCTCACAAAAAGAAAGTTTAAAACTGTTTTCAAAGGCAGTTTTGATGTCCCAAGTTCTGTGGGCAGAGAGTTCATTAAAGTGGAAGCTCACATGGAAAAAAACAACTCTCGCTTCATCACAATTTGTGACCGTAGAACAGTTAGCAGGGGGATTTCCATGGATAAAACTTAGAATGACCTTCTTTTTTTACTGAATGCAAAAAAAATAATCATTTGCAGTTTAATTCTAAAAGAAAAGATTTGAGATTAGCAGAAATTTCATGTTTGTGAATTTTGTACGCTTTTACAGTTTAGCATCCCCTGCAAATAAATGCTAATATGCATCATAAGGTGGCCAAAAGAAAGCATCTAAATATATAACAAAATCTAAGGACTGATCCCTGTGGTACACCATAAATAAATTCTAGTTCTAATAACCAGCAAAGGATTTAGTTATAATCTCAAACCTCACCATTTGCACTCTGAAAGTTTTAATTGTATACTCTAACCAGCCCTTAAGGCCTTTTACTGGAAAGACAGATACAGTGGTTGCTAATATCTTTCCACATTTCTTTTTTTTTTTACGTGTCCTGTTTGGCAGTGTGGAGCTCAGAATTGGTGTCTGAGTACCAAGTAGAACCCCAACAGCTTTACTTTCACAAGCGGAGCAGTACAGCTTTTGGTATAGTACTCCACTTGATATATGTGTGAAAAATCTTTATTATGAATTGCTGGGGGTTTTATTTCCTGATGTTATGGACACGGAGACGGAAAATTAAGGGGAAGAAAGAAAGAAGATGAAGAAGAGAGGTAGGAAACAAAAAGTAATGAGAGAGGGTGAGTTGAAAATACAAGAGAGGAAGGGGAACAAAGAAAACACAGGAAGACATGGAAGTCTGCCTCCATACCCAAAGGATGGCAGAGGGAGGGGAAAAAACAAAACTAAACACGAAAAAGAAACATTGACAAAACAAACCTAACATCGTGAACTAAGAACTACACAACCACATCACACAAGAATGGATATAAAGATACAACAACAATGTCACAGAAAAACTCATGGTACCAATTAATCAAGCTCTAGTAATGATAACCTCAGCCCAAGAATATATCTGTAAACACCAAAGACCCCACATCTATGTGTGTGTGTGAGCATGCTGATACATATAAGGTTTCTCCATAACAGTGTTCGATAGCTGATGTGAGCAGGCATCAATCCGTCTCTCAGGAATCGATGCAGACATGAAGGAGATCGGAGCCAAGACGTCCAAAGGACCCCCAGAGCCCCAGGCGGACCCGGGCGGGGCCGACCGCATCCCCCAAGAGAGGAGCAAAGGAGAACCCCAGGGGAACGTCCAGCGGTTACTATGCAGGGGCCCGGGGGCAGCAGTGACGAGCCCACTGGCCCCGCCGGCAACCAGCCGCGCCAGGGCGGGCCGGTCCATGGACCGGGAGAGCCAGGGCCCAGGGGCGCCCCAACCCCAAGCAGAGACCCGACAAGGGACCGCCCAACGAGGGGCCCCCGGCACCGCAGGGGCCGCGGCCGGCCGCCACGCGCCACCACCATCTTTCCACATTTCTATTTACAGAGTGAAATATATATCTCCCATCTGGGATGGAGTTGAGAGGAAAGGATTATTAAACTTGTTAGTGATAGAATGTGTTCCCTTTTTAGAAAAAAATGGTAACCTCATTATTTGTTAGTCAGAGAATATATGGATCACTCAGCGATCCATGTATAAACTCTGCCTGCCTCTCATTCCTCGTCTGTCTCGTTTTTCACTGATCTGTCGGACTTCTGCGAGCCTTTCGTATTCGCTCGTGTTCGCTAACCTCTACTTTCGGCACTCGGTGTCTCTCCCATCATGGACATCCTGACGGTCTGCCTCGATCCGTCCGAGTCGGACGAGGAGTTGCTCCGCGGTGGTCTCGCATTTGCTGGGAATGGAGGGGGCGCCACAAAGACTACAGGACAGAGAAGCCCGAGCCGTGGAGACACAGCAATAAAGCTCCAAGTCAAGCGCGCCCCAGTATGTCCCCTGGTTGAACTGTCCCGCTCTCCTCGAGCCAGCGAGATTCCGATCCATCTCCCCTGGCCATGGCCTCTTCGTCCCAGCTCTCACAGATGGCTCTGTTTCCCACGCCATCGGCTTCCGCATCTCTTAGCACTCGGGCTGGCTTCAGCGGAGCGGCTATTCCCTTCAGCATCTCTGGTACCTGTCTTTTCGGGGGGCGAGCCGCCATGTCACCCTGCCCCTGCTCCTTGTTTAAGTGATTTTGCTTCTTTTTTGGGCAAGTTATTTCTCCTCCCTGTCCTCACAGGCGGTGCCCTCCACTGACATCCATCCTATCCATGCATTCGGTCATTTTCTCTTTCTTCTAGTACCCTTTGTACCCTTTCGGCCCCCAGTCCCCCCTCTGTGATCCCCTCCACTTCCTTCGATGAGCCCGCCGCTTCTACTGCTCCTCAAGTAGTCCCGTGGTCTTTCTCTCAGCCCCTAACTGGCCTGACCCCCCCAATCTTCCCCTTCAACCTCCTTCCTCCATCCACTGCCCTTCCCCGGTCTCTCCGGCACTACGTCAGCATATCCTCCTGGGTAATCATGTTGACTTAGCTCTGCTCCTTCACCCCTCTTTGGGTCTCTCAGGTCAGCCTGCAGACCAGCCTGGGGCTGATGCAGCTGGGCTCGCCCCCCGCACCAGGGACCTCACTCCCGTTGAATTTGCCCCAGTCTTTTCCCTCTACCGAGACACGGTCTGCTCCGTGTTCCCGGACCGGCGGCATGAACTGGACGATTACTTATTCATAGTGCTGGACTTGGCTCTCCGGTTCGGGGGCACAGGTTTCTACTCGTACCACAACCTTTTCTCCTCTCAGGCTGCAGTTCAACCAGGGAACGTACTGGGATGCATTTGAGTCTGAGCTTTATTGCAGTGTCTTTGAAGCTTGGGCTTCTCTGTCCTGTAGTCTTTGTGGCGCCCCCTCCCATCCCGCTACCGTTTGCACCTCCATTGCCTCTCTCCGGTCCTGGGCCCCTGCGGCCCGTAGCTCAGGGGCTCCCGACTACCTGTCTGTCGCCTCTTCTCCCCCTCCGTTTATGCCCAAACCCCCTCCTACCAAACCCAGGGTCAGCACCCCGGCCCCTGGGGGCGTTGACAGGCACAGCTGTCCCCAGCTCTACCAGGGAGGCCGGATGGTCTGCAATAACTTAAATGGGCTGGGCTGCTCCTCCTTCAACTGCAGGTTTTTTTTTTAGCATTCTTGTTCGTTCTGTGGCAGGGCTCACTCCAGGGGCTCCTGCTCCCACAACCCGACCCTGCAGCCCGACTGACTAGTCCGGCACCTCACCACGGCCATCAAGGTGAGGGCCCTTGTCTCCGCTCTGGCTCGCCACCCCAATAGGGAGTTTGTGGACTTCTTGGTCCAAGGGTTCACCCACGGGTTCCACCCCGGTATGGAGGTCCTCCCCGATCGCTCGGTGTGTTGCACCAACCTGCGGTCCGCGGTCTCGGAGCCCGACGTAGTCGATTCTTTCCTCCGCAAGGAGATCGAGGAGGGGTTCATGGTCGGCCCTTTCAGCCACCCTCCTTTCCTGGTCTTCCGGGTCAGCCCCTTGGGCGTTGCCACCCGCAAGTACTCTGGTAAGAAGTGTTTAATTATCGATCTGTCGGCACCTCATGGTTCTTCCGTGCCCAGCATCAATAGCCTTATCCCCTTCCCCAATTTCTCGATGCAGTACGCCACCATTGACCACGCCATTGGCCTTATCCGCCTGGTAGGCTGGGGCGCCTGGCTCAACAAGGCAGACATCACCAGCACCTTTAAGACCCTCCCCCTTCACCCGGACTTCTGCTGCTTCTTCGGTGTCCATTGGAAGACAGCCTACTATCCGGTCCGCCTCACCTTCGGCTGCAGGAGTAGTCCTAGGATCTTTGATTCTCTTTCCGAGGCCCTGTGCTGGATACTGCGTAATACTTACCATCTGCTGTACGTCCTTCATCTGCTAGACAACTTCTTGGTTATCAACCCCGCTTCTGCTCCGCTCCTTTCGGGACTTCGCGCCCTCACTGAGACCTTCTCGGACATCGGTGTCCCTCTTTCCGAGAAGAGGGTGAGAAGAGGGTGGGCCCCCTTACTTCTTTCCTGGGCATCCTCCTCGACTTATCCTCCTTTCAGGCTTCGCTGCCGCTCAAGAAGGTCCACCGGATCTCCCTGATCCTTTCTAACTTCCTCCTCACAGATACATTCTCTAAGCAGCAGCTACTATCGTTCTTGGGTCATCTTAACTATGCTGTTCGCATCATTCCCCAGGGTCAGTCTTTCATGTCCCACCTTCTGTCCACTGCTGCCAGCATGCCATGCCTCCACGATAAGCTCACCATCTCCGAGCCTTGTCAGATGGAGATGGGGCTCTGGTGCAATTTCCTATCTTCCTGGAACGGTATTTCTATTTTTTATAATGATTTCATCTCCCTTCTCAATGACATTCAGCTCTATACTGATGCTGCTCCTCCCATTGGTTTTGGGGGCTACTACCAAGGAAGGTGGTTCGCATCAGGCTGGCCCCCGGAGTTTGACTCCCTTCGGCCCCAAACTGCCCCCCCCTTCCTCTGCTCTCCACGAGCTTCACCCCATAGTAATCGTTGCCCTTCTTTGGGGACACGAATGGTCGCAAATCCAATCCTCATCCACTCAAACAATGCAGCCGATGTAAACATTTTAACTCTCACATCAGCCCAACATCAGTTCCTTCTCCGTCCATGCTGATCTCCCCAGTCACCAAAACTGTACTGCTGATTCTCTCTCTCATTTCTCTTTCCAGAAATTCAGATCTTTGGCTCCCGCTGCAGACCTCAACCCAACTCCAATTCCTCTGTTTTCAGCCACAATCTTCAATTAACTCCTCAGGTCCATGACCTCACCACCGTATCTCAGAACTCCAGTCTCTCCCCCTGTACCCTATCTCAGCTAACCTGTCAGGCTGGAATGCCTTCATGGCTTTTCACGTAATGTATGGTCTTTCTTTTCCCTAACTTATTCCTCTGTCAGTCTGCCAGTTCATCTCTCACTCCCATTCAATCCAAAAGATCCGCACAGCTGGCATCAAATCCTATCTTTCAGGGATCAGCTTCTTTGTCAAGCTGGCAACAGGTAGCTCCTGTCCAGCCTTCAACCATAGCCACAAATCCATATTACTGAAAGGTCTAAAAAAAAAAGCTAGAACCACCCACAGCTACACATTGCTTACCACTCACCTCCCACCTCCTCACCCGTTGCATTCTCACACTTCGTTCCGGCTATCAATCCCCCTTCGTCGACCTAACTCTTCAGTCCATGTTCCTGCTCTCCTACTTTGGTTTCCTGCACTGTTCTGAGTTTGTCCCTTCCTCATCCAGACATGACCCTTCCTTTCATCCTTGTCTCTCAGACATCTCCATTCTTAGTCAGGACACCCTCATCTACACCCTTCGTAGAAGTAAAATAGAGCAGCTCGGCACATCAGTCCGAATCCACCTATTCCGCCTCAGTTTTAACCTCAGCCCCTACGAACCCATCAACAGCTACGTTCAGTCCTGGTTATCTGCTAACGCCTCACCATTCAACCCAGTTTTTATCACAGAATCTGGTAGCGGAGCTACCAGGTTTTGGTTCGTTAGTAATTTCCGCCAGGTATGACGCCGATCCGGTATCTCCCCAGAATACTTCTCCATCCATTCAGTCTACATAGGAGCAGCCTCCTCAGCCGCCCGGTTGGGGATCTCCGACAACATCATTCAGATCTTAGGCCGTTGGTCATCTTTAGCATACCGGTCTTAATTTCGCAATAATCTGCACGGTCTACACCACGCTCATTCGCTTCTCTGCTAAACACTTCGCCAAGACCATTTTGGGGGTCCTGAGCAGGCTTTAAAGACGAATTCCTGAAGACTGCACCCCCCCACAGAGTTTTTTTCTTCTCTCCAGACCATTCATTCCTCCATGCCTTCAATAAACTTTTAAATTCTGATCTGTAGCGTGGTCTAGCGTGGACTAATTCAATCATTAAATCTCCTTTCTGGGTCTATAGCATTTTGTTTCAGAGTTGTTTCAGGTTCTATAAAATTATCTTAAAGTTTGCCCCAGCCTGAGGAGCATGTCCCTCCCTAACAGGATGAAAGACACTCATTACCCCATTTATTAACTTCCTTCCTTCTTCTGTAATACAAAAATCCTTGAAGCACTGTCACCTGCAAACACCGTAGAGTTCTCCTGTTTGCCTCACACTGTTTGAACCTGCTCCTACAGGCAGGCCCACACTGGATGTGACCATTCATCATCAGACTCATCAATGCATCCTTGCCCTAAAAGTACTGTCACAGCATAGAAGCTGAACAAATTACCTAGGGACACTTTCTGAATTCTCCCCCTAACTGCAGGATTGGATGCACATGACCAGGCATCTGAATTCCTGGAAGATTCAGATGACGCTGACCCCATCAATCTTCTTTGAACCCCTGAGATCTTTCTGAGGTGACAGCATAATGGTTAGTTACATTTGTAAAGAACACCATTTTAGCATGTTTACTAAATTCTTTCTAATGTCAGCTTGTAAGTGAAGTGGATTCTACAAGACACAGAAAGGGTATGAGAGGGTTGTTTGGTGGGCGATTTCTGCAAACATTTAGATGTCTTTTTTTCACAGTTCCTAAAAAAAGTAGCCTATATTTTATAAAGGTACTTCCTTTACCTAACCATACACAATCAGGAGACCACTTCCAAAGGTGGAAAAAGTCTCCTGTAGAAAAAATAGCACTTCATGATCAAGAACTTGCACATCACAGCATTTTAAAAGGCTTTCGTCCCAGTTTCCTTCATTTTTGTGCTCCTATTGTTGTATGTGTATTCACGGAAAAGTACTTTGGATGCAAAATTCTTTAAGAAAAGAAGAAAAAAAGCTCAGTTGTGTCATTTGTGTAGGCAGGGAGGTAAAAAACATTGCACTGCCACAGGCCAGTTTCCACTTGGAAAATCTGTGCAGCCTCCCACCCCTCCCTCTGGCTGTGTAGCAGTTTATGAACAGTTGTTGCCTTCAAGGAGCCCTAGAAAGACTCAGAGGGTACAAGATGGCTTCCCAGCAGCTATGTTTGAGGTTTATTGGGTTGGCTGCATTGCTGACACTTACAGCTCTCAGAGGTAAGCATATTCTACTATATTTGTTTGGCTTTTCTTCTGCTTCAGTGGGGATTGATCCGTGCCCGTTATTCACATTAGCCCACACTCTTTTTTTCTTTTTTCCTTTTCTTCTGTGTGTGGTTGGATGTCAGAATATGAGATGTTTGCTCTTGGAAAACATAACTGGAAAAAAATATTGAAACACTGAAATGATGACTAATTTCTTCTTTCTGTTCCAGCCACATAAGTTTTAACCCTAATGTGACAATGTGTATCTTCATTTTGAGTTATATTTAATGCATACATCTGGAACTAATTTTTAAAGTGCGGAATGCTCAAATACATTTTATTTGAAAAAAAACTTTTCATCAATACAAGCTTGGAACTTTGAAAATGGAGAGGCTTTAATATTTGACTGGAAGAAAAACCCATCCCAGTCGATATTCTGTTATTGTCAGAGTCACACCTCAATTTATCTTTAATTATGAGCCAGAACTGCACTCAGAAACACACACAGGGTGGTCTAATAAGTCACGGTATAAATAAAAGTTCTTAGAAAAGCTGTAAGCATGTTCCTCACATTGAAGCTGTTTGAAAAAAAAAGTGAGAGTGGGAATACTTCACACATAGTTGAGACCATCTGGGCACAGGCTGCTATAGAGCCAGTCAAGTCGAAACAGTAAAGGGTGTCAGAGAAATCAGGTGAAATCAAGCACGCTGTTTCAGTTTGTTGTTAGGAGGTTAAATTTTAACAGTATAGTTTGGATTTTTGAAGGGAGTTTCTGTAAAGGTTGTATTGTTATTAAATATCTGCACATGTATTGCAGTTTATAGTTTAGTACAATATGTAAAGTACAGTATAGCACAGTTTATAGCAAACTGACAACAATTCTCAGAGTCCAGGAAACTTAGAAGCTATAGAAGGAGTGCCTTTTAGTAACACTAAAGCTTAATTACACCGGCAAGATACAAGTAAAGTTAGTTAACATGTTATCAGTGTTGCTACTCTAGCACTACATTGACACCGGCTGCCTAGTGTTTCAATCAATCTCATTATAGATTATCCTAGTGGACTATACCATTGGAGTGATGTCTCTGGTCGACGAAAGTTTATTTACTTCAGCTTGTGAATGCATTTCCACTCAACGAGCAATGGCCAACAGAGAGTGGGTTTTGATTGAGCTGGAAAGTTTGTTACAAGTGCAGCACATTAAATAATCTAAAAACACTGTGGTCTGTTTTAGATCAAAACTTTAAACTTGATTTATAAAGCGCTTTTCATACCCAACAAGTTTAAGCATGAACATATTTTTACCCCCCTCCCCCTTTCGTTGTTCTCTACACCTCCTGGTGTTCAAAATTGCCAAAAGACCACGTTAGATAAACTTGTCTTGCAATATAAAGCAGCTTGTATCCAAAAGCTGCATTGACTACTAATTACATCAACTATAGAGCACCGTTCTGGTGAAATGGTCTAAGGGTGATGTTGGGCTGATCAATCACAAACGTGCGCTCTCTATTGCCTTCGACGGATAGTTAAAAAATTGTACTGTACTCCGTGCGTCCTTGCGCGAGTGACGGAGAGCCCTTGCGTGGATGGATAATGGCGCTCCATGTCTCAGCACCTCCGCAGATGGAGAGGTATAAACTAGGCTTTAGACCATCAACTCCGCTATCAGTATTCAAGACTAATTTAGTCAAATCTGGAAGAGGGGGACATGTTTAAATAGCTGAGCCTAAGTCGAATTGGTTACTGTTTACTAAGTCAAACACACAAAAAATGGGCTAACTTGTAGCAACAGATTGCAACTATGGTAAAGCAACTATTAAACAATGAAACTTATTCTTTGTGCTCTTACAAAATAAACTTGTCAATTCCTTCAAATCATAAATTTAAAATTCAAACCATTTAAAATCTTTAAATCAATCAAATTTAGCTAAATTAGTTTGGGGCCCTAAGCAGTGGCTTAGTTTGCTCATGATTTGGGCCGGGACTGTGTCATCTTATTGGCTAATGAGATTTGCTGAGCTGTACAGCACTTTGGAGAACTGTTACTATTTAAATCAGCTTAATAAATAGATACATTTAAATAGTCTTGACAGCCTTGCTATATTAGCAGCTCAGAAATATAATTATTGTAAATTAAAAGTCCATTATACAGAGGTATGCACACTTTGTAGTCCGATAAATGAAAATGCTATAAACACCTTTAGATACCCCCAAAACAATAATAAAATTAATAACAGCAAATAAAGAAATGCTGTGGCTGGACCCTCCTGGAAAGTAAAAGTAAAAGCGAAACAAACTCCAGTCCAGAAAAACTGGAGTATTCTCACCTACACTGTAGGGAGCAAGAAAGAAAAATCACCCTCAACAGAGGAAAGTGCCAGAGGGAAACAAAGGAGCAATTAACTGAAAACAAACTCCTTTAAAAAAAAAGGGAGACAAGTCAACAAGAAACACCCTTCTTCACTAAGAGTAACAAATTTGAAGGGTCACACTCCTACACAAAGGAGTGTGACAAGCACCTTCTTTTCACAAAAGGAATAAACACCCATCTCTGCAGCTAGAGGGATGTGATCAGACCAGAGCGCTCTCAACCACCTCCACACAAGCAGCAACACCGCAGTCTGAACAAGTTGTGACAACCTGGGCATGCTTGCCACACCTTATTTCCCCTGGCTCAGGCTGATTGGCTAAATGGGCATAGCTGCATCTGCCTGCGGTGCTTGGCAGAGTGAGGGGGAAGAAAACAAAAATAAAACACATGCACAGAGCGGCATGTGACACTCATTTTTTTTAAAGGGTCCTTATTTGAAGCAGCAAGGTTCTCAAGAATTATATGGAGGTATTCAACCTGCAGTACAGTGATGAAAAGAATCCAGCCGTTTAACAGAATAGAGAATAACTTTCCAGGAGTTGAGGGTCGTTTTCTGGACCTCACTAGCAACTTTTTAATACTTACCAGTTGTTTCCTTGGAGCATTCATCAGAACTACAAATGGTTTTCCCTGGAACCTTACCAGTTACTTTGTCAAACTGTATAAAGTACTTTCCCTGGATTTTGAGGATAATTTACAGATACTACATACCTAATTCAATCCTGGTACTTGCCAGTTACTTTTCCAGAATTTATTAGGTCATTATAGCTCATAATACGGCGTAGTTTCTGAAAGTACATTGTGTGAAGGTTGAATGAAACTATCTTTTATGTCCCTAATAAATTCCCTGTTGGAATAACATTTCATCAAGATTCATAAAATTAAAATAAATAAGTTTTGAGTGTGGACTGGCGAACTGTCCAGGGTGTACCCTTCCTCTCGCCCGCTGGAGATAGGCACCACCCCCCCCCCGCAACCGTGCATTAGGATGGACGGGTGGAGAAAATGGATGGATGGAAGTTTTGAGTGTGTGAAACCTAAGTCAAATTCTTTGTTTCTTCACAAAGTTTTGGCCATGGCTGATTCTGTTCTTACTTTTACAAAACGTTTTTGTCCTACTTCAAAATGCCAAGTCAATAAATTCATCTGTTATTGCAGTATTTCAGTCCGGACCAAAAATAGTCTTTGCTGTTCAAATGAAAATGCTGCACCAGTAGCAAAGCTTAAAAAATGATCAATTTACCAGGGCTCTTTTTTTAAACATACTGTGTTAAGCTGCTTAATGTATTTTTACTGTATTGTTTCCACCGAACTTCAGGAGAACATATTTGTAAATGGTCTTTATGACAGCTGGGGAAAAATGATTGCCTTTGTATATGACTTTTGAAGAAATAAGCAGTTCCTCTATGGTCTCATTCATCTGCACAAAACCTGGAGATAATTAATCTCCTCCATCTGTGTTACCCCGACCACACAGTGAGCATTTTCCGCTCACTGGCAGACGGACTGAGATTTAGAAATGATTTCTAAGCCATACAGTTTACTCTGCGGTAGATTTCCTTCAGCCTGTCTGGATTTTTAAAACCCAGAATCTTATTTAGAAACTCTCAGATTGTAGCTTTGCACTTACAAAGAACAAAAGGGTCTTCCAAATACATTTTGTTAGTGTAGTGAAGTGAAAGATATAATGCTGATTCACTTTTGTCCAAGAGTTTTTTCAACACAGAGCAGCATTAGTCTTCTGGGGTCTGAAAGAGCCGCAGGAAGCAAATGCATCAGTAATACTTGTATGCAAACAAGCCGGAAACTTGTTTCCATGGAGTTTGCAGTTAGCAAATAATTTTCTGTATTTATTCCTCTGTTTCATCAGTATTCTTGGTTTAAAAATAAATAGGGTTAAAAAGAGGGATTAAGACCCCTTTCAGATCTAAAGACAGGGAAAACAACAGAATTTAAAACCGTATTGTGTTCCACCGTAACCATGATTTTACATCCCTGTCCAGCTTCCACCAGGGTCTTCATAAGGTGCTCTGCTTTTGCTCTGGAGTTGAATTATACATTTGACATAAAAACATGTTCATCCCTGGAACCCAGAACTGATCTGCCTCCTAAATGGTATGATGACAGGGCACTCACAGTTTGGTCACAGCCATGGTGTTTATGCTTGCATACAAAATATTCATTTAGCACTTACAGGAGGTAGGAGGTCCATTTGGGGCGGCTGAAGTTCAGTGGTAGTGTTGTCGGCCTGCGACCCAGAAAGCGTGGGTTTGATTCCTGCTTCCACCTGCTACATGTCGTGGTGTCCTTGGGCAAGACACTTCACTTACCTGCCTACTGGTGTTGGCCAGAGGGGCCGATGGCGTGATATGGCAGCCTCGCTTCTGTCAGTTGCCCCAGGGCAGCTGTGGCTATAATCATAGCTTGCTTCCACCAGTGTGTGAATGTGAGAGTGAATGAATAATGGAGTTGTAAAGCACTTTGAGGGTCTCGAAAAGCGCTATATAAATGCAAGCCATTATTCTTATTATTTTCTTCCTGGTGTCCCGGCTGACTTCTTTTGTTTTCCCATGATGTTACAGAAGCGAGATAGAGGAAAGCTCCTTCCAGCTCAAAATTCATGATGTAACAGCTTACTGTATGTAAACTCCTAAATTTGGTAATCCAAAATTGTGTCTGATTTAATGTCAGATAGAAATAATTAGAAAGGGTCGAGTTTCTTTTTATATAGTATAGTAATATCTGGTTCCAGGTGTAATTATATATATATAATATATATATATACATATATATATATATACACATATATATAGCTTCATTCTGTATATATATATATATATATTTTTTTTATTTTTTATTTTTTTCAGTTTGGAACATCCCTCATTTTGTGTGAAATATTAAAAGGCGTCATCACCTTACAATGCAAACCGTTTTAAGCATAAAAACATTGCTAAATGAGCCCTTTAAAAGGGATTCTTGTCTGAATGTTGCTGTGTGCAACACTGTACCACTGTGGAACAACCCATTCAAGAGACTGGTTCAAAGAGTCATTCATCATTACCATATCTTTACAGTTTCACAAAGGTAAATTTGAAGTTGGATGCAGTAAAGAAATGTTCCGGCTGTTGTTACACTCAGTAGACAATTGCTAGTAAAGGAGGTAGAAATCACACTGCCCAGCTGTCTTACAGTCCACCAGAGATATCCATCTCTGTACTTTCACTCTCCTCATCCTCATGCTAATTTTTGCTCTCGTGTTCATCAGTGTCACTTTCTCCAGGCAAGTATTCTTGGAGTTTGGCCCTCCTTCATTCTAATTTGTCTTCGCTATGCTCATCTGGAGTTGTGATTTCTACCCTCTTCCACCTGAAAGGGATATCAAATGAGCCTAACTTCATTCTGTAAATGAAGGACAATTTGTGTAAAATCTGAACAAAAAGGACAAGTTCAGCATGAAATTCCTCTTCCTGCCACCTCAAATGTATCATTCTTAAACTGTAGGGACCAAAACAAAAGTCTGTATTATGGGACACCTTTAGATTTTTTTAAATCCTAAATAACACACAACCATAATATAAATGCTGTCATGGTGATTTAACATAGCAAAGCAGCATTTTCCATATCACTAAGTCTAAAAAAGTCTCCTTTATTTAATTAGCAAATAAAAGCATGAGGCAATCAAAACATTAAATTCTGTTCACCTATTTGTGTAAATAATTTTCTTCTTTGGCCAGAAAATTATGTTCTCAGATTGTTTTGTGACAATAAAAAGCAAAGGTGTTTGCTTGGAAGAATTCAGCAAAAACCAGGTTAAAATATGGATTTCTGAAAGTAAAGTGGCAAATTAAAGCATTAAGTGCCTCCCTATGGTTTTCCCTTTTTTAACGTATTGCATAGTTCAGAGGGATGCATTGTGAAGATGTGACATGCCTGAAAGCAGCATGGTACCATAGCAGTAATTTAGTAGTCCAAACTTTTCTGAGCTTATGCAGACAGATCATTTATTAGTAGGTTGTTGTATTAATAATGTTAATAAGATATATTTTACTTCAGATCCATCCCTTTTATAATTTGGTTTTATTATTTAGACATAATGCTATTTGAATTAGGGTTTTGTGACCTTTACCTTCAGGGATTACTTGAGAAACTAGTTAAACTCACAAAAGACAAAGACGAACAATGAAAGTAATCAGAAAATTACTTTCTGTGCAATCTGCATTATAAAGACCAGAAAGCCATTGAAGTTTGAAGGCTTGATGAACTGTCTGTGTAGATATGCATTTAAGTGTCTCTAAATCCATGGTTTTTAAACTCATACTCATACTTAAACTCATACTTGATATCACCCTAATTCTTTTGTGTGACCTCAAAACAATGGGAAAATTGCTGTAACACACAAGGGTTGTGTGCATCCTCTTCAGGGCTCATCTTTTGAGTTAAAGGTTCAAGGCGCATTTCAAATCAAATGTGCGATACAGAATAGAATATCTCTTTATTGTCATTGTATCAAGTACAACACATTTAGGTGCAGTCCTTGCAGCTAAATAAAGAAACCCTGTAAAATGTGCAGAAATAACAGCAACAAAAATCTATAAAATATTAAAAGTGCATCATTAAACAAAAAAAGTTGTATTGCACATAAAGGCTAAAAGTGGCATTTAGTTTTGATTTAATACCCTGATTACTGTGGGGAAAAGAACAGTTTTTCAGTCTCTTGGTCCTTGCTTTGATGCTCTGGTATCTTTTGCCTGATGGCAGCAGTTGGAACAGCTTGTCACTAAAGTTCTGAGCAGCATACATTTGGCTGCAAAAGGTTATTAAGTCTCATAAGTACTACGGTTAAATGAATCATCAAGATGTCATTTGTTGTCACCTAAAAATGTTCAAATATGATGTTGGCTTAAAGCTTACTGTTCTTACTTGGGTATGGGGAGGAGCAGGGTGATGGCAGCATCATGCTGTGAAGATGCTTTTTTTGAGGGATAGGGAAGCTGTTCAGAGGGATGGAGTTAAATTAAGGGCGAATCTGGAGGAAAAACTGCTGGTGATGGCAAAGACGTTGAGACTGGAGTGGAGGTTCACATTTTAGCAGAACCAGATATTAACGTAACGGCCTAGATCCAAGCATGGAGGAAATGCCCTAGTTAAAGTCAAGGTCCAATTCAGTAGAAAGGTTCAAGGTCTATTCAACACTTCAGCATGTGAAGGTTGACTTGATTTTAGATAGGAATGGCGTTTGACTCAAATCTCTTACGTTTTTAATTACTCTCCTTTGCAGATGTATCGAGTGAGAGCCGGCTGCAGAAGATCTTGGTGAGAAGAAATGGTAACACACGGACAACACAAATTTATTGATTAAGCTGATCCATTTCAGGTGTTCTTTAAAAAAAAAAAAACTTTTAATTTGTTCCCTGTTTTACTAATTCATGTAGTGGCAGAAGGTGAACATGTTCCATCCAAGACTTCTGTTGCCATCCCTTCTTCCAAGGCCCAAGAGTTCCTGGCCAAGCTGAGCAGAACAAAGAGGAACATTTGGGATCGCACCAGGCCAGATGTCCAGCAGTGGATTATGCAGTTCACGCAAATGGGATTTGATGAGGCTGTAGGTTTTTTTTTCCTCTTATTTTATTTTAAACACATGGAATCAAATCCTAGCAGAGGTACCAAGGCGATAAAAGAATAGAAATTAAAAACAAAACATGATCACATTTGTCAAAAGAGCAGCCAATAAAAATGCACTCAATGAGCAGATTTTTCTGACCTCCAAGGGTTAGTTTTGATACTACAGCCAGACTGACCAGAGTGTTAGGAGTTTGGAGCATGGTCTACATCCAGCCCTTTGGGATCATATTATACTTGATTCGGCTGTTGCCAATCCAAGTTCTGCTTTATGAAACCTAGCGTTCACTTCCTGATTTTAAAAAGGTTTTGAGTTAACCACTTTTCTCCTTGAACCTATTGTGCTTTTCTAGTTTTTATTTCAACAGAACTGGACATCTGGGACCTCAAAAACCTAGCGACTTGCAAAAACCTTAGAGAACTGGAAACTTAAGAGCACGTCATAAAGGAAATAAAAATATGGAGTAAACATCTCTTTAGTCTAAACTATGCTCTCCAGAAGGCCTCTCTACCTGTGGAAATATTTTAAGGAAATTAATAATAGTTGTAAAGCTGACAATAGGAAAACAGGAATTCTGTTTCTCACACAGACAGGTCTACTTACTGATCCAGACACAGCTTTCTTTAAAAACATCGACCACCATTTCACCAGGGAAGGTAAGGAACAGAGAGAAGAGAGAAGAGCAAAGAGAGAGAGGATAGGCAAGCTGACTGCTCAAAAATAACCCCTGCTGCGACTGTTTCCAACAGCTGACAGCATGTTACAGCCAGTTATAGCAGCAAGTCACCAACACTCACTATACGTAACACCTTGTGCAAATGCCATTTGTTCTTGCTTCCTTAAAAGGCCAAAGCTGTCAAAAGATTGGCTTTTTCAAAGTTTGTCTTTCATCTGTGTTTATCATTTGTCATAGCAGTGCCTCCTGACAGTCACAGTGGACGTCTTATCAGTTGCTGGTTTGTCTGTTATTGAGTTCCTCCAAAAAAAAGCTGTGTCTGTGGTGTCTTTTTCTCATCAGAGGCTGGAGACCGACCTGCAGTACTGGATGGACCACGCCCGCTCCCACGACCAGGGTCGTCAGCATCACTACGATGAAAACGCCCCCATCGGGCCACGGTCTTCATACAGGCACGGGGCAAATGTCAACTATGACTACTATTAACACCGCCCACATACACACAGCTTCTCAGCCGTGTTAGAAAGTAATGTATTATGATGGGTTTCATGCCTGCCAACCTCTTCATAGGAATTCTGCCAACTTATCATGATTGCATCCATCAGCTAAACCCCGTCTGTCTTTCTACGGTCCAATTATGCATCTTTGAATAAAAACGCCTCAAGTTTGAGCACAAACTTTGTTGGAAATAAAGATGAGGAACTGTCTTTTGTATCCTGATTTTCCTTTAACTGCAGTCATCACATCTAAAAATTCCATCTCAATAAATATGAAGATAATCAAAAAGGTTCTTTTTTTAGTTTTCAAATTTAAAAAGAGAAATTCATTTGATGGCAATTCAGGCACATTGATAACATGGTTATTGAAGTGGATAGTGGCACTTTAGTCAGTGGGGCCGAGTTCCAAGTCCTCCTGGAACCTCTTTGAAGCTTGTCAGAAGAGTAAAAGATGAAATGCTCTAAAATTTCCTGGTACATGGCTCCTCTGACTGCAAACATATTAAAACACTGTGGAATTAAACCAGCAGATGACATTGCTCCTTTAATCCTCAACGTTTGTAGCAAGTTCATGCAGGACCTTAAGCAGTGACTATTACATGCCTCTTTCTTTCTCCAGACTCTAGGACCTTTATTCTCATATTTATTATTTTTATTCTTACTCTCAACTTTTGCACAATATACTTTTATCAAGCATTCCTAAAAGCCAACATTTTCAGCAATTACCTTTTGTGGCTTAGCCTGCTTGTGGAGGCTGTCTATAACTGCATAAGTGTTTAGGACTGGTAGGTTAAAACATGGACATGACGTCTTTGTATAGTAAAAATAAAAATCTTTTATTGGTTTAAAAAAATATTCTAATATGATCTTCAAAATTATCACATAATGACTGACGTTTAGAGTAAAAATGCTTTTAAAAAATTCAATAGTTTAATTTCTGAGCATTTTGAAACTGTACCATCTGAAGAAGCTATTCTGAAAGCATTTCCCTGATGCTGTTAGATTGTTCACCGATGTTCTCAAACAAATCTCTGGCCTCACAGAACAGCCAGATTTGTACTGAAATTAAACCACACAGATGGTCTTTACTACGTATGGGATTTTTGAGGGCAATGAATGCGCTGGGTTTTATTTCAGAGTATCACAGGTAAGGCAGCTGACAACATATGCAGGTAATTTTTCAGAGTCTTCATTATAAAAACCTTTGAAAACCATCCATCGTTTTCCCTTTACTCAACGGTTATATGCTACGTTTGTTTTTTCCCCCCCACATAAATTTGCAATAAAACAGGTTTTATGGCTTAAATGTGACAAAAATCTGAAAAAAACTTCAAGAGATGTGAATACTTTTAAAAGACTTAAAAAACCTATTTAAACGCCTTTGCTAAATAAACAAAAGTTTTAGGATGAATATTTTTCCTTTGCATTAACTATAAAACTATTTTCTAGGTTTAACATATGTATACTTTGTAAAACATCTGATTCTAAATAACAAAATCACATTTGGAAAAAAATAAAATCACACATTTAGCAACTCAGTGAAGGTAGATAGTGCACTTTGACACACTAGCTTGCTATATATTTGAATAATTTCTGGTTATCTGTGACTTTTGCCTCAGCTGTTTTGAGGTTAAAGTGTATTTTTGCCCTCTAGGTTCAGTTTAACTCATTTAGCTCATTCTTGAATCTAAAGAGGCACTTTATTTGTTGAAATAATTAAGCTGATTAAGTTTATGTAAAATTTACTCAGTGCTCATTACATTTACTGTCAAAATATCAAGCAGCTTGGGGTCACAAACAAACAACTATAAAGATAAAATAAAAATGTATTTTGCTTGTATTATGATGTTTTCTTTACCACTAGATGTTGTGAACCTTTGATCCTATCTAGAAATAGGTTTCGTACCTTTGAACATGAAGTTAGAGAAACTCCTGATCTAAAAGTCTCAACATCACATGCAAATTACTGGAAATATTTTATTAAAATAGGATCTTCACATCAATATGATACTGCACACCATGACATGAAAATGTCACAAACACGATATCTTTAAAAACAATTATGGCGCCGTAAACAGTTGTTCTGGAGGATTTGTCCAAAACCTGCTGTGCACTGCAGGTCTGGCAGACTGACACAACAAGACGTCCAGTGGAAGAAAAAAAAAACTACTCAGGCAGCTCCTCTCCAGACACAAAACACCAATCGCTCCTGCATGGTCTGACATGTTAGCAGGGTTCTCATGGCGGTGCATTAAATAGCAAAATCAGCACAAAATCCACAAAAAACCCCAAGCATAGGCTGGAATTTAAATTCCTTGCTCCAACATGTTGCCTCTTTGATTCCGTCTTGTCTATCACTTAGGAAAGCTTCAGTGAGGGAGAACTCACCGAATCACAGCTGCCGCTCTGACACAAGGCATCAACAGCTTTTACAGAGAGAAAGCTTTCTCCATGACGCGAAAAAGGACACTGCTTCAAAAAGTGCTCTACTCGGCAGGGTACGTCAAAGAGAAGCTCCTCGGACAGTCTCTCTGACGGTAGAGGAGTACGGCAGAGCAGACAACTACTTCTCAGTTATGTCTGGGCCTTCCTTTCTTCATGCGGGCGGCTTTGGGTTTGGGGATGTACTGGTTGTTGGCCTGGTGTTCCAGTTCTCTGCTGAAATACTGAATGGTTTTGTTCAAACCTTCCTCCAGTGGTACCTGTTCACACAAGGCACAAAACATTAATAGCCCATTATTATAAATGGTCAACATAAACATCATATGCCACATACAGCTTTAGCTACAAAATATATTATAGTATTAGTTCAGATTTTTTGAAGTGAGATTTTGTTAAGAGTCCAATTCTAACCTTATATAGCTCCCTCTTTTGATAAAATGGAGACCAATTGTTAGGCTGAGGACTAGTCAGAATGAGGCCAATGCAAAAACAGATTTCTGCCATCTTAAAATGACTCCAACCTCAAAGTTATTGTGCTTTTCCTGTTTAATACAGCACAGCATAGCTGTACACCTTTAAAATGCCATACAATTTGTATTAGATGGTTATATGGTAAAGGGTTAATGGTCTATACTTGTATAGTGCTTTATCTAGTCAAGAAGACCACAGAGCGCTTCACCCATTCACCCATTCAGTGGTGGTAAGCTACATTGTAGTCACAGCTGCCCAATGTGTCATAGCCATACAAAGGCTAAGCTGTGACACTAACAACACTCTTCGGTGTTAGAAGTTGTTACTGAGAGCCAACAATGAACTGTTTTTAGTATCAGAGGAAACAGAAAAGCTCTACGTAGCATCTAGAGAGAAATTTTTCTCATGTTGGCTCTTCTTCTGATCCAGCTTAGTTTGATTTTGACCAGATAACAGGGATAATCATAGAAAATCACATTTCCTGTCTGATAATAATAATAAATGTCTGCTAATAATAACTGCACTGATGCTACTATATCAAACACAGTTTCAAATGACATGTCTGTATCCTGTTTAGCTGCAGAGCTGTGTAAAGCTTAGTTTATACTTCTCCGTCAGCAAGTTTGCACACACACGTATTGACAGAGAAGTTTTCCTTTGATATCTCTCTGCTGGTGTTTCAGAGTTGCAAAGAGATTCTCTGCAGATCTTTTCTGGAGGGTCTGCATACAATTGCAGTGACGTCTCTGGTCAAGGGCAGTTTATTTACTTCAGCTTGTAAACGCACATCCACTGGTGGAGCAATGGCCGACCGAGAGCGAGTTTTGATTGAGCTGGAAAGCTTTTTACTAGAAGTGCAGCTCATAGAATACTCTAAAAATGAATGTAAACAAGCAAACAAACACAGATGGAGAGGTATAAACTAGGCTCAACACAGACTGTTCCCTTTCACATACATATGGTGAGATGCTCTGGTCTCAGCATAAATAATGATCACTCACAAAGACTCCTATATAGATTCACTAACTTTTTCCTTTTGTGTATTAACTTTTGAAACTTTCAAAGGCTATATATTTAGACCTTTTATTTTAGTGTAAAAGAAATCCCAAGAGGTTTTGCCTCTACATTAATATTTTGTGTATTTCAGTTTCACAGCTAAATCCCTCCAAGGATTAAGCATATAAGCTTTAAAGCAACTTTCATGTCAACAACCAAGGACTACATGTGTGGATGGGAACGGCTCATGTTGCTGAATGTCATGCCACGCACATACCACAGGTTCCCAGCCGAGCATCATCTTGGCTTTTCGGATGTCAGGTCGCCTCCTCTGAGGATCGTCCTGGGCCTCAGACAGAAACTGGATCTGGCTTCGGCTCACTGCGTGTCCGTGATAAGTGTGTTTAGGACAGAGAATGAAATGTTCACATAGAGAGAAACAAAACTAATAGGATTTTTTTCCCAATTTTTCTACTTCAGTTCATTTAATACATATGAAGTGATCCAATAAAACAGCAGAGACCAAACTGATCTCCGTTTTTCACATTACCCAGTGAAAATGTTTGCCTTTGTTGCTCTTTGTTAAATCCTAAATTAAAATGTCTATGTGCCAATTATAGTGACAAAAATATCCTTAAGGCATTTACCCAATGTGATATGAATAGTGATAGCTCTAGCATACATTTGTCCAACATACTTAATTCATTTAGTGTTTTTCTGAAAGCTGTACAAGAGATAAGCAGGAATGAGGGATTACAGGGGTCAGAAGCCTGAACTGACACAGTGAGAAGGATTACAGTCTTACCAACAAGACTTTTGATGAGTTGGGCAAACTCCAGAATGGTGTGTTCTTCTGGGTTTCCCTAAAAATCCAACATTTATGTTCATTAAATGAGCTTAAACAAGCGAGAAATACATGAAGATGTTCGATAAACACTTTCCTTCATATACAGAATTTGATCTTCTACATTAGATTTTAGGACTGTTGTTTATGAACTCACCAGGTTGACTGGACTGCTGATGTTGCTGTTCATCAGTAACACAAGGCCATTTACTAGGTCACTGCAAAAAATTTTTTTTAATTTTGTCAGCATTGAAAATATAAATTTTGTATGTAGATATAATCAGTAAATCTAATTTAAACTGCCACCAAAGACACAAAGTTATTATACTGTTGAATCCCAGTGTTGTACATAAACTGTAAAAACTAACAAAACATGTTTTTCTCACCCTCTGACATTAAATCAGACTAATACTTTCATGCTTTGGATAAAATTATTTTCTTCTTTGAAATCCCGGAGTAAGTTAAAACATCTCCTTAGTAGTTGGTTGAATTTACTTTTCACATGTATGACTTGGGTCAGATGTTCTAGGTATCCTTCCACAAGCTTTTCACAATGGTTTGCTACAATTTTGGCCCATTCCTCTTGACAGAACTGCACAGCAATATATCATGGCACACTAAAGACAGTCATCTTCAAAAAGTGATATGGATCTAAACTTGAACTTTTAGAAACAATTCCAAAAACAACAACTCATCATCAAATGCCCAAAAAACATCCTCTCTGACAAAAAATGGCAGAAGCATCATGCTCCAGGATTACTTTTCTTTATATGGAACTAGACTTTTTGTCATGGTGAATGAAACTATTAACAGCAGTAAATAGAGTTTTGTCCACAAACCTTCAGCTGTTTTGTAGAAAGCTGAAGAAGTCTTTTATTTTATAGCCTCACCCGGAGTCAAAAAAGAGTGAGCAAATATTGGTTTGAGATATAAGATACAGATAGACTCATTTCTATGAACACTGAAAGCTGGAACAAAAGGTTCTTCAACAAACTACCAGGATAAAGGTGTGCACACAATTACATCATCGGATAGTCATTATTTAACATATCAGTATCGGTCCAATAAATAAAACTGGGCCGATATTAACAACAGATGTTTATTCACATCTTTTTGCCATTTGTGTTTCAAGAAGGGAATGAGAGGTCATGTGACAATGATAGATAGACAGCGCAGGATTGTGGAATGTTTAACTGCAGCAGAAAAGCAATGTAGGAAGTGTGGTCACTTTAACACAGTCGAATGTTTGGTCAAAATATATATAATATAGGCAAATATCGGTTATTGGCCATAACAGAAGTATTAATATCGGATATTGATATCGGCCCAAATTTTCATATCGGTGCATCTCTAATTTGTGGCAATCAAGTTAATTACGTTAGATGGCGCTGCCATCTACTGGCTTGGATGCACTGACTTTGTTTGGGTTTAGGCCCAAAGCTCGGACACTTGCCATGAATACATAATAACCAGAGGAACTCAGTCCCTTTGATTAAAGGAAATACTTGGAATGCAACTGTGCAACTTTAGTCTAGCAGGGTTAGCAGATTTCAGGGCTAACCATCTGGTTTAAAAGCCAACCTATAATCGTTTTTGAGTTTCTGCTTTAAAGATTGGATGGACAAATTTGTGGTCAACCACAGCAGGGGAGAAAAGAGAGAAGCTTCTGGAAACAGATGTCCATTGTTAGTTAAATACGAAAATATTTTAACTTTGTGCTGCAAATATTTCAACATGAATTGAAAGTATAAAGGAATTTTCTGCAATTGTAGTCTTTTTCTACAGCCAGGAATGGAGGCTATTTTCTTAGCAAAGTTATTATGATGTTTCTTGGTAGATCTTTAGATCTGGAAGCTCAATAAATTTCAATCAATACATGTCAAGGATTGAGAGAAAGTGTTAAGGCTATGTGCAAAATGCACAACATTGCCAACAACAAATAAACAACTGCAGCTTTCAAAGATATGAACCAAGGTTTTTTCACACTATTCAAGCTCAGTAGTCAATGTCACTGATAATTCCTTTCTGCAGCATCACGCTGACAAATAGCTAGATGGCTGCCTCAAAGAACTGAACTCAGAGTTTTTGAATAAGAAAATCTGAATAGTAGAATCAGAATCTGAATTAGAGTGATATTTTACTAGGCTAGGCTTTAATATGTTTATTCTTCTTCCTAACCATTGAACTGTTATGCAGTGAATAGTGTAAAAAAATAAACATAGTTTGTTTCTTTAACTTTTATTTTCCAGTGATGTTAAAAAATTTTTTTAAGTAAGTATAAACTTACAATTTTATCCAGAGTTTATGACATTGACCCCAACCCAAACAATGAAGTTGACTTTTGGTGTGACAGTAAACTAAAGGAATATTTCACAATTTTTCTAACATCCTGACAGACTCAGAGTGCTGTTAAAATCTGAATTAGATTATCTAAGAATAAATACAAACCGTTCCAATCCCATTTTCTAATCAGTGATGCCCTCATTTCACAAAATACCAAAAAGTAGCAACTTGAATGGTTTGATTTACCTAAATTAAACATAGTTCAAGAACTTTGGATCAGGTTAAAAACCCAGAAGTAAAATATTCTACAGAGTTAAAAAGGCAGAGAAACTGTCCTTTTTGTTTTTTGTATGAGTTTTGTACGAGAAACCCCGAAAACAAACTGACTACTGAGTTAGAGAAAAAAAAACCTAAGTTGCGATTTGACAATCAAAAACAAAGATTAAGTCAATATACATTTTCATTAAAAAAAACAAGGAAATACTGATTATGGTCTTTCATAATAAAATTACAAATAATCAGAAAACTCAAACTTTTTTATACTTAATATTTACTTTTCTACAACAGGAAAATAAAAACCCAGTGTAATACAAATTTCACCACTCTGAAGTAGTGCTTCAGCTTGTACAACTTAATAAACAACATGCTAAACAAACTATTTTTTTTAGTGTCTGGACACCATATTAACAGTACCTTAACGTAGAATTAAGACCGGGCTATGGTATCAAAGATCAGCCAAAACATGATTGGTGTTTGAAAGGGTCCAAGTAAATAGTGCCTGAGAGTACTCCTGCTATTTGGAGCAACCACAGAAATCCCATAGAGAGGTCATGATGACTCATAGTGGTAGGAGCACATCAAGGTCATTGGTGAGGCAAAGGGTCATAACGCAGAGTTGGCCTGCATGGCATTGCTTAGTTATACAGAACTGGAAACCCAACAGGACCCCCTGCCCCCATGGTAAAAGTACAGCATCATCATTCCCACACCACCTGGACAGCGCTCCATGTAAGCTATATTATCACTGCCGTTGCATCCCATCTCCACTTTCGCATGAACAGAAAGGACTGTGCCACAGCCTCATCATCAGATGATTTTTCTTCATCACAGGCTGGAAAGAACAGTCCATCTCTCAACCAATGAATACTGTGTCATGTTCGGGCTCCTTTCACATAATTGAGCAGCACTCCCCACTAGAACGCGGCTCACACCTCGTGATTGTGCTGGTTGCTGGGAGACTGGAGGAAGTGGAGTATTCAGGCTGCAGTTTTATTGCTGGGCATTCCTCTCAGGCATTAAAAAAAGTAACATTTTTATAAGATGAATAAAAGGGGACCATCACATTAATATAAAAATAAAATGGGAGAAAAAACATGTTTTTAGTGTTAAGATGCCTGCTGCCCAGTCCAAAATGATCTTGCAGTTTAAAAAAAATGCTATTTACTGCTATTTGTTGCTTTACTGCTAAAAAAGCGTTACATTTTGATATAAATGTAACTTCTGGAAAGACCAAAAGGAAAGCACCATTATTGATTTTACACTGGCAGAATAGTTGTGTGAAAGAACAGAGTCTCTCTTCAGGAAAGTTTACTTGAAATACCAGGAAAAGATAACATCACAGTCCTGACCGTCAAGCCAGCAATTTCATTTAATGGAGGAAACTGGAGATAATCCCCAAGCTCTAAGTAGATGGCATCATGCGTCACTCTCTGTACCAAAAGCCCTTTGCAGCCCTTTGTCACTGAACTGCTGCTAAATATTAGGTTACCAAATGCTATGATATTCAGATGCCTTCATTCTTGGGAATTATATCTGAAATACTTAGATGGCCGGTGGTGTAACAAGAAACACATTGTGCCTGCAGTAACTTAGGGAGTGCTGCTTATTAACAGACCAGATCGATTGTGACTATTTTATTTTGTACTGTTCCAGGAAAACTGCTTTGTTCTATCATTTAATAAGCTGGTTGTGGCTGATTTTGCATATCCAAATTATTTTAGGAACTTAAAGGCAGTAATGGAAAACCTCACATGCAGCATGTACTATATCTGCAACCTTAACCTCAACAGAGATTTTAGCCCACTTTCTGAGATGGTTGGTTTAAGTGAATGGCTGAAATGCCATGCAGCTTTTCTCACTCTAAAAGCAGCTAATGTTAGTTTATGGAACAACTTATTTTGTCTTTTAAAGAAAAACTCTTTAATTTAAAATCATAAGATGCAGATTAGGTTTTCAGATGTTCGAATCATAATTTGGTTGAACAGAAATGTTTGTCTCGCATAGCCTGGTTGGGTCATGCTGACTGCGATAAAATAAGCCAGAAATCATAAGCAGGGATTTAACTTTGGAAAAGAGAAAAATTTTCTCCTAATATAAATTACAAAGACAAAAGTCTATACACCATCCATTGTCCTACACTCACTGGTCGCTATTTTAGGTACCATGTACGATAACCAGGTTAATTTCTCTCAGCACAGATTCAGCAGGGTGTCAGAAACATTCCTCATCTTGGTCCATATTAGCAGTATGTCTTCAGTAAACCTTCATCCTGCTTCTGCTGAGGATCTTTCTTTTTTACTGGGAAGCTAGCACCAGCTACCCTCCTTTTATATTTTAAAACTAGATGATGATTTTTGTTTTCTTTGCGACTCCAGCTGAACAAGTGCAAACCAAACTCACAAGGAGAGCTGTTCTGCTTATTAAATTAACAGCTTGTTTTGAACATCATAATTTGTACCATTTAAACTCATAGCAGCGTATTAAGCTGCTCTCAGCCCCCTCCTATGCAAATGTTGGTCAGAAGCAGCTCTAAGTTTACTTTCTGAGACTCCGAGCTCATGTTCATTACTGCCCCTACCTAATAGGTCAGTTAGGGGCAGTAAACTTACCATTGGTATCCAAATTGCTAGCCTGCCATAGTGGCCTCATCATATTTACACACAATTGTCCAGAGGAAGAAACTAATTTGCACTTTTGGTTGTATGTGAAACTAGTCTACCTGCAAGCAAAAACCATGAAAACTTCACCTAAATCCTGTGAAATGGTTCAATGTTCAGATTCTTAGTTTGAACTTTATAAAGTAATCTCTGAAACTAGTTACCTGTTCAAATTAGGGATGGGCTTAATTAATCGACGACCGATTAATTGATCATTAAGAATTTCATCGATGACATTTTTTTTACCGATCAATTAACGCATGTTCTGTTGCGTAGTGTGAGTTTTGAAGGAATGCAATAAATTTTGCCATGTGGCAGTAAAACACTTTACGGAGCATCCTGCTCTTGGTCTCAACCTAGCATCAAGTCGGTGTTAGCACAGAGGAGCCGAGATGCACAACGAGCAGAGAAACGTACTCACCGATTACTTTCTGAGAGAGGCTCCGCCACCCCTGGATTGCAACCCCACAGACTGGTGGAAAATGAATCAAACAAGATTCCAGAGGCTTGCCAGGTTAGCACGGAGGTATGAGTATCACAGCGACGTCTGTCCCCTCACAGCAGGTAATCTCGGCGCTGTAGGTCAGACGCGAAAGCAGCCTGGTGACCGTCAGTCTGGTCACCAGGCTGCTTTCGCTTCTGACCCCAGCGCATGTTAACATGCTCATCTTTCTCAACAAAAATCAGTAGACTGGTGTTAAAGTTGTATATAAGTTACGGTTTCTTTTGTTTTTGTCTTTTTTACTACGTTAATGAGCCTAATTCATTGTTAGGTACGCTGATCTCTCTCATCCTCTTTCTCGACTCTTTTTGCAAAATGTAACACAAAACAATAAGACCTATAAGTATTATATATATTTTTATTAAGTTATTGTTTAACATTACTTTTTTTTTTTTCTTTTTTGGAGAAGAAAAAAAATATGTTAATGCCGTCTTTTAGCTGTCGGCTCCGCTGCTTATAGCGCATATTTCCTTTGTGCAATTACAGTGAATTATTTCCGTTTAACTGCCACAAGAGGTGTCCCACTTGTAATGAAGATCTCAATGAAGAAACACGCTATTTTTCTATTCTCACTGCATTTTAATATAGCCTATGAACACTGAATTTTAATATAAAAATATCAATGACTAATCAAAAATCGATCGTTAATTCTCCCGATGATCGATGAAGACAGTTTAATCGAATGCCCATCCCTAGTTCAAATGCTTGTTTCCTAGTAAGCCCCATTCGTTCCTATTGAAATTATTTATCTTCAGCACTGGATGTTCACATCCAAAGTGTTTGTTAGTCTACAGTAAGCATCCTCAATGAAATAAATAAACAAGTTTCTAGTTTAGGTAGCCAGTGTCCCCTTGCTTTTATCATAAATATTGTTTAATTCATGAAAATAGACACCAAAAATAAACAAGAAACTGTGTGATTTTTAGTTTGGTGTGAAAGGCTCTCTAATAAACTACAGAATACAAGTAAATAAACTACGGTAAAATGCTATAAAATGGTTACAGTTCTGTAAAAGCTGACATATGAGACTTCAAAAGGCAGAATCAAATGTGTCACACAATGTGAAAATTAATCATTATTATAAATAGTTTATTTTTGGTTTTAACCCTGTGGGTTAATCAGTTAAGCCATCAGTATCAGCATTTCATTGCAATATAAATGAAAAATTCTTAGCGAGGGACGGAGAACCAGTGATGGTTTCACCTTAAAAAAAAAACAATTTTAATTTACTTCGTTCACCACTGTTGGTGTGCCTCAGTAGATGATACAGATGAGTGCAGGTCCTCAAGCGCTACTAAAGATGATATAAAATAGTAGAGCCCAACAGATTTATTGGCAGGCCGATATTATTAGCCGATGTTAGGCATTTTCCAAACAATAGGTATCGGCATTTATAATTGCCGATAAATGAATATTTAAAAAATAAAATAAAAACGGACGAAACACCCTTCAACCATGTTATGAGTGCTGGCGTTGTATAGTTTGTCCACCAGAGGGCACTCTACACCATCCCTGTTGGCAACACAGGTGTATAACCAGTTATTATACAGTCTATGTGTATAACGCACCACTCATCCTGCAATCTGCTGATCAGCCAGAGTCGGGCAGAGAGAACCAGTTATCCACGAGTGAGATCATCGGTGAAGTGTGTTCATGGTGAGTTGGTCACAAGACATACATTGCTTGAATAATAAAAGAACATCCTCATCAGTTCTCTTAACTCAAATAAGCAAAATTCGTGACCATCATGTCCAGTTTTGCTGCTGTTCAATAAGCCGAGAGTGAAGCACAATTAGCTAGTAATTAATTACGTTACGTTGTTACAGTGTAGTTGACTGACTGTCTTTTTAACTTTTGACAATGTGACTGAAGTATTTCTTCAATAGCGTGACAGTTATAGCAATGAGACGTATCATCTCTCCTTGGCCTGGTATATTGAAAATGTATGTTTTACAATTTGCATTATGACGCTATCCAATGCTAAATTATGGCTCATCATAGACTAGTGTTGTATTCTACTTTTTTGAGGCTATTTTTTATTATGCAGTACATATGTTTTAATTATATCTTTTTTAAGCTTTAGAAGTAATAGGCCTGTTTATATTATTCAGGGTAGTAAAACATGACTCTGTTACCAGTATTTTATAGGGTTTAAGGTTTTAAGTAAAACTCTTGAGTAAAGATATGAACTGAAAGCAGGGAGGATCAGCTATAACTCTAATTCATGTTACAACCCAGTTCATGGTACGGTCAGGAGACCTGGAGAAAATAAATGACCTGTCAAGATGTAGAAGGAGGAGAGAGGAGTCACGTGATATGTTCTTTGTTCTTTTGGAAATAAAAATGGTACAGCCTTGTAGAACAGCGAGTCAGATCTTGTCTGGCTCCCATCTGCAGGTGCGTGCTTTGTGAAAACAGATATCTGTGGTTCTGTGTGTTGTTTTTACTCTCGGTCTCTCAGTTCTGGGTCTTATTTTGAAACAGTTCCCGCTGGGGTTTTGGAGTTCGGCGCCCCTCCCCTCTCTGAGTAAAAAAAAGCGAGTTCCAGAGCATATAATGAGAAGAAGCCGACAAAATGGTGGAGAATGCGGGCATTTGATTTGGTTTTGAGTTTTCTCAGGGCTGGGAGAGATTGAGTGTGAGTAATGAGTGTGGCATAACTGATTGATACATGTGTTTGTGGCAATTATAGTGATTTTGTGTTTTTTCTTTGAGTTCAACAGAGAATCGGAGAGCGACTGGATTGATCCTTGCTAATCAACACCCGGGTGGTTTTGTATCAATCTGGAAAAGCGCTAACACCAAATTAATAGGTATTGATCGATTTAAACGTTCTCCATTTAATGTTGACGTGTTGTTTTTTCGGTTGAGGGCCGACCGGAGTGCGGACCAGGCTTGAGAGTTGGCCGCTCACATCCGATGGGACGCTGTCGGAAATCTCCCAGGCTGGCAAGCGAGAAAAGACAGCAGTTTAGAGCCTATGTGCTCTCTGTTGTCTAGACGGATTACCTTGGAGAGGCCGGCGTATCTTCCAAACGCACGTTTGAGCCACGTGAATTGGGTTGTGTTTAAAGGTCCGGCTTTAGGTGGCTCCGGTAGAGGTTAGTGTTTGATGAGATTGTAAAAATTGTTGTTCTTTCTTTCTTTCTTTCTCGGATGAATATGTGTGTGATTGGAGAAGTCGCGGTGACGGAAAAAAGGGCTACCAGGTAGCTTTTTGCACTCCGGCCTCATATAAACTTCTCATTTAGGGGAACTAACCGACTGAATCTAAAACCATAATTCCTCTGCGAATCTTAAACGCCTAGACAATGCCCGCGCTTCTTGTATAGACAATAAGCGTAGAAGCTTGACATTGTAGAGGAATAAGGGAATATCATTTTCAGTCGGCTAAAGTACCACCATAAGTTAGCTTACGGCTAACGCACAGTTTGGATGAGTTTCGCCTGGAAATAAAGGCGTTCAACCTTGTGCAACTACGTAAACACGTCTAAAGCATTGTCTAACACATATATATAGGACTGTTATTATGGATAACTAGTAGTAAACTCTATAGAATATATATAAAATAACTTTTTATGATAACGGAGCGGTCACGTTTGGCTTCCGGTTGAGCTAGGTTGCTCATGATGACAGCTAATCTTTGGTAGCTTAGCTTCCGAACTGTATTTATTTGGCTCGGTTAAACAGTCATTCGAGTATTGATGGCGAAGTGTGGTTTTGTTGGAGGCATTTTGTTCTTGTCTTTGGTTGGTTTACTTATGAGTACGGTTTGTTAGGTTTAGCATCGTAGTGAAGAATTAGCCATCTGTGCACCGGCGTATTCATTCCGCGGTGTGACCCGGAAGTTTTATTGGGCCGGACTTTGATCTGTCAGTCCGGCTGAGTTTTTTTTTTTTTTTTTGGGAGCAAACAACTGTTGACGATTTTGTGTTGCAAAGCGAGTTTTAAACGTATTTCTTTCGGTATATGTTTTAATGATAAATAAAAATTGCTTTATATTGGGAGAATTCTATTTTTTCGTGTGTTTCACCGAAGTGTGTGTCCCGAGTTTTGGCGCAGGCCGGACTCTATTAGGAATTCTTTGATTTTTAGATGAAACGGCAATAATCTCCGTATATAAATAAATTAATGATAAGATAAACAGTGCGTTATAAACCTTTTTAGCTTTCCTTCGTTTCGGCTTTGCCTAAAATATTATTAAGGTTAATGTTGCATGAATAAATAATATATAAACTCCTTCACTATAAAAAGAAATAAATTAAATAAAAACTGTGTCTGCCTTTACTGTTAACTGCATTAATATTGGGATAAATTTGGGCCTACGAATTGATAGTTTATCAATTAAAATAAATAATTTATAGAGTTAATACAAATAACCTACTTTGTTAAATTTTAATCCATTTTGGATTTTTGTTACGAATATTCAATGGCAGCCGAATATAAATTACTTCCTGCTCCACAGGGACAAAACTGGAGTACTTTAGATGCCCAATTGTTAATATACATTTCTAAATTATATTCTGTTTTAGTTGATAAGCCCGGTAAAAAAGATAAAAACCAGTTCCAGGGCCTTATGACAGCCATGTGGGCTCGTCATGGTGCCCGAGGAGACGACAAAAGAAGTTTGTCACAAATGTGTTTTGAGGAAGGGAAACGTTATGCAGATAAAGCTAAAACAGCAAAGAGCATCACTGGTGCTAAAATGAGACACTTAAAAGCTGAGAAAATGTGGAAAACATGGGGTTTAGCAGGACAGGGTATTGA
Organism: Valencia hispanica; assembly: GCA_963556495.2. Classification (NCBI taxonomy): domain Eukaryota; kingdom Metazoa; phylum Chordata; class Actinopteri; order Cyprinodontiformes; family Valenciidae; genus Valencia; species Valencia hispanica. The sequence continues at coordinate 34,010,651 of OY747707.1, read as the reverse complement.
TCATTTGTGTGTTACTGCAGAAAATTGTTTTTCGGCAGACCATATCCCTCCCCCATATCAACCTATGTACCCCATATTGACGACCTCTGGTCAAACACATATTTCATGGGGCTTGGAGACAGACAATGGCCAGATTATACTTCAAAACACGCAGGGTGACGCACTGAGTTCACCATCTCTTTGTGAGCCACCCCCGGTGGGCATTACTCCCCCCCCTTCCTTCAAGCAGTGCAGTGTTGCACTGGAGTGGCCTCCCACAGAGGTCTGTAGCCCATGAACCATTGACTAAAAAACCACAGGGTGATTTAAAGGTAAAAGATGATGGACAAGATTATAAATTGCGTTTTGAAGTCACCGGTAAAGGGGTTGTAGAACACACTGGGGAGAAAAAGCGACAGCTACTAAAATTAGTAGAACAGGACACCGATAAATTGTTCTTGGCGTATAATGCCAAATTGATGGATGAGATGGAGCAGCACGAACACAGGTTAACTAAAGTTCAGCGACAGATGGATGGGGTGCTGCAGAATCAGGAAAGATTAGCATCTGTGGTAAGGGGTCAAGCTGCAGACCTTTCAGGGAGTGCCAGCCCCAGTCAACGTGATGAATTGTGCAGCGGTTCTACAGGTCAAAAATATGCAGACGTTGGGGGACAAGGGGAGTGAGGGACCATTTATGAATACCAGATCTAAGTTGCCATTGGGGGCAAGTGGAGGCCCTGATTTAATGCTTCCTTTAGTGGGAGCATCAGATGGTTCAGTAATTTACAAACCATGGAAGATGGCTGACATATCTGCCATCATTCTGCAACTCCCTGCTTTGACTGGTGGAGGAAACTGTTGGATAAATAAATTAAATCAGCTGACTTCAGGGCAAACCCTAGCGGTGGGGGATTGGAAAGCTATTATGGGTAGAATGTTGACATTGACAGATTATAATGAGATGAGGCTCCAGTGCCAGTTAGCATGTGTACTTGATGAAGCCCCATTCACGCATCATGCATATGATCTTGCCGAGTGGGTCAGAAGAAAATATCCTACTCCGCCTGCGTCTAAAATTTTGAAATTTCCCTGGTCAACTGATGTTACTCCCGCAGAACATATGGCAAAATGTAAAGATAAATGGGTTGCAGTTACTGGAGAACACCCTCGAGATCCGGGAAATAATCGGATTTGGTTTAGAGAAGCAGTTTTAGCAGGCATGCCAGAGTCTGTTGCTACATTAATGAAACGGAATCCTGATTCACACATTTATGATCAGCCTACATGGGAAAGACACGTAACATATTATTTACAAGACGTGCAAGATTCTGCGTTAAAGGACGCTGAGGAGAATAAGAAAATGGAGACTGCTTTGTTAAAACTACAGTTAAAAGAGGCTCAGAATAAATTGACTGACTTGTATCAGTCTAAAAAAGTGAAGCAGATGGTGGCTGAAGCAGCACCTACTGTTGGATCAGCAACAGTGCTGCCTTCTTTTCCTGTGATGTATGCTGGAGCTGCGCCGAATCCGCCATTTACTGCTCCTTATAGGACATGGCAGCCTCGTGGCAGGTCACGTGGCAGGGCCAGGTTTGGGGATTTTAGAGGCATGGGGAGAGGGCAGCCAGGTGCTAACGGTTGTCACAGGTGTGGCTCCAATGAACACTGGGTGAGGGAGTGCCCACACCCACAAGGGGGCGCTATACCTCCCGGTCAGCCACCTCTACATATGGCTCCGAATCAGCATATGGCTCCTCCCTCCTATCCAGGAGGACAGAGTGGGCCTCAGTATTGACAATGCCCACAGAGTACCTTAGTGAGCAGGACAAAGGGGGATCCGATGCTCACAATAGACGTACATGGACATTCATTGCCATTCCTTATCAAACTTGGTGCTACTATCCTATGTACCCCTGATGGACTTATGGTGACTTTTCCGAATGGACATACGCATTGCTGTGATACCATGAGTGGTCAATTTTTGCTGAAGGATGACACTTCACAAGTGGCTGATATTTTCTGGGCCAGATTGACTACGATGTCTGCACATGAATCTTCTGCGGCTGACTTTCTGAGATGATGGAAGCCTTGGCTGCTTGAACTCCAGCCTTTTGTTCCACCGCCTGATCCTTTCCATGTGACCTTCCTTTATGAGAGAAGCGATCCTACTTTATATCAGGAACAATTTGAAACAGAACTTGAAGGCCAAAGTTGGTCTGTGGCTTCGGGTCCATGCTTTGTGGGGAAGGAGGGTGTGGCACTGTATGCTGATCTGACTTCAGAGCAGCATAAATGGTATATGATGGAAGCTGAAGCGCTTCCACACATATCGCTTTTGTTGCATCCGAAACATCAAGCTAAAGATTTGGGGGGAATGGTTAAGAGGGGAGTTGAATTAAGGGATTGGGTTTATACCCAGATACCTTCAGTCTCTTTTTCTCCTTCTACTCAGATGTACAAAATAGACACGCAGCTCTCTGATACTACCATTCTGGAACATTTGCAGCTTTCTAGAAATCATGGCAGAGAAAAAACAGATCATCCTGATGCAGTGGAGGCCTTAAAGGTCGTGCCTGATTCTTTGTGGTCAGATGGTCCCACTGATGTTGGTCTAGTGCAAACCACACCCATCACATTTGAGATGAAACATTCTGATCCAATCTGGCGTTCTCAGTACCCACATAAACCTCAGGCTGAGGAAGGTATTGCAGACACTATTGCAGGCTTACTTGAAGCTGGAGTTTTAGAACCATCAAACTCTTCATATAACACCCCTATTCTTCCTGTGGAAAAACAAGGTACTGGTAAATACAGAATGGCACATGATTTGCGTGCTATTAATGAGGCCCTTAGAACCCCTCCCATTTCTACACCGAATCCGTATACAGCTCTGGCATCACTGACTCCTGATTTAAAATGGTTTACCTGCATAGATTTGGCTAATGCATTTTTCTGTTTACCGCTCCATCCTTGTGTCAGGGATATTTTTTCATTTACATTCAGGGGCAGGAAGCTACGTTATAGTAGGCTTCCGCAGGGTTTTGCTTTATCTCCAGGTATTTTTAATCAGGTGTTGAAGCAGTCATTAAGCACTGTACAGCTCCCTCCAGGCTGTGTACTGACCCAATATGTGGACGATTTACTTTTAGCATCCCCTACTGTTGAAACGTGCATAGCAGCGACTCTAGTTGTGTTGCAACATTTGGGAAAAGAGGGATTCAAAGTCTCCCGCGATAAGCTTCAGTTGGTCAGGCAGGAAGTCCAGTTCCTGGGGCGAAGGGTGACCGCTCAAGGGGCTGGACTGACGGACACCCACAAGAATGCTATTTTGGCCCATTCTAAACCTCTCACTGTTAAATCAATGCTGTCATTTCTGGGACTGACAAATTTTTCCAGACATTATGTGCCTAATTACACAAACCTTACCACACCACTCAGGGCTCTTGTAAATGCTCATGGTATGAAAAATCTGCATGCTAAATTAGAATGGGACATACCAGCTGAGGAGCCATTTATTAAGTTGAAACAGGCTCTAGCACAAGCAGCTGATTTAGCCACTCCTGACTATACGTGTCCATTTTTTCTTAACACATCAGAAACAGATGGGGTGGTTAATGGGATTTTGTTTCAGAAAAAAGGTGGTCAGAGACACATTCTTATGTATCTTAGCATAAAGCTGCAAGCTATTGAAATGAGACAGCCACCTTGCACGAGACATGCAGCAGGAATTGCACACCTAGTGGAAAAAACATCACACATTGTTAGGGGTTATCTACTTCATATTTTGACATCTCATGGTGTCATGGCATTGGTTAATTCTGAGACGTTTACTCTTTCTACTTTGCGTCAGCAGCGGATTAGCAGAGTTTTGGAGGCACCAAACATTATTTTTACGCATGAAGGAATAAACATGGCTGACCAAATCACCGCCTCTGAGGAGCAGCATGACTGTGTCCGGCTGAATTCTGTTGCTCAAAAAATACGTCCTGATTTACGGTCTGATCCCTTATCTACAGGTTTTGTGCTCTATACAGATGGTTGTTGTTTCAGAGATGGACAGGGCCAGTTGAGATCAGGTTTTGCAGTTGTTGAGCAGAATGGAGATTCACTACAGACTGTCGTTTCAGGGAAGCTGGACGGCAAGCAGAGCGCACAGCGTGCTGAGATAAGGGCTCTTATTGAAGCATGCAAATGGGGAAGAGATAAAGACGTCACGATTTACACTGATTCGAACTACGGGTTTTCTGTTATACATTATGAATTACCACAGTGGAAAAGAGCAGGTTTTGTTACTGCTACTGGTAAACCTGTACACCATCATGCAGATATTATGGAGCTTTTGGATGTTGTACAGTTACCAGCTAACCTCGCTGTTCTTAAGTGTAGGGGTCACAGCAAGGCTGACACCGTTGACGCGTGGGGAAATAGGGCGTCATCGAGCGGTCTAATTAACGTTAACATTAATGAGCTTGGAAACCACAACGAAGTTATTCTGCCTAAATAAAGTAATGATTACTGTATTTATAACTAGCATATCTCTAGTTACAATCCCTGTATTGTAAAATGTAGCCTAAGTTAGACTTGCAAGGAGTGAACATTTAGACATAGAGAAAAAGTATCAAACGTAGCTTGTGCTTAAAAGTTAGCTTTTCTTTTACACGTGTGTGAAATCCAATAACGTTAAGTGTCCATTGCAGACTGTCGTTCAGCCGCAGCATTAACGGGTCACATAATGGATTTAAATTGCTAAATAGTAGGTTTTAGAAGGCAGGCAGCAACTGATGATTGAATGGTTTGATGTAGCTTGATGGAAATAATTTAAAAAGTGCAGGTAAAGGGATATATATAAACATCAGACGATATATCAGAGTATCGGATTTTAAAACCAACAAATATTTATATCGGTATTGGCCTTCAAAATCCTTCATCGGTCGGGCTCTATAAAATAGCCACAAAGTTGCTGTAACTATTGGCTTACTGTGATGTTGGAAAATTAGACTGTTTAAAGCATTACAAGTTTTGCAAAAAATGAAAAAGTTCAAGTAAATTTTTCCAAGTCCAAGTCAAGTCTCGTATGACTAACCACAACAATCAGATGCATATCATCAAGTCTGGATTAAACTAGGAATTGCTGCAGGCAAATCCTTATCCATAAACCTATTTTTTTAAACCAACTTTTTAATAATTTACTTTTTTAAGGGTTACACTTGATCAGGAATAAATAACTGCAATTATATAACATGAAGTAACTTAATACAGAGTTCAGTTTGAGAGACATTCATGTGGTCTTTATCATGAAGCTACAGCAAATATGAACTTCTTTTCAATGACTGATAATTAGGGTTACCTCTGGTTAATAAATCAAACGCACCAATTAACAGCAAAATTTGCACGTCTCTGTTGGCTTACTTTATGTAAAGGGTTGCTCTGTTATTTGACGCTTAATGGCTTACTTTCTGATTGCAAGGGAAATGAAACTCACGACTTTACAGCACAAGTCTACATGTCTTTAGTCTTTGTTTTTTCCATCTTAAGTAGGAGTCCAATTCACATATTGAACATATTGAACTCTGTTTTGTATATGCCATGAGAACTGGCCAACTGAAGAGTGCAATCAAAACCAAAACACACAGAAAGAAACTGTCCCTTTCAAAATAACATTTTTTCTCAAGAAGAACAGCCTCCCCTGAGGGATAAATTAAATATCAGTCAGCCACCAAACTATGTTTTTCAAAGTCAACAGAGCAAAATAACCGTGAAAATATTCAATACAAATCCAGCAAAAACTGGGGTATGTACTCAGAATGGCCCGATAGAGTCGCTGAAAGGGAGCTGTGGTTAAATAGCGCTTATTGGTTTTAATCAAGAGGGAAATGAGCAGATGTCACCAAACAACCAGCTTTGGGAAAATAAGGAGAGTTACTGGCGAAGCAGTTATGACAACAGCAAACAGAAACACAGCAACAATCCCTGCTTCTTCCATGTCGATCTCTTGTTATTTCTGCTGCTGTGGGCACCTTTTTGCCCTGATCAATGATGCTACTTACTGCTATAACAGTGTGATAAGCGGGTGTCTTTAGCAGATTCCTTAAAAGGCCGATTGTGTATGGAGACACGGAGGTTGAGAGGAGCTGGCCAACAGATTACCCAGTCAGAAAAAGATCTGGATAAATTACCCTGAAGTTCCGATAGTGGAAACACGCCTAAAATCCCAAAGTTCACTAGACACTGTTTATACAACACCAAAGTCACACAGGGCCGCAGGTACATGGTTTGATGAGATACGAGAACTTCAAATGCTCTGCGTCTCTGATCTCTCTCTGTCAAACTGTTGAAATTAATTTCCTCTTCCTCCACAAGCAAACCAATAACTAGTTTTCGAACCTGGGAAATATTGATATTTGTGAGTCAAACCAGAAGCTCTTTCAGTCTGCCTCAGACCAAATATAAATCCCAAAGAATTTAATGAACAGCATTTGTTCTATATAATCTATACACCAAAAGAACCAAAACAATAACCTGTTTTACACTAGTGAGTCACAAACAAAAAACCCACCAGCAATTCATTTTAACATCTTTAAATTCTATTATATAAATATATATATATATATATATAGTAGGAGTAAAAATAGTTCAGAATCTGGGATGAAAATGCAAAATAAATGTTTAATTGCCTACCTTACATATTGGAAGGCTCTAGTTTGGGATCCAGGACCATACACCTAAAAAAAAAATCATCAATTGGTAGTATTACACTGTGTTAAAGAAAAAGACAATATCTCCTAAGTAAAATGACCCATCCGAATTTAATTAGTAAAAGTTTTTTTCATATTTAGGAGGCTGCAACCTTAACAACCCATATCAATCATTGAGAGATCTGCAAGTGTTCAGAAAAAGAAATACAAGCATACCTATTTGAGAATAATCCACACAAAAAATGGAAAGGTGATGAAGTAAAAAGCTCAAAATACATACAGTGAGAGGTTCTCCTTGTAGTGCCTGAAGGATGAAATTACTGACAACTCGTCCGTCATTCATGTGCATGCGGGAACCAAACGTATTGAAGATTCTTGCCACTCTCACCTCCACACCTTCCTGCAAATGTAGAGGAAAGGGAGTCATGGTACACAAGCTTTTAAATTTTCCTCAGCCTTGCTCAGCTTATCAGCAGGAAACAAGAAGCGAGTTTCTGGGAAATTTTAGTCCTGCATCAGTATGTACTGAACATTAGCAAACATTTTATATAAAAAATAGAGTACGACAATCCCTTAAATAGGGTTAACTTTCATTGGCAACAAAGACAGTATTGTTAATCTTTATAAACATATACAGTAATTTTCGGACTATAAGCGGCTACTTTTTTCACATGTTTGGACCCTGCGTCCTATACAATGATCCGGCTAATTTACAGATTTTCTTTACTGGCTAATGGCCTCCGGGGGGGCACTATAGCAGGAAGCGCAAAAGTGAAACAGACATGTGGGGAAAGATTATGGGGATGAATGTTTGTTATCAAACAATATTGAACTCTACAATATTTAAGTCTAAACTAACTTTCAATGCCTGTTTCGAGTTGGGTGTTCGACTGCATGAAATTAAAGCAGAGATCTCCAACTCGTCCTCTAGAGCTATCGTTCTGCAGCTTTTAGATGCATCCCTGCTCCAACACACCCAAATCAAATGAATGACTCGTTACCAGGCCTTTGCCCAAGTTAATGGCCTACTGAAGTGATAATTGACCTGTCGCTCAGTTCTGCTAAGCCCCACCCTCCTTAGTTAATGTTGCTAACTCGAACAAGCCGTTGCAGCTTCCTGCATGTTTACAATGAGAGCGGTCAGTGGCAAAACAATTACTAAAGAGGCTCTTGACAACCTTTGGAGCCACCAACAATTAATACTTTTGAGGAGCACTAGAAAGGTCGGCATTATGTCATGGAGGACTATGGACAAAATTTCGTAGCAGAATTACATGAAACTAAACTAAAGTTAGAGGCACGAATCTTTAGGGTTCAAAACAAAATGGGGAAGCATCAGCTGTCATCAATCGTCTTTGACAAGAGAAACATCACTGGACATCAGCATTGTTCATGTACAGCAGGGTAATGTGTTAAACTCATTTACCAACAGTTAACATAACTGCTAAGTGGCTAGTTAAAGAAAACTCATTACCGGTAGAATTTATGTCATTGATACAAGGGGCAAACTCTGAGGACACGAGAAGCAGCGTTCTGGATCAGCTGCAGCTGTCTGATTGACTTTGTAGGCCGATCTGTGAATTATTATTGCAGTAATCAATCAGACTAAAGATAAACGCATGGATGAGTTTTTCGAGGTCAGTCTTTTAATCCTAGAAATGTTCTTCAGATGATAGAAGGCTGACCTTGTTATTGCCTTTATGTGACCCTGGAGGTTCAGGTCTGAGTCCATTACTACACCTAAATATCGGGCCTGATCAGTAGTTTCCATCTGTATTAACTGAAGCTGTGGGCTGGCTCTTGAACGTTCCTTTTTAGGTCCAAAAGTAATTACTTCTATTTTGTTTCTGTTCAGCTGGAGAAAATTATGGCACATCCATTCATTAATTTTCTTCATGCATTTACTTAGGGTTTCGATGGGTTCAAAGTCACCTGGTGACATCGTAAGGTATAGCTGAGTATCATCTGCATAGTTATGGTAAGGCAAGGCAAGGCATGGCATGGCAAGGCAAGGCAATTTTATTTGTATAGCACACTTTCAACAGCAGGGTAATTCAAGGTGCTTTACATGATTTCGTGATTTAAAAGAAACACATAAAAGAAACACACATTACACATGATACACAATAAAGCAAGAGAAAAATAAAAAAAAAAAGCAAGAAAGCATGAACACATTTCATACATATGACATCAAGCATTTACTCAAAGGCTATTCTAAACAGATGGGTTTTTAGTCTCGATTTAAAGCAGTTCAGAGTTTCAGCAGCTCTACACTCGTCAGGAAGTCTGTTCCAGATAAGGGGAGCATAAAAAGTGAAAGCTGCTTCTCCATGTTTAGTTCTGAGTCTAGGGATGTTTAGTAGGCTAGAGTTGGAGGACCTGAGTGGTCTTGGTGGTTGGTACCATGACAACAGGTCTTCAACATATTTTGGTGCTAAGCCATGTAATGATTTATAAACTAGTAAAAGTATTTTAAAGTCTATTCTCTGAGCTACAGGGAGCCAGTGTAAGGACTTTAGAACTGGGGTGATGTGCTCTACTTTCCTGGTTCTAGTGAGGACTAGGTAACCAATCTTATTGGATATTGTAATCTGGGCTAGTGGGAGCATGTAGATATTAAATAAGAGGGGCCCCAAGATGGAGCCCTGGGGCACCCCACATGTGATTTCTGTTTGTTCTGATGAAAAGTTTCCTATTGAAACAAAGAAGTCCGTGTTCTTTAGGTAAGACTCGAACCAGCCAAGTACTGTACCAGAGAGTCCGACCCAGCTCTCCAGTCGTTCCAATAATATATCATGATCAACAGTGTCAAATGCTGCACTGAGGTCCAACAGAACCAGCACTGTAGTTCTACCAGTCTGTATTTATGCGAATGTCATTAAAAACTTTGACGAAGGCAGTCTCAGTGCTGTGATGAGCACGGAAACCAGACTGAAAAACATCAAAACAGTTGGTCATTGTTATGAAGCTGTTTAACTGCTGAAACACAACTTTTTCAATAATTTTACTGATGAATGGTAGATTAGAAATTGGCCTGTAGTTCTGAATTAACGTGTTGTCCAGATTATTCTTTTTTAGTAGTGGTTTGTTAACTGCTGTTTTTAAAGCCTGGGGGAATAGACCTGACAGGAGGGATGAGTTCACTATTTGAATCAGATCAGACCCAAAGACAGGGAAAACTTTCTTAATGAAAGCTGTGGGTAGGATATCAAGACAGTAAGAGGAGGAGCTTAATTAGTTAATGACTTCTTCTAGTTTCTTTTGGTTTGATCCATGGAATTCTGACATTTTTTCTACCTTGGTAGTCGGCTCAGTGCAGTGTTACAGACCGACCGTCTAATTGCTAGAATCTTTCAGTGAAAAAGCTGGCAAATTCATTGCAGGCCCTGGTAGGATTTAGTTCAGGGGCTACTGTTACTGGAGGATTAGTTAGTCTTTCCACTGTTGCAAACAGAGTCCGTGCATTATTAATGTTTCTGTTAAATATTTTAGAAAAGAACGATTCCCTAGCTTCTTTTAAAGTTAACTGGTATCTGTTCAGTCTCTCTTTGTAGATCTCACAGTGAACCTGGAGTCGAGTTTTCCGCCAATTTCTCTCGGCTCATCGACACTCCTTCTTTCAATACGTACCAGTGGATCACCTGTCCACAGAGATTTCTTTCTACCTAAGACCACTTTCACTTTAGTTGGAGCAATGGAATCAATGATGTCTGAGATTTTCAAGAGGAAATTATCTACCAGGTTATTTACTGAGTTGGAGTTGGGAGATGTGGTGGGTAAATACGTTTAAAGGTTTCATGTGAACTGTCCTCGAGAAAACGCTTTTTTTACATTTGTCTCACTATGACTAGATATTTTATCAGATATAATAAGTCAAGTTTACAGGTATGACAGCTCTGGGGGGGTGAAATTTTTTTTATAACTCATTCGTTTGGATGTAATTTAAGCTTGAAATTATTAATAGTAAGGGGCGTGTCCTTTTGACTGACAGGTCTCAGATGAGCCATCAGTAAAAGTAAATAACGGGGGGGAACTATTTGACTTTATAGCTAGTCCTTAGTAAGGAATTTCATTCAGTCTTAACCTGAATTCATAGTCAGAATTCAGATTTAGTCGTAAGGCCTTCCACATTTTGAGCCCTCATATAAAGAACGCTGTTTTCCCCAGTTGAGTCTTTATAAAGCCATCTTTTCAAATTCCAATGTATAATCTATGAGCAGCTCTAACAGGAACCATTAGGTCTCTAAGCATCCAGTTAGCCTTGCCATGCAAGTGCAAAAGCTATGCACCGCTCACAAAATGAAGTATTTTGAGCTGTTTATACATTGTAATTTACTGTACATAAAAGTGGATTTGTGACATAAATGTCACAACAGAGGTGAAAGAAGCTAATCGAACTAGAAAGAAGACAGAGTTAAAAAGTGGTAAACATGCGTGGAAAATCAATCAAATAGGAACAAAACAGAGTTGTGCCAGTTTAGGTTCTGAAGGCAATCATCTCAATCACCCCTTGTTTCAGCATCTCATTAGCATCCATCACAGCTCAGATTATCAGTCATATCCTGGCTGAAATATGTAAAGCTGAACAGAATGCAGCAGCAACTTCTCCTGTGTCCAATCTGTTTGCAACATTAAAAAGTTAGACAAACTGGTTGGAAAAGCTTCATAATCTTTATTAGAATTGGTTATAAGTCCCTTGTCTAGCATAGATCTTATTGAAGTAGAATTTATATTTTCTACTTTCATTTTAGCTTACTTTTGATGAAAGCTTTCTTTGGAAAGTCATAATTTCGTGTCGTTTTATTGTCTTACAATTGTACAGTTGTTGAAAGAGAAATGCCCCTTTTCAAAATGTACTTATTCAGTATATATTTGTAAGCTGCAATTTCATAAAAAAACAAACAAAAATCCAAAACAGGAATTTTGGAAAACAGTGAAATATCAGCCTACGATCTGTAATTCTTCAATAGATGTGTGGGTTATATGTTTTTACACACAAACAATGTCAGCCTAAATCTGTTTCTTACAGCTGACTAACTTTGTATTGATCAGAACCGTTAAATATTAGTCACGTATTGTACAGGTTAAACTGTTTAAAGGAAATTATAAACTGTGAAAGAGAGTTTTATCTGCCAAGCTCAGAATGCTCTTTATATTTTACACTGTCGATATTGTCATGTTTCTTTGTGTCACTGGTTTGAAAAGGGTTTACTGGAATAGTGCAGCAAATGTAGGGTGCTTTAATTAATACCATAATCACCTAAAATAAAATATGTCTTTACCCTACATTAAACACACAGGTTTAAAAGTCCTGGAAGAATATTTTACCTTGTATATAACTTTATTTCCCCAAATTTTACAGATTAGTTTTAGGGAAGAATTTTCAGAAGGAATGCAAGAAAGAAAAAGACGTCGCCATGAGTCGGTACGATGGAGTCAGGGTGAAGGCTGGACAGTTATGCCAACTCCATATTATCACCAAGTATTTCCATGCGAACAAAGCAAGTAAAACAAGCAAAGTTGGATTTTGAGCCAAACGTTTTTGATTTGAAGAAACCACAGAACCTGCATAAACTAGTCCTAGGTTTGTGACAACATCCAGTTCAGATTTACCTTTTCTTCTTAACTTGTTCTTTTATGCTTGAGTTGAGGAAAAAAGCCAACAATAAAATGTTCAACTTCCGGTGGTTCAGCCATTTAACAAAAGATTTTCAAGGTAAACCTCATTTGAAAGGAAAACTAAACCTAAAAATTTGGTGTAAAGGTACTAAACATATCCTTAACTAGGAAGGTAGGAAGTCAGGTTTATAGTATTGACAAGATTTGAAAAATAGTAAAGAAAATAATAACTTAACAAAAGACAGATATGAAAGTAAATGTGTTTTTTGTTTCATACCAATGAGCTACAAATAGCTTACTTTCATTCAAGATGTAAATATAGGGAAAAATCTCCATTCATAAGAACAAAAAACATTATTCACAACACATGAAATTAATGCATTAGACACATTAAAGAAATTTATTTTAACAATTTTTTTTCTAGGTGAATATCTAAAACCCTCCCAAATAAAACCAGTAAATTAATTTGAGTCACTAGGTAATGGATAACGATTATAAAAACTGTTTTTATAATCTGTGGCCTTCCTAGAGTCAGCTTCATGCATCTACAAAAACACTTTGGATGCTAAGTGCCCTCCTACTTGAGAATAAAGCATGAATAAAAACATGAAAATTATGTAGATCGTTCTCTTGAAAATGTGGATCATTAAATTCATAACACCTGACTTGTAAACAAATTTCAACATGGTGAAGATCAAGGACACAATAAGGGGAAAATGATGAAGAAGTCCTGACAAGTGTTTCCTTGGACACATGAAGTTAAGATGATTGTCTTTTTCATTAAAGCCAACTCATTTTTATCAGCCGAGGCACGGCTCAGCAACAAGCAGCTGCAGTTTCTCTGTTAGAGATAATGCTGAAGGCGAAAACGGTTAAAGTTAAGGTTCTTTGGTAAAAACAACAAACAAAAAGACAGTCAGGCTATGTCCACCTCTTCTTTAAATTTAATGTGGGCATTAGAGCGGAGTTTAATGCTTGTACACAAAACAGTGAAATATGGAAAACGGTCAAAAAAATTATAGACATGAGCTGGTTGAAGATCCTGGCCAAAAAATTTGATACAAAAAGTTTTTATTTATAACAGTGAAGCAACAATTATTCCAACTGTTTAATATAATGAAAAAAAAACTAGATTTTTAGAATTAGAACTTGATGAAGATCTAACCAAAACTACAAAACAATAAAATGCATAAATGTTGTTGTATTTCAAGTTCTTATTGTATTGACAATTGTCTGTCGTTCTGCTATTTATAGAGCAAAACAATTACTGTTGTTGTAATCTTGATACAGTATTATAACTTATAAGAGCGATAAGGGGCACTCCTAGGACTTTCACAAATCTCTCCATGTCAGTTGATGGATCATTCTTATATTCCTTCTACTTTCAGCTCAGTTGAACCATTATGTTCCACTCAATGATGTACAGTGTTCACTACAGCCTCATCGCGTCGCGTCACGGTTTAAAGTGATGCGACGGAGACCGGCCATTCTTTCGAATTGCGGCAGTCAATACCTCAAGGACTCTGCCCACGCAGTACCGCGTCTCTGCACCAATGTGTACCAATACAATGTTGGTACCCTGTCTGATCTAGGAATAAGAGAGGAACTGAAAAGAAGGACATTGATTTTTTACCAGGATATCAGTTTTGGTGTCCGTGTGTTTCCCAAGAAATAATGTACCCAAACATCTCCCCACACTGTATTTCCTAAAAAGAAATACTTTTTTTTTCCCTCCATCTGATCAAGATCTGACTGTTTTGTTTTGATGTTTTTTTTTGCTGCAGGTTTGTTCTCACCCTTTGAGTGAAAGCTAGTTTGTTGCTGCCGGCGTTGGCAGTTTGCCCACACAGTCACACATGCAGACAGTCGAGTGGACTGTGAGGCGAACTGGGAGGTTCGAAAAAGGCCTTGCTTTTCAAACTACTGTGTTTTTAGCACGCAGAAAATATTTTCAAAAGCTTAAACGTGGAAAACGGTGCTACTTTCTTTCCACTAACTAAGACGGAAGATACCGTGCTGCTCCGATAGGGGGGAGTGGTGAGGCCCTTTGGCACAATGGGTAACAGATTATCTTCTTCTACGCATTGAAAAGAAGGAAAACATTAGGAAAAACAGAAAAATACAGTCAGAATAGAAGCGTTCTCGAACGACTGATCCTTGGTGATCATCTCCACAAAAGCAGCCAGACTTTAAAAAAATGAAGGCAAAAGAGGACGATTTATAAAACTGTTATGGAGAAGGATAGGCGGAGGACTTTATATACAAATAAAGGTAAGATCTCACAGGATTTTAAATTTTAATTTAAAAAAGGGATCAGCCAAAAAGTAAAATTCTAAAAAAAAAAAAAAATTAATTTGACCTGTGAAATATTTTTTTTTCTCTACAGTCCAGTATGGAATTGAGCATTGATTCATGATGTGGTTCAGCATCACTGCCCTGAACTACATCATAAAACACAAGTGGCTTGAATCTCTATTGCAACTTTAAGTCAAAATAATGGTACAATGATACATTCAAGTCTTTTGATACAGATAGCAGAATATTTACATAGTAAATATAGTAATGTATAGTAATGTTGGTAACTTATAGCAAAACCATCAGTATCACCAATTATTGGAAAATAAATGGCAATGATCATCAAATGAATAATGTTTTTAAAATAATAATAATAATAATAATAATAATAATAATAATAATAATAAGTCATGTAAGCCATGCTTTTTCAACCCATGGACACCCTGCACCACCTTCGCATGTTAAATGTTAATGACTTTTGATTATTTAACCAGACGTTAGATGTGATGTGCGATATTCTTGTCCGTCCTCACAGCCGACTGTCAGCTGGGGTTTTTTAAGGCAGCTGTTTCCGAGAATCTTTCTAGCAGGTGTGAAAAAAAATAATGAGCAGCTGAGGAGAGGCAGGAGACGGGAATAGATAAATAAATACCACCTGCCTGAAGGAAAGGCAAAAGGAGTCAGTCATATCTGATCATTAAAGGCTGCTGTCACTCAGGTCATTATCAAAAAGGCTTTACATTATTGAAATGATTATGAGCGTAACTGAAGGTTGTTCATCATAATTTTCCTTGAGTTGATAACAGAGTCTCAAGCTTTTAAGCTTGTGAAATTAACACCACTGTTGCATATTTTCTAATCATTTTGCACCAAAACATTTAATCCCTATTTTACACAAAAACTGTTTCATTAATCTTTGATTATGATCAATAAATCCTAAAAAAAGAAAATTTCCACCACATCCATGGTTAAACCTGAAACCTAAAAATGTTTTTATCCTCCTACATCAAGACCTGATAGTCTCTGACCAAACATTTTGGTCTTACTTGACAAGAAATGTTGTACCTGCTTCATGTAGGCATAGCACATCGTCTCTGCTACACGTTTCCCCTCGTCATAGCACGCTCGAGGACCAATTGGGTTCACGTGGCCCCAGTAGTCCTCATTTTGGGGATGTACTTCTGGATCTGAGAAAAATTTTTAATAAAAAGGTTTTTAGATCTTTTTATTTCTCATTTTAGACCAAGATTATTAACTTCTAAAAAGATTCTTGTTGGATTCTTGATTTGTACAAAAAAACATTTACTCAAAATTTATACTGAAAATTTAAAGTGATTACAGATTAACCAAAAGAACCTCAAAAGGAATTAAACTTAGTATGTAGGCTGCAGCATAAATATAACCAATAAAATATTTTTTCCCTCTCAGCATACTAATTGCATACAAGTTGCTTCTTAAAGACAGTTGTGGTAAATCTACATAAAGATTCTGAAACAGATTCTGCTATCCATCTGCAGTTGTTCATTTATACCAGACTGCAAAAACAAAGAAAGCACACTGCAGTAGACTTTAAATTAAATACAAGACTGTTGGATACGTCACATTTAGGGTGGAAAAACGTAATTTATCACGGTCTAATTTTTGTACATTTTTAACAAGGGTGTGTAGACTTTTGAGAGTCACTGAGTTTTAAAGTATTTTTAAAAAGACACTCATGTGTGTTCTAACAACCACCAGGTAAACAAGCATCAAGCATCTCGAAGGCCCCTTGAAACGGCTGGGAAATGCTGAAAGGCGAATGGGCCGTTTCCACTAATCAGTACAGCACGCGTCAGTGCGGTTCGGTTTATAGTCAGACGTATTCAGAAGAACGTTTCCACCACCAGATGCAGTCTCACTGGGTAGGCCCAGCGGCCTCTAGAGAGAGAATTCTGACAGTCCCATTGACTTCTATAGAAAGAATGGAATGTGCAAGTCATGCACCTGCGGAACGTTCCAAACAGCATCATCTCCAGCGTTCATTCTCACCGTTGTGGAACTACTCTTCTGGTAGGTTTGTGAAATTACAACATCTTTTTAGCATTGTAAAGAGTTAGCTGACTGCTCAATACAAAAATAAGTCAATAATAATATTTAATGTAACCAGTTTTAGGTAATTAACAGTGTTAATGAGCGTGTTGTAATTTAACTGCCGCGAGCTAACTGCGAGCAGAAGGGGTCTTGACGAGTGTAAATAAGTCGATTTCTGTCTGTCATGCTGAAATGCTTAAACTAAGTGCATTGCATATTAAGTGTAATGCATAAAATGAGAAAATAGTCATTTATTCTGTTCTGTGCCACCAGAAGGTGCTAGAACTCAATGGCTACGCAGAGATGCCACAACGTAGAATTATACTAGTGCGACTTCAAACGTCGCACATTAGCTTTTATAGAGTTTGTTGCAAACAGTGATGTTTTTCCACCCCATAATTAATAGACTGTGTTATGTGACAGCAGTTGCTCCACCCTAACCGTTGTGTGACCTACAACTAAAGGGGGCCCAGGAATGGTGTGGTACAGCTTGGTTGTATGGGCAGCTTTTACAATGAAAACAGAAAATATATCATACCGAATCACACCGACCTATGCTGCTCAGTGGAAATGAGGTGTAAGAGTCATGCAGCCCGCTACCAGAATCTACATGGAACAATGATCAGAAAGATCAAGCATTTTATTCAAGTTCATTGCCTTCCAAAGTAAAAATTAAAGCTTTTGCTAAAGGAAAATAAATTTAGTAATTTGGCCTAAAATACACCTAATGTTGCTGGTTTCTCAGCTTGTTTAGCTAAAGCTGACTTCATTTATGGGAGAATGGGACACTGACAGCTCGACAGATAACTCTCTAAGGTGCAATATGGCTGCTGACAGAGCTGCTAACTTTCACATATTTAACACTGGACACCATTTAGCTTTTTCACCTGCTGTCACACCATAAGTCTTTTTTTATTTTATTTAAATAACTTGGCTGGTTAATGTTTTAGTGGGGGAAAAAGGAGACTGACAGCGCACAGACAGAAGAGATGAAGCACGCAGCATCAATCCGTCTGGATACAGATCACAGCCTCAGTGTCGGACTCTCAGAAAGGTCCTCTTCAGATTTTTGCATTAAGAGTGTTTAATGGGAGATGTAACAAGTCCATGGTAAATACAATTTCAAAAATACTGATAAATGACTCCTGTGTAAAACTGTAATCTAACCAGACACGACTCTACACTGTACAGTGCAATGAAAAAGCATTTGCTCTTATATAGTTTGTTGTTGTTTTTTGTCACATTTAAATATTTCAAGTCAAACTTATTTTATTTATTTACCTCTTTGACTTATTAAAGTTTTTTTAAGATTGAGATCTCTTTCACAAGGGTGACCTCCCCTAAAGGTCACCATCACACATTACAATAAACTCTGGTACAAATGATAGTTTATAAACACTAAAGTTTTTACAGCCCAAAATTAATCAATATTCACAATATCAGGTAGTAAAGCTGTCACGGAGTTACAATGGTATGCTGTTAAAACCTTTTGTAAAATTGAAGACAGGCAATGCATGATGGATTGGTATTGGGTTGTGCTTCCCAACCCTGGTCCTCAAGGCCCACTGCCCTGCATGTTTTAGATGATTGTTTGATTTAAACACACCTGATTCAGATAATTGCAGTTCAGCAAAAGCCTGTTCATCAGCCATCAATTGAAATCAGGTGTGCGTAATCGGGGCAACATCTAAACCCTGCAAAGCAGTGTGGTTTGAGCAGGGTTAAAAAACATTTGATCTAATATTTAAGATGGAACAAAAGATTCTAGTGAGATTAGTTCAGATTAGGGAAGGGCATAATTAATCGACGATCGATTAATTGATCATTAAGAATTTCATCTATGACATTTTTTTTTACCGATCAATTAAAGCATGTTCTGTTTCATAGTGTGAGTTTTGAAGGAATGCAATTAATTTTGCTATGTGGCAGTAATTAAACACTTTAACACACGAGGGCGATGACTGAAAATAAAACCCACAGGCGGACTCAGTTTCTTGCGAGTTTCTGTGTTTCAAAAGTAGAATTGTCATGAAGAGGTCGCAGCAAAGTGTGGCGTGGGACCACTTTGACTAAAACAAACTAACAAACAAAAAAAGTCTCGGTTCACTGCTAACACTGCGAAGCTCTGTATAAGTACTTGAACGCAGTTCCGACCCTGGTTAGAAGCGGAGCATCCTGCTCTTTGTCTCAACCTAGCATCAAGTCAGTGTTAGCACGGAGGAGCCGAGATGCACAAAGAGCAGAGAAACTTACTGATTACTTTCTGAGGGAGGCTCCTCCTTTTGTTTTTGTCCTTTTTACTCTGTTAATGAGCCTAATTCATTGTTAGGTACGCTGATCTCTTTCATCCTCTTTATTTACTCTTTTTGCCAAATGTAACACAAAACTATCAGACCTATAAGTATTATATATATTTTTTTTTATTAAGTTGTTTAACATTACTTTTTTTTTTTTACTTTTTTGGAGAAGGTAAAAAAACATGAGGGTCAGTTGTGTTAATGACTACCGTCTTTTAGCTGTCGGCTCCGCTGCTTATAGCGCATATTTTCTTTGTGCATCTACCATGAATTAATTCCGTTTAACTGCCACAAGAGGTGGCAGTCTCACTGCATTTTAATATGGCCTATGAACATTTGAATTGTAATATAAAAATATCAATGATTAACCGAAAATCGATCTTTAATTCTCCCGATGACCGATGAAGACCGTTTAATCGAATGCCCATCCCTAGTTCAGATATTCCCAACTGTGGAGAATTCAAAACCGAATTCTGGTTACTTTGATTCAGTCCGATTCCCAAACAAAAAGGGATCGGTGACACAGGAAGCCAATGTATAATGGCTATTAGATTTTTGACCCAGAACCAACAGTAGATACCAAGAGGGCTGAACATATTGCATCAAAGTTGCTCTATTTGATCCTTTCCAGCTTTTAACCTCTGTCTTGGAGCATGCTAGTTTTCGAAATGTGGGCACCCATTTAAAAATTATTAAGATAGCCTACTGTCTCTTGGAAAGACACACAGAGACTAAGCTTATAGCCCGAGAAACCAAATGCAGTGATTGCAAACAGAGTTTAAATGCAACTCCACAACATTTTGGCTTCTTCTAATATCAAAATAGTTTTAAATGAGGTAAATCCTGCTTTACAGCTCTCACACACATGGTAGGATATTACCTGAGCTAAATAATTAACTGATGAAGGCAAAAGCCTAAAAAAAAAATAAAAAAAACATAGGCTGAATCAATGTTTATTTATAGTTCCTAAACAAATAAAATCTCACAAATTGCATTTTTTTCATTAACTAAATTTAAAGCATTCTTATCTGCCCATTATAAGATAGATGATCATAAATTGAGGTATTAATGGTTTAAGTATTTAGTAGAAAGAAACAAAACAAATCAAAATCAAACTGTTGAAATCTAGGAAGAAGAGAATAGAAAAACTGACAAATATGCCAGAAAAAATTATGTTAATGTGTAGAAAAATCAGAAGTAGAAAAACAAACCTTGAGATGCTTTAAGTGTTTTTAACCATCAGAAATACTAATACATTTAAAGATCCTTACTCACTAGAAGAGTTTGAATAAATGATATACCTACACATTCTTCCAGGATCCACTGCAAAAAGTAAAACCATTACTGGTTTAGTTAGATCTGTCTTACCTCCATAAACCTCAGACGTAGAGGCCAGTAGAAGTCTTGCACCCACTCTTTTAGCCAATCCTAAAGACAAAGAAACATTAAGGAAACACACAACTTAAAATAAAACTATATTAAACTATACCGAATGCAAGACAGTGCACAGTGGAGCTGAACTATGACGCAGTTGATTGCCTTGCAGCAAGAAGGTCCTGGGGTCTTTCTGCATTTTCTCCCTGTGCATAGGTGCTGTTTCTGTGGGTACTTGTTAGGTATATTGGTCTCTCTTAATTGTCCTTAGAAAGTGTTTGCAAAACAAAACAAACTCAGCCACCCAAGGACCCCACCACTACCCAGTTATAGTGAATGGAAGGAAGGATGGAACATGTACATCTAAATCGAGCCACAGCAAAAATCTAGCTAACACCTTAGCCAGAATGGGAACCTTTATCCGTGTTTATAGGGTCAGCAGGAAAATCAAATTATTGAATGACGCGTTAAATTTCGAAGGTAGGTGGCAAAACGAGCCCTTTAATGTTGCCATTCTTCCGGTTCGCCTATAGCGTCACAAATGCTGGCGGCAGAGAAGCAGATGGAGTAAAAGCAGAATTAAAGACCGAGATAAATTAAAGACCATCTTTTCTTTTTTCCTACTACAACAAGCTTCCGCGGTCTTGTCACTTCCAGAAGGGGGAGTGGCCAGGACAGTAATAACTCGACTCACCTGGGATGTCATTCACATGCAGAGAAGTTTGTTTTTTTCAAAGCATCATCTGGGTGTCTTATCTCAATACATACTAGGCCAGTTCGGTAAGACTAAGGTGTATACATGGATTCAGTCCAAATTCAGTCAGACGGAGGCAATAATTAGGTTTTCTTTTACTGTATGTGAACCAACAGAGTGTAGAAAAATGACAAATTAACTAGCTGACACCAGGGAAACCGATAAAACCTGAATGTTGCACCAAAATGAGGCTGATGTCTTCTGTTTCTCCAGAAAACATTTCATCGTTCAAACTAAAGTCTCAAATTGACTGTCAGAACTTTGGCAACATTTAACCAGCCATCAAGCAACTCATTAATGTCTCATGAAGCAAGGTGCGCTTGATTTTTCAGCTGTGCAAGTAATATTTTTAGGACTATTATAATTGGTTAATATCGACCATCCTCTCCAGTATAAGGTGTCAGCACAATGTGACTACTTCTTATTTTACTTCCCCTTCAAAAAGGGTTGTCTAAATAGTGAGCACTGTTGTTTTCTAATCTGTCTCCTCTTGATGTGTCAAATATGGGCAGACTTTGACAGCAGAGGCTTGAGGATAAAGAGTCTGGTATAGATGTGTAGTGAATCACAACCATCTCAGATGTACATCTTAACCTACAGAGCTGTCTTTTTCCAGATTAACCCCCCAGACAAATTTTATTTTAATCAGTAAAAGTTTATTTTACAAAATCAGAACGACTCAGTAAGGTTAGAGTTCACAGATGAGAGTAGGTGAATATTGGTGGAACAAGATTAATTTAGTAAATTATATTTTGCGATTTAATACAAGTATAGTAAGTATAGCAATCATAATTATGATCAGTACAAGGAGGAACTTTGTCACCACTGCTCTCTACTGCTATGACTGAGGCAGACCCCTGGTTGTTCACAAAGATAAAGGGGTTTCAGAGAAAGGGATGTTGCCTTGGTTGCTGAAAATCTTTGAGATGTTCCTTCTCCAGGATCTCCATTAGTTGAGGCTTAATTAGTGTTGCCTTTGGATTCTCTTGACTCTGACAGGCTGGTACAGGTGTCAAATATCCAAATAGACTAATGTGATGCCAAGACACACACATATGCATCACTACAGTGGTTTTTCAGGCACATGCATCATTTCTGCTCTACAGTCTTATTTTAATAGGAAAATGTTTCAAGGCCTGAATGGACTTTCTAAATGAGCTAGAAGCAGCTTTACTTAAATGAAATGTGAAATAAATAGTGATGTAGTAGATATGATTAAATTAGCATCTAAATTTAAACAATACCTCATCAGATGTCACCAACAGTTTCCAGCTGAATTTTGCTTGTGTCATTTGATTAAATGGTGTTTTTTGTGTTAAGTGATGTATTTTTGTTATTTTTTTAGACAAAGCTGAACAAGAAACTCTACTGTGTTCAAGGTAAATTTATTTTGACACAACACAAATCTTCATTCCGACACCCCTGTACTAATAAAAAATGTCCTGTTTTGTTTCACCAAGAATATAGAGAGAGCTCTTGTAGTTGTAAAATATACTCCATGTGATTGAGAAGAGATGTTTTTAACATGAGGGTTTGATCTATGAGTTGCTTTCTAAACACTTTGATAGAAAGACCTCCTCAAACTCTAAAATTAAGTCTATAGATTAAAGTGTTTCTCTCAAATGCATGTAAGATATTGATTTTCAACACAAATACACGCACTGCCTGCAATATTGGTGTAAGTATACAGTGGGGCAAAAAAGTATTTGGCAGCCCCAGATTGTGCAAGTTTTCCCACTTAAAAAGATGAGAGGTCTGTAATTTTCATCATACGTACACTCCAACTGTGAGAGACAAAATGTAAAAGAAAAATCTAGGATATCAATTTGTATAATTTTTTAAGATTTTCTTTGTATAATGGTGAAGAAAATAAGTATTTGGCCAAAAACAAAAGTTCCTTTGTAAAGTAAACTTGGTTGGCACTGACAGAGGTCTCCTGTAGGTCTTCACCAGGTTTGCACACACTGTGGTATTTTGGCCCATTCCTCCAAGCAGATCTTTTCGAGAGCTATGATGTTTTGGGGCTGTTGCTGGGCAACACAGACTTTCAACTCCCTCCACAGATTCTCTATTGGATTGAAGTCTGGAGACTGGCTAGGCCACTCCAGAACCTTGAAATGCTTTTTACGTAGCCACTCATTCATTGCCTGGGCGATGCGTTTTGGATCATTGTCATGCTATAAGATCCAGCCACGTTTAATCTTCAATGCTCTGACGGATGGAAGGAGGTTGTTGTCCAAAATCTCATAATACATGGCCCGATTCATCCTTTCCCTTGTGCAGATCAGTCATCCTGTCGCCTTTGCAGAAAAGCATCCCCAAAGCATAATGTTTCCACCCCCATGCTTCACAGTGGGTATGGTGTTCTTGGGATGCAACTCAGCATTCTTCCCCCTCCAAATACGGTGAGTGACATTTATACCAAAGAGTTCTATTTTGGTCTCATCTGACCACATGACATTCTCCCAAACCCCCCCTGGATCATCCAGATGGTCTCTGGCAAACTTTAGACGGGCTTGGAGATGCGCTGGTTTAAGCAGGGAGACTGCAGGATTTTAATCCATGACGACGTAGTGTGTTACTAATAGTAACCTTTGTTACTGTGGTCTCAGCTCTCTTCAGATCATTGACCAGTTTCCCCCCATGTAGTTCTGGGCTATTTCTCAACATTCAAGATTATGTGTACCTTACATGGAGAGAACTTGCATGAAGCCCCAGGATGAGGGAGTTTTTCAGTGATCTTGTATTTATTCCATTTTCTAATAATTGCTCCAACAGTTGATCTCTTCTCACCAAGCTGCTCGTCTATTGTGGATTGGCTCATCCCAGTCTTGTGCAGGTGTAAAATCCTGTCCCTGGTGGAGGTTGGAGTCTGACTATTTGAAGGTGGAAAGGTGTCTTTTATACAGATAACGAGTTCAAACAGGTGCCATTATTATAGGTAATGACTGGAGGATAGAAGAGCTTTTTAAAGGATAAGTAACAGGTCTGTGAGGGCCATAATTCTTGCTTGTTTGTAGGTGCTATATACGTTTCTGCACCATTATACAAATAAATTCTTTAAAAATCATACAATGTGATTTTCTGGATTTTTCTTTTACATTCTGTCTCTCACAGTTGAAGTGTGCCTATGATTAAAGTTACAGACCTCTCATCTTTTTAAGTAGGACAACTTGCACAATTAGTGGTGGCCAAATACTTTCTTGCCGCACTGAAGCTCTTAAGTACAAAAGGATCACTGCAGTTAGAAGAGAAATTTTCACTCAATATTTGTTCCACAGGCTTGTGTGGGGAGTAACTAGATCCATAGCACAAATAAAGAGCTGGTAAAAAGAATGTAAAGAATAAAGACCAATTCTGTCTCCTCTGACTGGCAGTATTAAAAAAGGTCTTGAACCAAACCTTCCCATTTGAAACCAAAAACAGTGAACAGGCAGTACATTCACTGTACAAATTTGGTGAGGCAAATTTTAAGATTATGCAGGTTTTCAGCATCATAATGAAAATAAAAGACCCAGCTGTCAATGTTGGAGTGTTTAGAAACACATAAAAACTGTCCTTGAACAACCTTGATTCACGCCCAGATAGACATCACTATACTGATATGGAGATTGTTGAACTTTTCCTCAGGCAACATTTGATCAAACTGAATCATTTCTTAATTATACCGTCTGTGCCCTTGAAATTGTCCAAAAATGCAGATGAGCATGTGCATACATTTTTAAAGTAGTTTTTCTTATGCAATGTTCTTTTCTTTGCCAAGGTAAAAGCTCTCCACAAAATATCACCTTGTCGTCTTTTCCCTCGGAAGAATATTCCACTGCATTAAGATTTCTTGATGTCTGTGTCAAACTTGTTATCATCAATCTTTGGACCATTCCCTTTCAAAAAGTCCATGGGATTAAAAAAAAAAGAAAATAAAAAAAGAATTGTATAATAGTGGTAAAAGCATTGTTTTAGTTGTGTTTTTTTTGTGTGTGTTTTTTTACGTGTCCTGTTTGGCAGTGTGGAGCTCAGAATTGGTGTCTGAGTACTAAGTAGAAGCCCAACAGATTTACTTTCACAAGCGGAGCAGTACAGCTTTTGCTTTAGTCCTCCACTTGATATATGTGTGAAAAATCTTTATTATGAAATGCTGGGGATTTTATTTCCTGATGTTATGGACACGGAGAAGGAAGATGAAGAAGAGAGGTAGGAAACAAAATGTAATGAGAGAGGGTGAGTTGAAAATACAAGAGAGGAAAGGGAAGAAAGAAAACACAGGAAAACATTGAAGTCTGCCTCCATACCCAAAGGACGGCAGAAAGAGGAAGAAAAAAAAAACACGAAAAAGGAACATTGACAAAACAAACCGTGAACTAAGAACTACACAACCACATCACACAAGAATGGATATAAAAATACAACAACAATGTCACAGAAAAACTCATGGTACCGATTAATCAAGCTCTAGCAATGATAACCTCAGCCCAAGAATATATCTGTAAACACCAGAGACCCCACATCTATGTGTGTGTGTTAGCATGCTGGTGCATATAAGGTTTCTCCATAAGAGTGTTCGATAGCTGGTGTGAGCAGGCATCAATCCATCTCCCAGGAATCAATGCAGACATGAAGGAGATCGGAGCCAAGACGTCCAAAGGACCCCCAGAGCCCCAGGCGGACCCGGGTGGAGCTGACCGCATCCCCCAAGAGAGGAGCAAAGGAGAACCCCAGGGGAACGTCCAGCGGCTACTATGCAGGGGCCCGGGGCGCAGCAGTGACGAGCCCACGGCCCCGCCGGCAACCAGCCGTGCCAGGGCAGGCCGGTCCATGGACTGGGAGAGCCGGGGCCCAGTTGTGTTTTTGAGAGATGAGTCAGTGGAGTGCAAGAGTGATGAAGAGGAGAATGGTGTTCGCAGGAAAAGAGATGGCAGACAGGACAACACAGACACAATGATTGACTAACCAACTGGTACTCAACTCACCTTACAAGAAGTTGTACAAAATCCATTCAACAAACAAGTTTGATCCACTTGTTTAAAACTCAATTGCTTTCTTGATTCAATCTATACTGAACTTCCATACTGAGGGATAAATAAAGCATTATTCTAATCTATTCTATAACCGCCATGTTTGTTTTGAAATAGTGATGCAGACAGAGCTGCCAATGGCTGGAGTCGAACTCCTGACTGAATTAAATGTTTCTGTGTTGAAAAACATCTATTCTATGATTCTAGGAGTTTAGCACTTTGCTGGTCTCGACAATACAGGTGAATGTTGCTAAAGAGAAGAAGAGAGTGAGAAAGACTAAAGAACACAATGTCAGATCAGTGTTCAGACAAATTAATATAAATATAATAAATACTACAAAAAAACCTAAGCGCTTCATCTGATAATCAACAAGTCAAAGTGTTACAAGTAACACAAGCAGCAAGCCCTGGGGTCACCCGTGTCTCCTCCTCCACTGTCTAGTCATCTCTGGCTTCCCTTGTCTCCTATCCAAAAGTGGGTAGTAACTAGTTACATATACTCAGTTACTTGTTAAACTGTTGAAAGTACTTTTAGGAGTAGTTATACTACACTGTGCTTTTTGTTTGAGTAATATTTCTATAAACTATTGCTATTTTACTTAAGTAACATTTCTGGATTCTCTGCTCAGTGAGTAACTTCACTGAATGGAGAATAAACATATTTCAACCAAAAATGCACAAGACACTTAATATACCTACAGTTTATATTAAAGTGAGACCTCTTGTTTCTACACAAGCTTTGTTGTTGTGTTATTTTCTGCCTGCTAAGCCTGTTGGGCTATTTGGTGATCAAGAAGATACAGTAAACACTATGTTTTGTCACTGGACATACAATACAGTGCTTAAGTTTTAAGCAGATGTGAAAAAATGCAGTAAACAATGACTGCTTTCAAAAATGGGAGTTATTTTTTATTTATTTTAATCAATCAACAAAAAGCAGTGAATGAACAAAAGAGAAAACTAAATCAAATCAATATTTGGTGTCACTACCATTTGCCTTCAAAACAGCAGCAGGTCTTCTAAGTAAACTTGCACACGTTTGAAGGAACTCAGTTGGTAGGTTGTTCCAAACATCTTGGAGAACTAACCACAGATCTTCTGTGGATGTAGGCTTCCTCACATCCTTCTGTATCTTCATGTAATCCCAGACACACTCAATGATGTTGAGATCAGGGCTCTGTGGGGGCCATACCATCACTTCCAGGACTTCTTGTTCTTCTTTACGCTGAAGATAGTTCTTAATAACTTTGGCTGTTTGTTTGGGGTCGTTGTCCTGCTGCAGAATAAATTTGGGGCCAATCATATGCCTCCCTGATGGTATTGCATGATGGATAGTATCTGGCTATAAATGGGAAGTATCTGCCTATATTTCTCAGCATTGAAAACACCATTAACCCTGACCAAATTCACTGTTGTCTGCAGACACTCATTATTGTACCGCTCTAAAGTCCTTCGACAAACATATTTCCTTCTGCTATAGCCAAATATTTCAAATTTTGACTCGTCAGTCCAGAGCACCTGCTGCCATGTTTCTGTGCATACTTGAGTCACCTGGCCTTGTTTCCACATCAGAGGTGGCTTTTTTGCTGCAACTCTTTCATGAAGGCCACTTCTGGTCAGACCTCTCCAGACAGTAGATGGGTGTTCCTGGGTCCCACTGTTTTTGGCAAGTTCTGAACTGATGGCACTCCTGGGCATCTTCTGAATTTCGATGGGTAATAAGCTAGATGTGTCTCTCATAGGGCGGGATGATATCTCAAGTTTTTTTTAAATATCGCAATTTTCTCCATATACGATACAAGAATTACCCAATATCGTTTATATCGATATAAACATAGGGGCTTTTCCTTACCTAATTTTAGTAAATATTACTGGGCATGCAACATCCATAAGATCTGCTACTGGGTTGACAGTGGTGGGGGTGAGACCCCCTCCTGGTCTAAGTTAGAACTGCGCTCTTCCAGGATCTCTTTGGTGTCTCTTATCTGCGCCCCCCTCACTCTTAGGGTTCAGAATTTTCCTCAGAGTTTAGTTACGAGTAACGTGATGAAGATTTGGGTTCAATTTCGCAAACATTAAGGGTTGCACACACCCTCCACCTTAGCTCCAATCCTTAATAACCATCTGTTCCTCCCATCAAAATCCGAGCCCACATTATGATTCTGGCATATCAACGGACTAGTACAGATCAAAGACCTGTACAGAGACAACATATTCACTGATTTTTCAGAACTTGTCACTAGATTTGGTTTACCTCAGTCTCATTTCTTTCATTTTCTCCAA
This sequence comes from Valencia hispanica, assembly GCA_963556495.2. Taxonomy (NCBI): domain Eukaryota; kingdom Metazoa; phylum Chordata; class Actinopteri; order Cyprinodontiformes; family Valenciidae; genus Valencia; species Valencia hispanica. Next base: position 33,982,271 of record OY747707.1, on the reverse strand, counting down.
GTTAGACATTTTATTAAACCGATTACCCTCACTTTCCCAATCATCCACGAGGGTCCCTGGTTGATTCGCTGTCTCTCCTAGATCCGACCCAGAAATGTTCCATCTCAACCATATATAATATGATCAACACCATGGACACTGACAAGCTGCCGAGTCTTAGGCGGACAAGGGAGGATGAAACTGGTATACAGCTGGGGGCAGGGTATTGGGACAGGATTTTAGCTGCAGTCTACTCTTCCTCCATTTGCAGAGACTCTGTCTCATGCAAAGCAAAATCATTTTAAGAGTCCTCTACACGAATTCACGCCTGGCTAAGATCTTTCCAGACAGGTCAGACAGTTGCAACAGATGTTCCCTCTCCCCTGCAAACCACACACACATGTTTTGGTCCTGCCCCCAACTAAGCAGTTTCTGGATACAGGCATTTCGCTCGCTATCTCAGGTCCTTCAGTCGAATATTAGTCCAGATGTGTGTATAGCGCTATTCGGAACGCCCCAGACAGTTCCCCTAATTTTTCCTCTTCAAAGCGCTGGGTAATAGCCTTCTCTACCTTGCTGGCAAGGCGTCTGATCCAGCTCAGATGGAAACAGTCGGTTCCACCATCACACCAAAGCTGGCTCAGGGAAGTGTCATCACACAGACTTTTTTCCCCCTATATTTTTCCATTTATTGTATTGTATAAATTCTGTGTTGTAAAAAGCAAAACTTAATTAAAAAATAAATAAAATAAAAAAGCCAGTCTTTAAATGCCGGGCCAATGAGCCAAAGTTGGGAAAACACGCAGAAAGTCACTTGCTAATGTCAATATACTGTCCAGACATCACACATGCGCACAACAGATCATACAGTGGCACTTATCAAGGCCATCACTCTTGACCATGTCATGGCTTCCTGTCCTCACAGATTTATTTTGTTCAACTTAAACCAAAAAAACCAACAAAAAATCAGCATAGATAGAAAAGTTACAATATTCTGAAGTGGTCACAACAAATCTACTACCAATTTACCACCAAGTCAAATTTGGTTAGTTATTTACTGCCTTTTAATGGCCTTAATTGAGCTAATTTAATTTACTATCTTTTACTACCCAGTGGAAACCCTGGTTCCAGATTAGAGGAACATAACAACTGAATGCTGCTTCTCTGTGTTGGGTTCTGATCCTAGGGATGCAGATTAGACTTGAATAAGACCACCCGAGTAATCTGGAAGGTTGATACAACAACAGATCTTTCCCTACTCCATAAAAAGAAATGGAACACTATACCTCTTAACTCTTAAGAATATTTTCTGAAAATGTAACCAAAGTCTGTCTATAACATTTTGAGTTATGTTGCTAACAGAGAAACCTTGGCAAATTAGACAATGGTATAACAAATCTAACATTTATTAAGTTTATTTGCTGTAATATATGAAGGTATTACAACAACGAAAGAGAAATCATGAAATATCACATTTCTATGCATTTATAGAAATATGATATCTAATTTTCAAGGAGATATGAAGTACAAATCTGTTCATAAAATAAGTTGGAACATTTTTCTTTAAAACATTCCATTAAAAGAGTAGAACTTGTAACCTTGTGCCATACAATACAAAAGGAAAGTTGTTTGTAAAGGTTTTATATTGAACACTTGGACAAATTTATGATTTAAGTAGAAACGTTGCTTTCTTAAGCAATTCTCATGAAGATAAATTGGACCCGACCAAAGCCAGAATCAGCAGGTTTAAAGTTTCCAAAAATGTCAAATACACAACACAAATCTAGCAACTCTGATGAAAAGCCATATAGAAAAGTCTTTAATTATGTGAAATTATGATTAGTTTTAAAAACTGAAGCCAAACAAACAAGATTACTCACCGAGCATGTTCAGAGTACCAATTGTGTTCGTCTTGAGTGTTTTGATGGGATTGTACATGTAGTTAGGGGGGGAGGCTGGAGATGCCAGGTGATAGATCTGGTCCACTGTAAATTATCAGAGGAAGCAGTTAATGATCTCGCCTTACACTTACACAAACCTAAAAAAAAATATTACTAAAAACAGGAAAGAGGAATGCTTTGCATGGCAGTCATATTTTTAGATCTGCATGTCATATTAAAATGAAGGAGGATTTAGAACAAGAAAAAAAAAAGTGAAATGTTCTGTTGGATTTAAGGTTAGGTAATTGCAGCAAAAAAATATGTATCATGTTCAATGTTCAGAAATATCTGCTAACTTTTTCATTTGCTATTTTTGCTGAATTTCAAAATAGCATTACCAAAGCCCAAGGCATGCCTTGAGTCCGAGCAGACATGAAAGATGAGGCTGCAGGCAAGAAAAAGTTGAAGGATTTCTTGGTTTCCAAACACAAATCCTAGTTGACTTGGACTAATTTCTGACTGTTTCGTTAAGCTACAACCATTGCTCCCCTGTAGATATCATGACTGTAACGTTGCTTCTTCGAGAAATTATGCAATGCAACTTTACCGGTTTACATGAATTTAAAAACAACCAAAAGGAGATTATGAAGCAGCACAAGGCAATGTGTTCAACTTCAACTGAATTAACTATTTAAAATCACATTTTAGTGCAACATTCAGGCGTTTCTTGTAATAAAGATCATAGTTCCATATATTTCTGAAGGTTATATTAAAAAACTACATTAAAATGAAAAACCGATCAAAACTAAAACAGAAAACAGTAAAAGCAGATAACATAACTTTATACATCTGATTTTTCTTCCTACAAACTTTTGGCAAAGATTTCCATACATGATAACACATTACCTACTTACTTAATATAATTAACTATGTGCACTATCATTCTTACGTTAGTGAGTGGTTAACCACACTAGCTAAGAATAAAGAAATCGTCATTAAAAGATTGGTACTTTTGGTAAAGGTAAGGAACAAAGAGGCCAGTTTCATAATCAATATGTTCCTTTCTTTTCTTGCCTCTTATTTAGTTTTTCTCTCTGTTCTCGAGTGGAACCTTCTGATATGATGCTCTTAAAATAATTCCTAATCATTTCACCATCGCCGATCTAATTTCAGTCCTTGTTTTATACCAAACGTACATGAAGAACTATTATGGAAACAGTAGGAAACTTGTCAGATATTAGAATTTTTTTATATCAATTGTGAGAAATTTACATTTGAATCAGCAGGGATATTTTATTCATCATATCCAACTGATATCTTTGCCATTGCATCATTTATACTTTTTATGCATTAAATTATTCAAAAGGGGTAGTCCAAGGTCTCCTTACCATAAACATGAGTGAATCCTGTGAGGCAGTTGAAGGTGCCTTCACACATACTCTAAACTTGGTTGTGTTTAATCCCTGCTGACTGATGTTTACACGGCAGCCATTAAGCAGCAAAAAAAAAAGATCCAAAAAGCAAAATCTGGTTTAGCACTGAATATTCGTGAACAATTTGAAGAGCCCACTTGGAAAATGGTACGGCTGACTTGAGATATAAATAAAATGCCTATATGTGTCTAAGTTCAAGCTAAATTTATTTCCTAAAACTATTTCTGGGAAGCTCCTGTGGGGTTACTTTTTGAAATGTCCTTTTATTAACCTGTAATTAAACTGCAGCTGCAATGTTATCATGTTTCCATATTAGATGCAACATATCTTTCTGTGGGTTTCAAACAAGGAGAAATCTGTGTCCTTTCGCTTACTGTTGCAAATAATTGAGAACTCGGCTCCACAATCTAGCTGAGAGGAAGGTACTGTGTGGAAGGTAGAGTAAGTAAAATATATCATGGCATGCCTAGGTTTTCTCACCCTCTATGTAAAGAGGCTCCACCACATCATGATTGATGAGTTCAAAATTTTCATGACCGATCCAGTGCTCCACGTTCCGTTTTCTCCCTGTGAAGAAGTTGTCGACCACTGTCACCTCGTGCCCATCCATCATCAGCTTGTCAGTCAGATGGGAACCAACAAAACCAGCTCCTCCTGTGATCTAGAGGAGAAATAACCACAGTCCTGTTATGGCTCTTCTTTTCAGCTAACCCTATTGGAAAGCACTGAAACACAAAAGTAAACAAAACAAAAAACAGAAGAATTTCTATTTCTAATCATAATTGCTATTTTTGCTAGAGATAACTGTATGAGTTTACAGTACTTTAAATCAGCGTTTGAAAACCTTTTTAAATAAATAATTTCTTCAGAATCTTCAGAATGAAAAAATAAAATAAAAATATCTATGTATATCAATATATGCATCTTTGTCAGGATAATAATTATGGATTGCATTTGTATAGAGCTTATCGAGGGCCTCAAATCACTTTACAAGTCCATTATTCATTCACTCTCACATTCACAGACTGGTGGAAGCAAGCTACGATTGTAGCCAAAGCAGCCCGGGGCAGACTGACAGAAGGGAGGCTGCCATTTTGCACCATCCGCCCTACTGGTCAACAGCAGTAGGCCAGAGGTAGGTGAAGTGTCTTGCACAAAGTAGTAGTATGTAGTAGGTGGAGACCGGAATCAAACCCACCGTTACTGGATTGAGGGTCCGAGAACTCTACCATTGAGCCACAACCTTTCATACAATAACAACATCACATGTCCAGGATCACATGTGAGTGATCCTGGACTGGGGGGGCGGGGGTTGAACAACGAAATAAAACATGGTTCAAGCAAACAACGCTGCTCTGAGTTCTTCATCTCCACATTGCAGTCACTGAACAGTTTGCCCATCATTTAGAAAATCGTTACTCGTTTTCCAGTCACAAACTCGCCCTTTCTTTGCCATACACTTTCCATTGTAACTGACATAAATCAGGCGGTTCATATGCTTTTTGCAAAATGCTCATTTTGCTTTCAAAGAATGGCACCATCTATCCTTTACCTGTTTGGTATAACAGTGCTTCCCAAACACGGACATACAGAAACTGGAAAAACTTCGTTGAAAAAAAACATTATTCCATGATAACTGGAATGACCTGTCATCATGTAATGAAACTGCAGGTAGTGAAGAAGAGAAAAAAACCAAACCTCTGTTTGCTCAGTCTGAAAACATCAGTTCACCTTTGAGAACTCAAAAGCTTTCTGACTAAATTCATTTGAAAGCAGCCTTTGTGGTAAGGTCAGAAAAACAGGACTTTACTTTCTCCCAAAGCATGTTCCAAACAGGTACATAAGGATGTACACATGAAATCTCCTTTCCTGCTCTAAGTATGACCTTTTCGCATTCTTACTCAAGTTCGCACAGGATGATTGACGCAGGATGTGCTTCCTTATTTCTTTATTTTATGTAAATATAAGAATGACTCAATACAATTGTTCTACACAGCATCAGCTAGTTAGACTAATTGGAAAAAGCATATAAATCCATCTGTAAAGTTTTTTTTTGTTTTTTTGTTTTTTAAATCAAACCTACTGGTTAACAAAAAAAAGGAGTCATATTTTGAGTCTTTTAAATACTTTTATTTTTCATACATTTGAAAAAGCAGTGCTTGGTACAATACACTTTTCACTTCTAAATTTGATCAGTATTTACTGTGTATGTGTGCTGTTCATGTCCAAAAAATATTGATAATCTCTCACACCCCAAATCTGCATTGTTAAACATCAAAGTAATCTAACTGATTAATATTTACTAGTTCAACATTATACTTTTCAGCGAGGTGAGATATGTTCTTTTTAACTCTAACGAAGGCTTACAGTGTAACTTTTATCCAACTCTTATTAAGAATAAGCTAAAGGTAGCCAATCAAAATAATGACAATACTGTAAAACACTTATAGCAATGGTTTACATAGCTTTTGCATTAATCTCAACCATTTTTTCTCCTTCGTGATTGCTCAAAAGGATATTGGATGGCACATATCATGCAAGGTTTTATGTCTTGAGCTAGGTCAGAGGTCTGCAATGTGTAGCTTCAGTGCCTGTTTTGGCTCTTCATAAGTTTGGCCGAAAAAGATTTTAGAAATAAACAGTGTTTATACATAAAATCTAGTAGCAAGGATAGCTGTAGCAGCAGAATATTAATGGTACAAGGAGTAGGTTGTCTCTCGTCTTTCAGTTTCACCAGGCTGTAAATGTCTTCATTTTCTTCAAATTATTCATTTTAAATTTTTTCTTCACTTTCTGAAGATATGGAGATGATTAGGTTGGCCTTGTACTAATAAAAAGTTTTTTCCTCTCATAACATTTGTAATGAATAAAAAAAATATGTTAAATTCATCCTCTTTAATTTTTGCACAAAATTCAGCAGTGATTTTTTTTTATGTCACATAGTTTTGCAGCTCAAGAAAAGTATAAGAGAAACCAGAGCAAATGTGGTTCTTTGAAATGTAGAGGTGAATAGACTGGACTAGACGATGTGCATTTGACATAATTAATGAATACTACATTTGTAATTTTGTTAATCACCATAGTATTCATACTAAAAGAGTAAATATTTTTGGACATTTTCATCTTGCAAACAGATAAAGGAGTTAAGACCAAAACAACGGACAACAGTTGCTTTCCTTAGAGGCTTTAAATTCGGAGTAAAAACAACAGATATCTGGAGGAACTTTAGAAATCTGCCTCAGAATGCCTCTCAGGCAGAACAGATCTTCTTTAATGAACTAGTCAGCCATAACTTCATTACCACTAACGGGTCACTGCGTTCTTGATTCTGACAGAAGAATGTTTTGGTTTTATGTGTGAATCGTCCCTCTGGTGTTTTTCAGTGATGTCCATTCATCCTGCAATGGAGATCTGATTAGGGCTGAGCAAGTAACACGCACATCTCACATTATATGTGGCACAAGCCTGAAGCGTTGCAGCCACATTAACAGACTGATTTACACAGCTGCGGTACTTCAATGTCACCTCTGACCAAGGTTGTTCTTGTTAAGAAAAACTAACCAAATAACCACAACAACAACAAAAAAAATTTGTTAAATGAAATAAAAATAAAAATGAGACTTTACAAGAAAATGAAAATGAACAGAAACGGTAATGAGTATTACAAAACTATATAATATTAACTGAATTTATTAAGAAAATGTGTTTAGCTTATGTTTCTCTGTTTTATGCCCAAGTATAAAATCTAGAGGGACTATCGGTCTACGTCACTCCCTGCTCTACCGCTCGTGTCGTCTGCAGAAAGAGATGCAATCATGTCTTCTTGTGCTGTTGGTTGCAAAAGTCGCTTTGATAAAAACAACAAAACGTGCAAGTTCTATAGAATTCTATCGACTCGCACCCCTTTCAAGGCAAACAAAAGACGTCTTGGGTAGCAAGCTATCAGAAGAAGCGATTTGAAAGAGCAGGTGATTAGAAGTACAACAATCTCCACTGATCACTTGATATCATGTAATCCTTGGCTAACAAACAAGTTAACATAGCTAACCAACACTGCAATCGCAAGATAACTGCAAATAGTTTCAGTGTTTTTCCAGAACTGTAGCACCTGCATTTATTGTTCTAATGTACAGGTGCTGTTTACAGCATTATGTTTAAAGAATGTTTTAATGTTATTCTGCCATATATCTTTTATACTTGCCTGATTTGTATGGTTGTTCCCAAATTAAATAATTTTTTTAAACTATCATCATTTACTAAGATTTTGTTACAGATTTCCTTTTTCCCCCCATTATGCCCCTGTTATGTCACATAGTATTAGGGACGTGTATTGGTAAAAATCTGGTGATGCGAAATGTATCGAGATACAGGGGAGAATATACGATATATCGTGATAAGATGAGTAAGACGATATATTGTGATTTTTAAAACTGAATTTAACTGTAGAAAAACCTGTTTCATACTTTAACACATCCAGTTTTATTACTAGATCTAGTCGATCAACTGAAACAAATAAGGTAAAAACAGCCACCAACTACCCGTCATACTTATATGTTTACTACAAAAATGACTGTCATCAACAATGGTTCCATTCAAATCCTAAAAAACAAAAACAATTTTTTTTATATCGATACAATATCGGGAAATAAATATATTGGTGTATTGATATTTTCTTACATCCCTATTTAGTATGCAACTTAAATAAATGTTAATGGTCTAGTGGTCTACTGGTTAGTGGACATTACTACTTCAGACCACGATGCACACAGGTATGCCTTTCCATTCTAACCTGCCAGGTGGTACCACTATTTTTGTTAAACCCTTTATTTTATATATTTCCAAATAAATAGATAAAAACAAACACACCCGCATGCACACAAGTGTTTGTTGAAAAAAATCTATTGTAAAATCTGTTACTGTAATAGAAATGTAACAATGCACCATACATGTGGACTTGAAGAATTAGTTTTTTTAATATTGCTAGATTTTTATTAGATTCTGTTCTATTTTTTTTAAATTCTTATTAGTCTTACTAAATAAATTCTTTCATTTGTACCAGTTCTAAAGGGTTGTTGTTGATAAATAAAATCTAGGCTATTTAAATTATAAAAAATAATCCAAATTTAGTGTGATTACTTAAATGTTTTCCCATTTAAAATGTACCTGTGTGTGTTTACACATGTGTTTATTATGAAACTTAAGAAACAATTCAGGGAACGTCCATTTAAAGGATCTGAACTTAAAATTCACACATTTCATCAGTATTATAAAGCAGGACTAATAACATGATCATCAAAACAACCATGTGTACTATAATGGCAATGAGTCTTGAGATTTCTCTTAAAAGCATCCACTGAGTCTAACAAACATAAAGAGAGAGGAAGATCATTCCAGAGTCTTGGAGCAACAAGTGTTCTAAAACGAATATGAGGGACCATAAGGAGATTCTGATCCATTGATTACAACTTCTGGAGGGTAGGATAGGGAAAAAACTATTCCCGAATGTAGGATGGAGTCTGACCATACAGAGCCAGTAATAGGTAGTTATAGGAGCCCTTCTGTGTGTACATGTCAGCAGTCTTGATGCAGAGTTTAGAACTTGCTGCAGATGAGAGAGCAACTTTTTGTCTAGACAGGAGAAAAGACTTCTAAAATAGTCTAAACGAAAAGAGACAAAAGGCATGGATAACTAGCTCCAGATCCTCTCTGGAAACTATCCTCCTTAGTTTGGAGATTTTCCTCAACTGATCAAACTAGTTTCTCAACAGTTTAGAGAAGTGGTTCTCAATTATTTCCTACCCCCATTGAATTGAATTTGGGATTTGAATAATGATCAGGATCTTTGTTCATTTTTATTTCCCAACTCTGTCCCAGACTCCACTGAAATACATGATACAGTGGCTTGCAAAAGTATTCGGCCCCCTTGAACTTTTCCACATTTTGTCACATTACAGCCACAAACATGAATCAATTTTATTGGAATTCCAGGTGAAAGACCAATATAAAGTGGTGTACACGTGAGAAGTGGAACGAAAATCATACATGATTCCAAACATTTTTTACAAATAAATAACTGATTAGTGGGGTGTGCGTAATTATTCAGCCCCCTTTGGTCTGAGTCCAGTCAGTTGCCCATAGACATTGCCTGATGAGTGCTAATGACTAAATAGAGTGCACCTGTGTGTAATCTAATGTCAGTACAAATACAGCTGCCCTGTGACGGCCTCAGAGGTTGTCTAAGAGAATGGTGGGAGCAACAACACCATGAAGTCCAAAGAACACACCAGACAGGTCAGGGATAAAGTTATTGAGAAATTTAAACCAGGCTTAGGCTACAAAAAGATTTCCCAAGCCTTGAACTTTCCACGGAGCGCTGTTCAAGCGATCATTCAGAAATGGAAGGAGTATGGCACAACTGTAAACCTACCAAGACAAGGCTGTCCACCTGAACTCACAGGCCGAACAAGGAGAGCGCTGATCAGAAATGCAGCCAAGAGGCCCATGGTGACTCTGGACGAGCTGCAGAGATCTACAGCTCAGGTGGGGGAATCTGTCCATAGGACAACTATTAGTCGTGCCCTGCACAAAGTTGGCTTTTAAGGATGAGTGGCAAGAAGAAAGCGATTGTTAAAAGAAAACCATAAGAAGTCCCGTTTGCAGTTTGCCACAAGCCATGTGGGGGACACAGCAAACATGTGGAAGAAGGTGCTCTGGTCAGATGAGACCAAAATTGAACTTTTTGGCCAAAATGCAAAACGCTATGTGTGGCGGAAAACTAACACTGCACATCACTCTGAACACACCATCCCCACTGTCAAATATGGTGGTGGCAGCATCATGCTCTGGGGGTGCTTCTCTTCAGCAGGGACAGGGAAGCTGGTCAGAGTTGATGGGAAGATGGATGGAGCCAAATACAGGGCAATCTTGGAAGAAAACCTCTTGGAGTCTGTAAAAGACTTGAGACTGGGGCAGAGGTTCACCTTCCAGCAGGACAACGACCCTAAACATAAAGCCAGGGCAACAATGGAATGGTTTAAAACAAAACATATCCATGTGTTAGAATGGCCCAGTCAAAGTCCAGATCTAAATCCAATCGAGAATCTGTGCCAAGATCTGAAAGCTGCTGTTCACAAACACTGTCCATCTAATCTGACTGAGCTGGAGCTGTTTTGCAAAGAAGAATGGGCAAGAATTTCAGTCTCTAGATGTGCAAAGCTGGTAGAGACATACCCTAAAAGACTGGCAGCTGGAATTGAAGCAAAAGGTGGTTCTACAAAGTATTGACTCAGGGGGCTGAATTATTACGCACACCCCACTTTTCAGTCATTTCAGTTATTTGTAAAAAACGTTTGGAATCATGTATGCTTTTCGTTCCACTTCTCACGTGTACACCACTTTGTTTTGGTCTTTCACGTGGAATTCCAATAAAATTGATTCACGTTTGTGGCTGTAATGTGACAAAATGTGGAAAAGTTCAAGGGGGCCGAATACTTTTGGAAGCCACTGTATTTCACCCTCATGTTCCTGCAGACCTTGCAGTGAACTGACAGAACTTATAGAAGGGTTGTTTTCCCGATTCATAAACATTGCGAGCCCTGAACATTGAGCTGGGCTTCGAGTTGTTGTTTTTTTTCCAGCTGTTTGGAGGACATTGGTGTTTTAGTGAGTTTGTTCGCCATGGGTGGCCAGTAGGGATGGGCATTCGATTAAACTGTCTTCCTCGATCATCGGGGGAATTAACGATCAATTTTCGATTAATCATTTATATTTTTATATAAAAATTCAGTGTTCATTGGCTATATTAAAATGCAGTGAGAATAGAAAAATAGCGTGTTTCCTCATTGAGATCTTCATTACAAATGGGACACCTCTTGTGGCAGTTAAACGGAATTAATTCACAGTAATTGCACAAAGAAAATATGCGCTATAAGCAGCGGAGCCGACAGCTAAAAGACGGCAGTCATTAACACAACTGACGCTTATATATTTTTTCTTCTCCAAAAACGTAAGAAAAAAAAGTTCTGTTAAAGAATAACTTAATAAAAAAATATAATACTTATAGGTCTGATAGTTTTGTGTTACATTTGGCAAGAGTCGAGAAAGAGGATGAGAGAGATCAGCTTACTTAACAATGAATTAGGCTCATTAACAGAGTAAAAAAGACAAAAACAAAAGAAACTAACTTTTATACAACTTTAGCACAAGTCTGATTTTTGTTGAGAAAGATGAGCATGTTAACATGCGATGGGGTCAGAAGCGAAAGCAGCCTGGTGAGCAGAGTGACGGTCATCAGGCTTCTGTGGCGTCTGACCTGCAGCGCCAAGATCACCTGCTGTGAGGGGACAGACGTCGCTGTGATACACAAACCTCCGTGCTAACTTGGCAAGCCTCTGGAATCTTGTTTCATTCATTTTCCACCAGTCTGTAGGGGTGCAATCAAGGGGTGGCGGAGCCTCCCTTAGAAAGTAATCCGTGAGTAAGTTTCTCTGGTCGTTGTGCATCTTGGCTCCTCCGTGCTAACACCGACTTGATGCTAGGTTGAGACCAAGAGCAGGATGCTCCGCTTCTAACCAGGGTTGGAAGTGCGTTCAAGTACTTATACAGAGCTTCGCACTATTGGCAGTGAACCGAGACTTTTTTGTTTGTTTGTTTTTTTAGTCAAAGTGGTCTCACGCCACATTTTGATGCGACCTCTTCATGACACTGCTACTTTTGAAATGCACAGAAACTGGCAAGAAACTGAGTCGGCCTGTGGGTTTTATTTTCAGTCATCGCCCTCGTGTGATAAAGTGTTTAATTACTGCCACATGGCAAAATTAATTGCATTCCTTCAAAACTCACACTATGCAACAGAACATGCGTTAATTGATCGGTAAAAAAAATGTCAGATGAAATTCTTAATGATCAATTAATCGATCGTCGATTAATTATGCCCATCCCTAGTGCCCAGTTTATTCTTACTGTGTCTGACCCAACACACGCCTAACCAGGTAACAAGTACAGGAGCTGCAGCCATCAAAACGTTACAGGAACAGCGTTTAATCCTGTATTCCACTTCGTAAGTTAAATTCTGAGATTCAGTCCACCTTTCCCACATTGCGAACTTCATAGAACTCTACTCTTTCAGTCTGTACACCAGTGTGTCTGTGTTGACTACTTCTGCTGGGTTGAACACCCAGCCTATTGATTAGTTTGAGCTCTGCTGCCACCTAGTGACTAGAGACTCAATCATCATTCAAGCATGAATAAATACAAAAATCCTCCTGTCACGTGTCCTTTTATTTCCATAAAAAGAGGACATGTGATTTAAACCTTAAACACATCAATCATGCTCTGTTTACTTAAAGTAGACTTTTGACTTACATATTTAATGTGTTCCTGCTCTATGCAGCTGGAAATAATAAACTTCAGATCAGCTTTTACAAGTCAACCATCACAAAATGACTTGAAACTCTAAATAGAAATAATTAATCTTCTTTATTAAAAAATAAACCTATAACAATAATAGCTCCCTTTTGAAAATCATACATGACAACAATTACACAAAAATCATACATTATATTCTGAGAAAAGAAGTATTATTTTTCTATTCAAAGTAATAGAAAATAAAAAAGCATCATTCTCCCAAAGACACTAAAAGTCTTTACTCCAGTCTTTGTTTAGTTTTTTGCTGTCAATTTAATACAGAACTCTAATTTTGCACAGCGTTTTCATAGCTTTTGCGTCAGTTTGACAAATGGGATGTTTGCCACCTGTCATACACAGAAACTAATCTGCCAGCTATGAGAACGGAGCTCTCCGCCACACATTAGTCGCCACCAGGATGGAATGTAGGAAATTTCCTTCGTGTTTCATACTTAAAGCTACACTTGGGCTGACGTCTGGTAAACTTGAGCTGTGCTGCGCTTGGGGAGAACGCCCCGGACAGCACCGAAAAAGTGGACATGTCCGGGGAAAAGAAGATGTTACTGCCAACATGATACACAACAACAAAGATGCTGCTTTCACAACTATAGGCGAGTTTCCACTATCGGAACTTCAGGGTAATTTAACCAGATCTTTTTCTGACAGGATAATCTGTCGTTTTAAGACATCTGCATATCACACAGTTTCGGCAGCGAGTAGCAACACTGCTCAAAAAGCGCAAAAAGGTGCACAGAGCAGCAGAAATAACCAGACATCGACATGGAAAAAGCAGGGCTTGTTGCTGTGTTGTTTGTTGTTTATTATAAACTGCTTCGCCAGCAACTCTTCTTATTTTTTACTAAACTGTTTGGCGAAGTCTACTCATTTCCCTTAGCATTATAACCAATCAGCGAGACTTAACCACAGCTCCCGCTGAGCTACTCGATCGGACCATTACGAGTACATGCCCCCATACAGCTACTCCATTGGTTCCTGAAATGACCCTGATGAGGTGGAGACATCCACATATCGGGAAGGTTCGTTCAAATTACCCAAAAGTTCCAATAGTGGAAACGTGCCTTAAAGTGCAAAATATTTGCTGTATTTTGTAAATTTCCTGCTGCATGGCTGAACGTTTCGCCAGTACGTCCCCTAAAAATGTCGATGCGGCACGCCGTACTTTTATGTTTTTCTCATTTAATGAAAAATAATAGATTTTTCAACACTTTTGAATCGCAAACGATTCTGTACGTTTCACATTGCAATCAATCGATTTATGGTAAATCGGCACACCACTACAGGATATGCAGAATGAGCGAAGAAATGGACGACAAAAAAGCTGCAGCACAGCACATTTCGTAAGTATTGTTTGTTTGTGTTACTGCTTTGATGTTGTCATACCGATGTTGTTATTTCTGCTTCCACAGTCTTGTTACTGCCAGAAGAGGGAGCGCTCAGGCCAGTAATAGCTTAACAAACCTGGGATGCCATTTATATGCTGAGAAATGTGTTTTTAACCAGATTATCTGGGTGTTTTAGCTCGATTAGGAGTAGGCCAGGTCATTTTGACTACAGTCGGACTAAGGTACATACGTGCATATAAAAAATTCCTACTGTAGTGGGACTAAGGCAGGTATTTGGTTTATCATTCAAACAACGTAGTTGTAGTTTCTTAATGACTTGACCACCTGACCACATCATTACCTTTAAAATTTTTATGTTACACCAAACAACAAGTGACAGAAATGTCAGAATAAAACAGCCTGAGTGAATGCTACTTAAAGAAAGACATCAGGTCATATGAAGAGCATTACTGAATTGGATAGAGATGAGCTTGTGTTGGATTTTGTCAATAACAATCTAGAGATGTGACCTCAACATAAAGGGAAACTAGTCTTCGAAAGTGAAATAGCAGATTTATAGTTTATGTTTTTTTACTCACCAAAATTCTCTTTCGATCTTTTTCTGACAGAAATTTCACCGGTGGATATTTTTGAGAAAAACTAGGAGAAAAGACCAGATTCATTTTATTACACAAAGTCAAAAGAAACACAAAATGAGAACAAAAAAGATCAAACAACAAAACATTTACCATTCAAAGCGGTGCTCAATAAAAAAGTATTTAAAGATCTAAATGAAGAGGTGGTTATTTTTTCCTCTAGTCGGTTATACTTTGGAGTCAAACAGATATCAGCTGGGGGTTACTGAATATAATGCCAATTATTTTATTGAATCAAGAAGCTGGGGCAAACACAAATATGCATGTTTTTAATTGTGACAAAAATAAACAAGGTGGCCAAGAAAAAAAAAAAAAAAAAAAGAATACTGGTAAATATGTATCTCATCAGCATTCATGGCGAACATATTTGAGGAACCTCTAAAAGCCTAAGAGCTGATCAGCAGCAACTGCACGAGAAGAAAAAAGAGGCACCTTCAATATTTGCTAAGCTTGTACCCACACAGCTGCAAAACTAAACTACATATACTTTATTTTCAAAGGGTCACCTCGTCTTGTGATGCACCGCAGATATTTGGAGCTGGGACAAAGGCTTTGCTTCATAAATAATTGCTTCTGAATTCTAATAATGCAGGCGTCATTAAAATTCATGGCATCTTAGATCTATAGAGCTCCTTTCATCAAGCAAATTCTGGCTTCTGCCAAACAGTATTTCCTGCTGCATCTCTTGTAAAACATTGAGCAGATGAAGGAAATTCACACAAATCTCTGTCACTGCTCACTGTCAACGTCATTTTAAGACACATGCAAGGTTAGGAAAATGTTCTTGTCTTTTATTAATTAAAATCAAATGGACTTGCTGAAAAGGTTTACATAAGACAAGCTATGAATAAATAACGATCCATACCTTTGTTCCAGATCACGAATCTTCTCTCTCAAAGGAGCCACAACCTGAGGAAAAAAAGAGAGGTATCAGTGATCAGCGCACAACACAAACTACATTGATCCCATCGTGTTACGAATGTTATCACAAAAGCATGCTAATGCAGGTTTATGGATAGAGCCTTGCATTTTTATGTTAATTTATTGCTTGGATGGAGGAATGTGATCAGAAAGACAACCAGAGTATCTGTTCACCTGGAGTTGTTTCTTGTAAGTAATTGGCAGAGCAGAAAGTTCCCCTGAGTCATAGGTTCCTCTTTATTCTGATTTAAGTGGGATGCAAGAAAAACCTGCCATAAAGATCCACTTCTTTACCTTTGATTATCCTTGAGAGGGGGCTGTTTTAATGCAATACAGACAATGGTATACTTTCTTCGACATAAAAAAGAAGTGTCTTCTATGTAGTTAGTTGTACTTGTCCATAACCTGATAGCAACATTTAATCAGTTATCCACAAGTGGTTTAGCATCCAGATTGTGTTTTCTGGCAATTAAAACAAAAAGAAAAAATAACCATGCTTCAGATCATTTTCATCATTTTATCTTGAAGCACTAATTTCAAGTAACCTTGGTGTAAATATTTTCAACCTGTAAAACGATGCTGCCTGGGAATCTGCAAAAAGCCAATCCTTGATTCAGGCAGGCCTCATCATTGATATCTAATTTACCTGTTCAAGCAAATCATTAAATCTGTTTGAAGATATCTCTTGTAATTATGGCGGTGTAGAGGCAGCGTTACATGGTGCATTTGTACTTCAAAATAATGCCAAAGCTGCATTACCTACATCACAGGCAGATATGTGATATTATTTCAAAGCAAGCTAGCTCTTTAAAGCTCTAATGTCAACATGATAACAAAGTAATTATTTCTGAGAGCACCACGATAATGTCGAATGTGATGTGAGCATCATCTTTTAGCAGTTAAGAAATAAAACGGCATTCACCACAATGTGAGCGACTGCTGGAGAATCTTCAATCAAAACTTCAAACAATTTCTAATAAATTACTCATCAATCCCTTAATCTAAAATTCATATGCTGGTTTGCAGAGGGTCAGTGTCCACTGTGATTACTATCAACAACTGGCATTTGTTTTTTACCATATCACTCTGTGTGTCATTCTTAACTCCTTTGACTGGTTATAGCTGGTTAGAGTATATATGTGACAACCAGTTGTCAGCATTTTAGTGATAATCTGGTTATTGTTTGCCTGCAGGAATGAAAAACATCTGTAAAATTTCAACACCAAATGACAATAATAAAAGCTTCAAATTGTTGGCCAGCTAACATCCAACTACAGAGATCAGAATGGGAAACATTTCCACTCCACCGACCCATTTTCCCTTGGAACATTCCTCTCTTCACCGACTTCCATTGTTTTCATTTTCTCAGCAATTTTTCAGGCTTGTTTTGCCATTCAAGTACCTTTTCAGTAGATGTTTGTCGAAAGCTTTCAAAAAAAGAAAATGACCCTTATTGATCATGTTCATAGTTATGCTGGCAAATATAAGGTATAATAAATAAGCTATAGATAGTGTAGCTCTTAGTTATCATAATGAAGCCAACAAACAACTAATAATTAAGTGAAATATGAAAACAAAGAACAACAGCAGCCCAGCTAGTGTGACTAATTTTATTTACCCTATGTGATAAACATAACATTTATTAATACAAATGGGGGAAATAAAACAACAAATATATTTACACAGAGATTTAAATCTATTTTTCGTGTCATAATGTTGGTAACTAATGCCTCGTTTCCACCAAGCAGTACGATATGGGTCGGTATGTTTTGGTACGCTAGTTTATCTTTTTCCATTGTAAAATATTACAGACCCATACTGCATCATTCCTGGGCCCCCTTCAATTGTACGTCCACCGGACAGTGATACGGCATGGTTAAGGTGGAGCCACTGGCGTCACACTACAGAGTCCATTGATTGAGGGACAGAAAAACGTCACTGTTTTCGACAAGCACGAAACATACTAGTGCGCTCTTTGTCGTCACACTAGTATGATGCCACGTTGAGCGTTTGAGTTTAACCCTGCCTGCCCAATGAGAGGCCAACTGGAGGTCAATGCTCTTCTAAAAAGACAGACCATAAAATTGTGCAGTAGTTTTCCAACTCTGGTCCTCAAAGTACACTCCCCTGCATGTTTTAGATATTTCCCAGCTCCAGCACACCTGATTTCAATTGATTAAGGTGATTAATTAAGGTGATTAAAACGCTTTTGCTTAGATACAATCACCTTAATCAGGTGTGTTAAAGCAGGAAAACATCTAAAACATTCAGCGCAGTCTGCTCCATTTTCTTTATGCAAACTTTTTGGGTTTTCCTTTATTTTCAAACCTAAGAACATAAATAAAACTGTGGTTCTTGAAAAAAAAAGACTAATACCCTTTAGTAGATATTTATCAAAATTACACGTTTTTTCCAAGTCAGGGAAAATTAGTGGCTCTTAACGAGTTTTATTTAGTTGGACTGAGGGTAAAAATGCCTCTTCGGACTGCAAATCCTGCAGAGGCCTGAGTAATTATATATTAATAAACGGTTTTTAAATAGAAGTGGAGCAACACGAGGGGTCAGTGGAATAACACACCCTTGTATGCTGCTTTCACAATTAAAGCTTAATGTTGACCCCTTACTAATATTTACTTAGTTGCATTATTTGAGATGCTCTGTAAACAAAAAAATAACTGTGTAGCCGCAAAACTGCTTCTTGTAACACCTTCAATTAAATCAGAAGGAAAAAAAGCTGAACAATTAGTGACGATTGAGACTTACTGACGTTTTCTTTCAAACTACAAAGTTCAACCTCTAAGTGCCGTGTGTAGGGTCACAACAACACAGCCTCCAAAGGGATAAAAATGCTCTTCAGCCACAGATGTGAGCCTCTGGGCTCGCTCAGAGCAAAGTGACTGCTGCAGCGCTACAGCGGATGACGTTAATTTAGCTGATAAAAACAAGCCGATGCTGCATCCACTGCAGATGTAACCAAGGCTATTGATGTTGTCGGCCACAGTATTGACCAATAGGCCTTGCTTTGTAGGTTTTAAGATTACTTCTTTAAAATTGGGTGAAACGTAGATAGCTCAGTCTGTGTTTTATTGTAAAGGTAGGAAAATAGAAAGCATAAACAGAAAAATAAACAACCCAAATAAATCCTGAATTTTGTCAACTTATTTTGTTATTGCAGCGCTGCAACTTTTTACCTTCCTTTAAAACGTTTTTAAACTGTGTTTCTTTAAAAGGGTTCAAATGACTTATTAACACAGTGAAGACACACCATTATTCCAAACTTACTTCATCGATTTTCTGCTCAAGCCTCACATCTCCATTTTCTTGTATTGACCTATTCCAAAAAAAAATTAATAGACAAATGCTAAGACATGAGATAAAAACAACATCAATCATCCCAAACCCAATCTTTTACAGTGGAGATTTATACATTCAAAGCTTTTACTTGATGCATTTGAAAGGGAATCAGCAGTGATTTTAAATTCTTTCTCCCAAATATTCTGCATAATGATGCAGAAATGATCAACAATGGTGATACAGATAGCTCTTGTCAAAAAGCATATTATGTGTTCGGAGAAAAAGTCATCTAAGAGTTGGAAATTGCAAATCAAGGTTTAAAAAAATCAATATAGATTCTAACATGGAGCCAGTGCAAGAAAGAAAGCCTGGGTGTAGCTGCTCACATGACCCAGGAAGTGCACTGACAAAACAGGTGTGACTTTTTAACAGATGATCATTGAACATCTTTGCCTCTCCATTGCAAATTCAGATTTCTTAAGTTACCATCAGTTATATGCAACTTAAATAAAAGAAAAAAATCAAATTGAAACTGGTCTTAAAATGCAACTCAAAAAACATCATGATAAATCTTGTTTTCCAAAAATATCAAGATATGCTGCTTTAGTTGCTAGGCTCAGCATATTTGACATCAAGCAGAAGTGTGATAGAAAAACCCCCAACTACTTTTACCTCATGTTTGTATATGTTCCCCAAACAGCTGGAAGAGAAAAGACAAGGACAAGTTAAGAGAAAGCTTTACAGATGCAACACAACAAATCTGTAGAAAAGCCTTTCAGCAGAAGCAGCGGTTTAACGCAAAATATATCAAAACGAGGAAAGCTGGTTTCACTGTGCCACACTGATGGTTTTTGGTATTTAAAAACCATCAGTGTGGCACAGTGTGGTATTTTACTAAAATACAAAAAGTAATGACTAGATATGTAGACAGCACTACTAGACACTCATTTATTCACTTTATCAGCAAAAATAAAGTTAATTTGAGGATGAGTTGCTCTTTAAGTACTACTCTACAAAATAAGCAAAATTATTCTTTTTTTTTGCTTAGAAATGAAAACTGAAGTACATTAGCATAAATTTAGCAATGCAAAGGTGCAGAGGATTTTTTTTATGTGGACCTCACCTTATATTTGAAATACTTCGTACCTTTTTGTAAGAGTCAAAAGAGTACATATTCTATACTAATGCCAACTAAGGTATAGCCTTTAATGTCGTGACCCACACTTCGGTTATTTCAGGCCAAACTTCCACGTATATCTCTATATATCTATATATATCTATAGACAGACAGACAGATACCGATATTCTTTAGTATAGCTGTTTTCTTCTGTTTTGTAATTGCTGTCTGACGGCAAAACAAAAATATAATCCAACATTTTTTTATTTATACATTTATTAACATATTTACTACTTGGTCAATGTATTGTTTTGTTTGATTAACTTTGGTTGAATGGTTGATTATAATGCTCTGCAGTGCACAAAGGTAAGATTCAAGACTTGGTTAAAGTCAGTGTTCTGGTCCTCAGGATGCACTCTCCTTCATGTTTTAGATGTTTTGTTGCACCAGCACACCTCAATCGAATCCATTACCTCCTCAGCATGTCTTTAATTGCCGCAAAAGCCTGGGAATCACCCATTTAATTAGGTCGGGTGGTTGGAGGCAGGGAAACATCGAAAACATGCTGACAGTGGGTCCTGAGGACCACGACTGAAAGCCACAGCTCTAACATACAGGCACAGCTCAATGAATTAGAAAAGCATTAACGTTCATTTATTTCAGTATACAGATCCATTACACAAGGATTGTTCATTTACCTTGGATGATTTACAGCTGAAGTAAAGTTTTACTAAATTTTATTTTCTGAGAAAATTTTGTATTACGTAAGAAGTAATTTTAAAAAAGTTCTTAAATATTCTATCAAGAAATTCCATCGAACCCCTACTTTCCACCGGACATGTAACGTCTGCGAAGGGTAATATGCCACTGATAGCCGCCGTTATAGTCAATGGGACCGTTTCCACAGGGCGCGAAGCAGCACGAATCGGACGCGTCTCACAGTCCTTTCCCAAATTTATTTGGCAGATCTATTTTTTACACTCTACCCTTCTAAAATGCTCTGGAGTTTAGATCGGGCCAGACAGGAAAAATCAGGAAATTAAGACATGGGAGCAGTCTGAAGAAAACGGAAAATTTCAAAATAAAATAAATGTGAAGATTTCCGATTGCTTAACTATAAAAAAAAAAAAAAAAAACGTCATCACCTGTGACACCAGGGTTGAAGTCAGTTGGTCTGTGGGTCGGATTTGTTGGTTTTTATCACAGACAGAAGTTAATCCCTGAAGTGGAGAACCACCCAGTCTATATGCCACCAGAGATCATTTTCACAAGAACAACATGAAAAAACAGAAGACATGGAAAGAAATGTCTGCAGTTTTGGGAGTGGATGGTGAGTTTATGATTTTTATTAACATAGAATTACATTTTTTTTTTCTGCATACTACCCTTTGGGTTATGCAATTGCAAATCTCCTGTGATTTTTTTTTTATCTCCCGGGACCAGCTGGGTGGAACGCTTTCGCGAGTGAGACACGTCTAAAACGCTCCCGGTGGGAAGGGACGCGCTGCTGAACTCGCGAGTAAAACGCATCTATTATGTCACGCGTCTGGTGGAAAGCAGGGGTTATTGTCGACACAATCATGGGAAAGACTGCTGACTTGACAGTTGCCCAGCAGACATTTATTTAAATCCTCCACAATTATGATCAAGTTCATAGTCAACGGAGTCATCTACCAGGAAGTTTTACAGCATATCTTGCTTCCCTCTGCTGACAACCTTTATGGACATCCTAATTTCATGTCCCAGAAAGCCTAGACACCTGTCCACGGTGCCAAAAGTACAGATACTTGCTTCAATGTCTACAGTATCACCATTGTGCTTGATTGGCATACAAACCTTTCAAACTTAAACCCCATAGACAATCTATGGGCTATCATCAGGAGGAAGATGAGAGACGCCAGACTCAACAATGCAGACAAGCTACAAGGACATACTTTTGTGCCAGCTGCCATTTTTGTATAAAGTTTTTGTTTTGTTTTTTTTATTTGTCTGTAATCTTCTATGAGTATTACAGGGTTTTATAGAATATGACTTTATTAGTGAAATAAATTAACTTTGCAGTAATTTTCTCATTTTTCGAGCTGAACCTCCATATTAGATAATTAATTAAAACTGTTGTTTAGATTTTACTAAAGAGCAACGGATTAGAGAAGAATCTGTACTCAGAAAATGTATTCATGTCTGCATAAGTGCGCTGAGTTTTTTTGTTGTATTTTGTGCGGAAGCTCCTTCAAGACAAATAATCACCTGTTAGTTTAAGGCTCCAATGAAGCAATCACCTTAAAGCACAGTATGATTCCACAGAGATTATCTCGATGTGTTTGTAAACATAGCGCTGCCTTTCATAATGTTCCCATGGGTTAGTACACAGCTGTTGATGATATAAATAAGATATCACTAGTGTAATGCGGTAAATTATTCCCTAGCCTCCCTAGAAATAAAAAAATAGACACATAAAACTAGATAGACGTTTGACCTGATGACAGGGTAAGTAGGCCATATCTGAAACTTAAATTCATTTGAAGATGGTTTGCTCTGTGCACTAAGAAGTATCTTGGACTTATGATGGACTTTTTACAGATTTGACCACACAGAGAAGTTATATGGGTCAACCAACCAGCAATTTCAGCAACAAAATAAATTAATGTATTAATTTATTACTTAATTTGGATAGTTTACCAAACTAAAATAACTAGTAATTTAAAATATTCATAATAAAACAGATGAATAAGGTAAGGCCAAAGCTGACTAAGGCAAATCCTGCACCAGTTAATGAGATTTTCAGGCATGACAAATAAACTTTCAACACAAGAAAAATGATTTACAGATTCCTTATAGAAGGCTTCATGTAATATTCTGATAACTCTTTATTAAGCTTAAATTTTGGATGTTAGTTTATATACTGTACATTCCTGCAGCTTTCAATACTACAATATAGACAGATTTTGCTC
Source organism: Valencia hispanica (assembly GCA_963556495.2). Lineage (NCBI taxonomy): Eukaryota > Metazoa > Chordata > Actinopteri > Cyprinodontiformes > Valenciidae > Valencia > Valencia hispanica. Next base: position 33,959,292 of record OY747707.1, on the reverse strand, counting down.
ATCCAAATGCCAATGCAGGTTCTAACTGGGTTTATGATCTACAATCACACCAAAGAATCTTGTTTTATTATCTATTTTAATCTCAATGATATTTAACTGTTGCATCAAAAAACAAAATTCCCAAGCACCACTAAACAATAACTTTATCATCATAAATCAATGAACTATTAATGCCAAACCATGGTTTGACCAAAATCAAATAGTTTTTCTGTTTTTTTTTTTTATTTAAATATCACCCTGAATAATTTAAATATGCATCATTTACAAGTGCCATAGGTTTTACTATGCAAGTAGCTCTACAAATGTTAAATAAATAGATAGAAAATAACTTTAATCTCAAAGGTATTCATTGTACCTTGTGTAAACCCAGAGGTTATTTTCTTAAGCTGTCGTTCTGTATTATTTATCTTTTATGTATTGAGACCTGTTTTCTGCCTCTTGACATTAAGATTTAGTAGGAGTAGCAAGTCGTCAAGAGAGGTAAATGGATTTGCTTAAAACAATAATCCGCCGTTACCATTAGGGGCTTACACAGTACTTTGTATAAAACCTTAACCACACAGCAGCGATGGGCCAGTTACTGATATAAAGGAACATTTTAAACTTTCAAAAAGTATGGTTTCAAAATCCCCTGAAAAAATTGACTGCTGTAGGTTTCATATGGTTTAGGGTTAGAATTATAGTGGGTCTTTTCTGGCTGTTTAGAACATAGAGCACCACAGCAATTCTAATTTCCCTGCAACTTGCAGTGCACTGACAGTCAGCAGGCTGAAGTACTACAGTTTTCTCTCACAAGAAAAACACATTTTAAAATAATTCTGGTTGCAAAAAAGAAGGATAGTGATAGTGTGGAAATTAAAGGAATGCCAGTTTATTATGGTAACTATTTTAAAACTATGTGTAGCATGTCAGATGGACTCGCTAATCAGCAAATATCAACTTGGTATATTTGTCTTTGGCAATGAACAGCATAAAGGCAATAACTATGATATGCAACAAGCAGCTAAAAAGCTACAAAATTAGATGAATGTTTAGTCTGTCTCTTTGCTTAACTTAAAACATCAAATCACATAAAATAAATATTGCAAATAAATAAACAAGACAATATTATTTGTGCAACAGTAAGAATAATTGGTGGGGGTGTTTTCTAAAAAGCAATTAAATAATCTTTCTGGTTTTAAAATGTTTGCGTTAATATTGTGATGCTGTAAAACAGGGGTCGTTTTTGGATACTAGCCCATTCCTATCATAGAGGAATAATAAAAACCTAACCTGCTTGATTTAGCTCCAAAGTTTCAGTGTAGTTCAACCAAGAGTTATTTTGGCATCACCACTGTAAATTCATTTTCTATTAAATAATTAACTACGTTCAGAAGCATTGAAACTGTTGCCATTTTTTCTACCTGTAGGACTTTTTTTTTCTCTAAAAAGGGAAACATGAACGCTTTATAACCTACATCCCGGGCGCTTGGAAACTACACTGAGTTGCAGACTGTGTTATTGATTAAAGTTTCCAAAGCAGAGTTGTACTTGAAAAAAGTATTCGTAACGTGATTTTTTAAGCTTGTCATGTTAGATAGAACAATGCTGAAATAATGTACTCACAAGCAATGTAGGCAATCAAAGCGAGGGCAAAAAGTAGCTTCATCATTCTTCTGTTTAACCCTGAAAGCAGCCAGAAGACCCGCTTCATCATCCGCTCCAGGAAACAGATCCAGGAAACCAGTTGGACACCAGTACAAGTCCAGCTAGTGCATTTTGGATTATGGATGTTATTTTCATCTGATGATTTCTGGGTTAATATAAATGCTGGGTGTCACTTAAAATGTAGATAGCTGCTGGGGAAGAATGGCAGTCTAGCTACTCCTGCTACGTCAACACCAAGCAGTTTACGTGGCTAGCAGCGTAATGTACACAGATAGCAAACAAGTTAGCTGTCAGGTGGTAAATCACGCTGCAGAGTGATGACATTCATACCTACGCTAAAGCTTATTTAACAGCATTAACATTTATCCCCAAATTGGAAACTAATTTACTATAGATAATAAAATATATCTTGGACAAATGCGTTAATATTGTTCATACGAACGGCGCTATCAAAACGGCACGAACTCAAATGGTTAGCCGTTAGCTTCGCATTAGCCGCGTCTAGTTAGCATGCTACTTAAACTGACTGCCTGTTTCCTTGGGTTCTCTTGAATAAAACACAACCGAAGTTTGTCTCACATTTGGACTTAGGTGCATAAACACAACCGCCAGTCATTTAAACGCCTCACAAGTGTAAACATGAGGGAGTTGCTCCACTCGGCTGGGCCAAGTTATGGACGATGAGCGATTATTCATTGCTCGATTCAGCAGCCTGTATGACGTTTGCTTCACTTCGCAAAACTCAAATAATAAACCTTTTGTGTCAGCGTCACGTTGCTAATAGCGTTCTCCTTTTCCAGCGTTAACGTCATTGCTTCACAGTAGTTTCAAGTTTCCAAAAACAGATCGATACCAAGGCAAAGCAATTTTATTTGTACAGCACAGTTTCAACAACAGGGTAATTCAGGGTGCTTTACATGATTAGGGAATAAAGTAAAAAGAGCAGTAAAGCATAAAACACACGGAAGCATGTGTATATGACACGTAAAAACATTACTCAAAAGCAGACATGAATTTAGGATAAAGTAAAAACAGCAATAAAGCATGGTTTACCAGTGGATACAGAGGCTTTTTTTATGACATTAGGTAAACTGAGCCTTATTGTAGCTTAGATTTTTCCTTTTTAACCAATGCGGTCTGTTCAGGGCTTTACACGGTTTTCGAAGCCAACCCAGGACATAAACAAACTAAGCCACTGTTTAGGGCCCCCAAAGCATAAGGGGGGCTCCCATGAATGCTTGAATTTTAACACTCCACCATAGATTTAAAATATTAGTAGGCCTATTAGTTAATTAAGAATGATAATATTATTAAACTTGATTTGGTGCTTTTAGCAAAGATAAGTTAAAATATTGTAAATCGTTTAAAATCTAGATTAAAGATATATAAGAATCAGCCAGTTTACTTTTTAAAACTGCAAAGGAAAATCTTCATTGTTTGATATTTGTGTTAATATAGTAACAATCTGATGCTATGAGTTATAATTTTTTTCTTTGTGTCAGAGCTCGATTTAGTTCAAAAATACATCTCAGCAAATAATAAGCAATCATCTATGATTGCTTTTAAGTTCAGCCAATTAAACTCAAATCCCTCTGCCAGATTTGCTGCTAATGGTGGAAATGTTCTACACAGGAAGAAGGGCCCCAAAGCAAATGCTGCTTTAGACCCCCTACAATCTTGGGCCGGTCCTAATGGTTTTTATGATTCAACCATGAGTTTCCAACATAAGAATAAGAAACAATTCTTAAGTATCTTATTAATCTCTAATTTTTAAAAGTAAGTACAAAACTATGAGTGAAAAACAAACAATATTGTTGGTGAACAGGGGTGTTGTTAAGGTTCTGAAAACATGGGGATTTAGATTAGGCCCAATACAATTTTTATTTTCTATTGAAAGCCACCCAGCTTAAAATAAGTTTCAAACGTAACATAGGACATTTTGTACCATGGTTCTGTCTAGGCTGGGGTTTTAACCAATAGGAATTTTGAATTAAAACAAAGAAGGTGTGCAATACTTCTGCCTAGCCTCATATGGTACAGTTTATGACCAGAATTCATTGTTCCATTAATTACAGAAACTCATCACACTTCCACTGTTTGTTATTGTTTTTTTTCTTTATACCAGATATATCAGAACACACACCTTACAAAAAGTTAAACTTTTGTCACATCAGAATATTTTCTTTAAAGTCTTATGAATCATCAGGAGTTTTTCAGCAAAATGTCAAATTAGTCTATGTATTGATCTTGCTCAGCAGGTGTTTTGCCTTGGAACTCTGCATAGGATACCCTTTTTGCTCAGTTTCTTTGACTTTAACTGAGGCAAGTGAAGCCTGCAGTCCTATAGAAGTTCTTGTTTTTTTGTAATCTCCTGGATGAGTTGTCAGTCCACTCTTAGAGTAATGGTGGTACCCCAGCCTCCTGGGAAAGTTTGCCACTGTTCCATGTTTTCTCTATTTGTGAATAACGGGTCTCACTGCGGCTCACTAGTCCTGCAGTGGTTCCCAACCTTTTTTTCCTTGAGGACCCCCTTGCCTGTGCCCAAGAGAAGCTGGGACCCACAACTCCAACTCCAACCTGAATACACATTAAAAGTGATTAATTACAGACTTTTATTTGCAAAAATGAAACAGCGGTTGTAAAAAAAAAATCTTATTCTTTCTTGTTCTACAATGTAGGCTACATAGACAATTTTATTTTTTGTCTTTTGGATTTTATAATGTAATATTTACAATTATAATTTTGATAACCTCACATCCTCAGCAAAGACAAAACTGCTGACCCCCTTCAGTTTCTGGGGACCCCATTGGAACCACTGCACTAGAGTTTCAAAACATTAGTAAGGGCTTTGTAACTCTTTCTAGACCGATAGATGCCATTGGCTGTTTCTTATCTGTAACTGAATTTCTTTAAATTGGGCAATCATTTGTTGCTTTTTGAGATCTTATAGTTGACTTCCTCTTGTCAGGCAGCCTCAATAAAGGTGATCAGGTCTGTGTGTAGCTAGTGTAATTGTACCAACAAATGTGATGAATCACAGTTAATTAATGGTGCAAAAAAGGGGCTTTAGCTTTTTTCCCTTTACAAATATAATATTTAGAAAACTGCTTCTTGTATCTACTCAGGTTCCTTTGACATAAAGTGTCCTTTAAGATCTGAAAATTTAGGCTAGATAAAACATCAAAAGCAGAAGATATTTGTATGAGGGCAAATACTTTTTCACGATGTGTGTGTGCTTGCAGCAGGACCACAAAATACTTCTGCAGTTTACCAGGTTCTTGTTAAGTTTAGGCTTCAAAGCATCAAGTTAAAAAGCTTATATCAGGGTCTATAAGAACCTTATTCAGCTTTGGTAGATTATGTTTTGCACTAGTTGTCATATAAATTGTCTGTTTTTTCATGTTGCTTTGTACTGTTATATCATCTGAGCTTGGTTTGCTCTTCCTTGTGAACTGCACATCACCACAGGTAAACTCCCAGTAAAGCTTTTCCCACATTGACAGGTTTTCTGTTTCTACAGCGCTTCATTTACTAAGGTTCTCTTTAAAATGAGCCTAATCCGACTTTGTGTCGACTAATCGTTTATTGGCAAGTGTTGTATTCTACTTTTTTGAGGCTATTTTTATTATGCAGTACATATGTTTTAATTATATCTTTTTTAAGTTTTAGAAGTAATAGGCCTGTTTATATTATTCAGGGTAGTAAAACATGACTCTGTTACCAGTATTTTATAGGGTTGAAGGTTTTAAGTAAACAAACTCTTGAGTAAAGATATGAATTGAAAGCAGGGAGGATCAGCTATAACTCTAAGTCATGTTATAACCCAGTTCATGGTAAGGTCAAGAGACCTGGAGAAAATAAATGGCCTGTCAAGATGTAGAAGGAGGAGAGAGGAGTCATGTGATATGTTCTTTGTTCTTTTTGAAATAAATATGATACAGCCTTGTAAGAGAACGAGTCAGTCAGATCTTGTCTGGCTCCCATCTGCAGATGTGTCTTAAAATCAGATATCTGATTGTGTGTGTTTTTGTTACTCTTTGTCTCTCAGCTTTGGGTCTTATTTTGAAACAGATTCCGCTGGGGTTTTGGAGTTCGGCGCCCCCGCCTCTCTGAGCAGGAAGTGAGTTGCAGAGCACATTGTGAGAAAAAGCCGACAATATGGTGGAGGATGCGGGCATTTGATTTGGTTTTGAGTTTTCTCAGGGCTGGGAAAGATTGAGTGTGAGTAATGAGTGTGGCATAACTGATTGATACAGGTGTTTTTGGCAATTGTAGTGATTTTGTGTTTTTTCTTTGAGTTCAACAGAGAATCGGAGAGCGACTGGATTGATCCTTGCTAATCAACACCCGGGTGGTTTTGTATCAATCTGAAAAAGCGCTAACACCAAATTAATAGGTATTGATCGATTTAAACGTTCTCCATTTAATGTTGACGTGTTGTTCTTTCGGTTAAGGGCCGACCAAAGTACGGACCAGGGGGCTTGAGAGTTGGCCGCTCACTTCCGATGGGACGCTGTCGGAAATTCTCTGGGGCTGACAAACGGACAGGTCGACGCTAGTTTAGAGCCTATGTGTTCTCTGTGTCGAGACGGATTACCTTGGAGAGGCCGGCGTATCTTCCAAACGCACGATTGAGCCACGTGAATTGGATTGTGTTTAAAGGTCCGGCTTTAGGTGGCTCCGGTAGAGGTTAGTGTTTGATGAGACTGTGAAAATTGTTGTTCTTTCTTTCTCTCGGATGAATGTGTGTGTGATTGGAGAAGTCGCGGTGACGGAAAAGAAGCTACCAGGTAGCTTCTTGCACTCCGGCCGCATATAAACTTCTCATTTAGGGGAACTAACCGACTGAATCTAAAACCATAATTCCTCTGCGAATCTTAAACGCCTAGACAATGCCCGCGCTTCTTGTACAGACAATAAGCGTAGAAGCTTGACATTGTAGAGGAATAAGGGAATATCATTTTCAGTCAGCTAAAGTACCACTATAAGTTAGCTTACGGCTAACGCACAGTTTGGATGAGTTTCGCCTGGAAATAAAGGCGTTCAACCTTGTGCAACTACGTAAACACGTCTAAAGCAATGTCGAACATATATATATAGGACTGTTATTATGAATAACTGGTAGTAAACTCTATAGAATATATATAAAATAACTTTTTATGATAACGGAGCGGTCACGTTTGGCTTCCGGTTGAGCTAGGTTGCTCATGATGACAGCTAATCTTTGGTAGCTTAGCTTCCGAACTGTATTTATTTGGCTCGGTTAAACAGTCATTCGAGTATTGATGGCGAAGTGTGGTTTTGTTGGAGGCATTTTGTTCTTGGTTGGTTAACTTATGAGTACGGTTTGTTAGGTTTAGCATCGTAGTGCAGAATTAGCCATCTGTGCACCGGCGTATTCATTCCGCGGTGTGACACGGAAGTTTTATTGGGCCGGACTTTATCTGTCAGTCCGGCGGAGTTTTTTTTTTTTTTTTTTTTTGGAGCAAACTGTTGACGATTTTGTGTTGCAAAGCGAGTTTTAAACGTATTTCTTTCGGTATATGTTTTAATGATAAATACAAATTGCCTTATATTGGGAGAATTCTATTTTTTCGTGTGTTTCACCAAGTGTGCGTCCCGAGTTTTGGCGTGGGCCGGACTCTATTAGGAATTCTTTGATTTTTAGATGAAATGGCAATAATCTCCGTATATAAATAAATTAATGATAAGATAAACAGTGCGTTATAAACCTTTTTAGCTTTCCTTCGTTTCGGCTTTGCCTAAAACATTATTAAGGTTAATGTTGCATGAATAAATAATATATAAACTCCTTCACTATAAAAAGAAATAAATTAAATAAATAAAAACGGTGCCTGCCTTTACTGTTAATTGCATTAATATTGGGATAAATTTGGGCCTACGAATTGATAGTTTATCAATTAAAATAAATAATTTATAGAGTTAATACAAATAACCTATTTTGTTAAATTTTAATCCATTTTGGATTTTTGTTACGAATATTCAATGGCAGCCGAATATAAATTACTTCCTGCTCCACAGGGACGAAACTGGCGTACTTTAGATGCCCAATTGTTAATATACATTTCTAAATTATATTCTGTTTTAGTTGATAAGCCCGGTAAAAAAAATAAAAAAAATAAAAACCAGTTCCAGGGCCTTATGACGGCCAGGTGGGCTCGTCATGGTGCCCGAGGGGAGTATAAGAGAAGTCTCTCACAGAATGTGTTCTGGGGAAGAAAAGTGACACCTACTAAATTTAGTTAGCAACAAATTAGAAGACACCGATAAATTGTTTTTGGCGTATAATGCTAAATTGATGGATGAGATGGAGCAGCACGAACACAGGTTAACTAAAGTTCAGCTACAGATAGATGGACTGCTGCAGAATCAGGAAAGATTAGCATCTGTGGTAAGGGGTCAAGCTGCAAACCTTTCAAGAGGTCCCAGCCCCAGTCAACGTGATGAATGTTAGCGTTCTACAGGTCAAAAATATGCAGACGTTGGGAGACAAGGGGAGTGAAGGACCATTTAAGAATACCAGATCTCAGGTGTCACTGGGGGCAAGTGGAGGCCCTGATTTAATGCTTCCTTTAGTGGGTGCATCAGATGGTTCAGTGATTTACAAACCATGGAAGATGGCTGACATATCTGCCATCATTCTGCAACTCCCTGCTTTGACTGGTGGAGGAAACTGTTGGATAAATAAATTAAATCAGTTGACTTCAGGGCAAACCCTAGCGGTGGGGGATTGGAAAGCTATTATGGGTAGAATGTTGACATTGACAGATTATAATGAGATGATGCTCCAGTGTCAGCTAGCAGGTGTACTTGATGAAGTCCCATTCACACATCATGCATATGAGCTCGCCGAGTGGGTCAGAAGAAAATATCCTACTCCGCCTGCGTCTAAAATTTGGAAATTTCCCTGGTCAACTGATGTTACTCCTGCAGAACATATAGCAAAATGTAAAGATAAATGGGTTGCAGTTACTGGAGAACACCCTCGAGATCCGGGAAATAATCGGATTTGGTTTAGAGAAGCAGTTTTAGCAGGCATGCCAGAGTCTGTTGCTACATTAATGAAACGGAATCCTGATTCACACATTTATGATCAGCCTACATGGGAAAGACACGTAACATATTATTTACAAGACGTGCAAGATTCTGCGTTAAAGGACGCTGAGGAGAATAAGAAAATGGAGACTGCTTTGTTAAAACTACAGTTAAAAGAGGCTCAGAATAAATTGACTGACTTGTATCAGTCTAAGAAAGTGAAACAGATGGTGGCTGAAGCAGCACCTACTGTTGGATCAGGGACAGTGCTGCCTTCTTTTCCTGTGATGTATGCTGGAGCTGCGCCGAATCCGTCATTTACTGCTCCTTATAGGACATGGCAGCCTCGTGGCAGGTCACGTGGCGGGGCCAGGTTTGGGGATTTTAGAGGCATGGGGAGAGGGCAGCCGGGTGCTAACGGTTGTCACAGGTGTGGCTCCAATGAACACTGGGTGAGGGAGTGCCCACACCCACAAGGGGGCGCTATACCTCCCGGTCAGCCACCTCTACATATGGCTCCAATGACTCTCCCTATAACTCAACCATTGCCTGTTTCAGTGGGTGATCAAAGACTATCACATCCTTTTGTCATTGCTCAAACCACGCCTGTCAACTTGTTAGGCAGAGATCTGCTTATCAAACTTGGTGCTACTATTCTATGTATCCCTGATGGACTTATGGTGATTTTTCCGAATGGACGTACGCATTGCTGTGACACCATGAGTGGTCAATTTTTGCTGAAGGATGACACTTCACAAGTGGCTGATATTTTCTGGGCCAGATTGACTACGATGTCTGCACATGAATCTTCTGCGGCTGAATTTCTGAGATGCTGGAAGCCTTGGCTGCTTGAACTCCAGCCTTTTGTTCCACCGCCTGACCCTTTCCATGTGACCTTCCTCTATGAGAGAAGCGATCCTACTTTATACCAGGAACAATTTGAAACAGAACTTGAAGGCCAAAGTTGGTCTGTGGCTTCGGGTCCATGCTTTGTGGGAAAGGAGGGTGTGGCACTGTATGCTGATCTGACTTCAGAGCAGCATAAATGGTATATGATGGAAGCTGAAGCGCTTCCACACATATCGCTTTTGTTGCATCCGAAACATCAAGCTAAAGATTTGGGGGGAATGGTTAAAAGGGGAGTTGAATTAAAGGATTGGGTTCCCACCCAGATACCTTCAGTCTCTTTTTCTCCTTCTACTCAGATGTACAAAATAGACACGCAGCTCTCTGATACTACCATTCTGGAACATTCGCAGCTTTCTAGAAATCATGGCAGAGAAAAAACAGATCATCCTGATGCAGTGGAGGCCTTAAAGGTCGTGCCTGACTCTTTGTGGTCAGATGGTCCCACTGATGTTGGTCTAGTGCAAACCACACCCATCACATTTGAGATGAAACATCCTGATCCAATCTGGCGTTCTCAGTACCCACATAAACCTCAGGCTGAGGAAGGTATTGCAGACACTATTGCAGGCTTACTTGAAGCTGGAGTTTTAGAACCATCAAACTCTTCATATAACACCCCTATTCTTCCTGTGGAAAAACAAGGTACTGGTAAATACAGAATGGCACATGATTTGCGTGCTATTAATGAGGCCCTTAGAACCCCTCCCATTTCTACACCGAATCCATATACAGCTCTGGCATCACTGACTCCTGATTTAAAATGGTTTACCTGCATAGATTTGGCTAATGCATTTTTCTGTTTACCGCTACATCCTTCTGTCAGGGATATTTTTTCATTTACATTCAGGGGCAGGAAGCTACGTTATAGTAGGCTTCCGCAGGGTTTTGCTTTATCTCCAGGTATTTTTAATCAGGTGTTGAAGCAGTCATTAAGCACTGTACAGCTCCCTCCAGACTGTGTACTGACCCAATATGTGGACGATTTACTTTTAGCATCCCCCACCGTTGAAAAGTGCATAGCAGCGACTCTAGTTGTGTTGCAAGATTTGGGAAAAGAGGGATTTAAAGTCTCCCGCGATAAGCTTCAGTTGGTCAGGCAGGAAGTCCAGTTCCTGGGGCGAAGGGTGACCGCTCAAGGCGCTGGGCTGACGGACACCCACAAGAATGCTATTTTGGCCCATTCTAAACCTCTCACTGTTAAATCAATGCTGTCATTTCTGGGACTGACAAATTTTTCCAGACATTATGTGCCTAATTACACAAACCTTACCACACCACTCAGGGCTCTTGTAAATGCTCATGGTATGAAAAATCTGCATGCTAAATTAGAATGGGACATACCAGCTGAGGAGGCATTTATCAAGTTGAAACAGGCTCTAGCACAAGCAGCTGATTTAGCCACTCCTGACTATACATGTCAATTTTTTCTTAACACATCAGAAACAGATGGGGTGGTTAATGGGATTTTGTTTCAGAAAAAAGGTGGTCAGAGATACATTCTTATGTATCTTAGCATAAAGCTGCAAGCTATTGAAATGAGACAGCCACCTTGCACGAGACATGCAGCAGGAATTGCACACCTAGTGGAGAAAACTTCACACATTGTTAGGGGTTTTCCACTTAATATTTTGACATCTCATGGTGTCATGGCATTGGTTAATTCTGAGACGTTTACTCTTTCTACTTTGCGTCAGCAGCGGATTAGCAGAGTTTTGGAGGCACCAAACATTATTTTTACGCATGAAGGAATAAACATGGCTGACCAAATCACCGCCTCTGGGGAGCAGCATGACTGTGTCAGGCTGAATTCTGTTGTTCAAAAATAAATACGTCCTGATTTACGGTCTGATCCTTTACCTACAGGTTTTGTGCTCTATACAGATGGATGTTGTTTTAGAGATGGACAGGGCCAGTTAAAATCAGGTTTTGCAGTTGTTGAGCAGAATGGAGATTCACTACATACTGTCGTGTCAAGGAAGCTGGACGGCAAGCAGAGCGCACAGCGTGCTGAGATAAGGGCTCTTATTGAAGCATGCAAATGGAGAAGAGATAAAGATGTCACGATTTACACTGATTCGAACTACGGGTTTTCTGTTATACATTATGAATTACTACAGTGGAAGAGAGCAGTTTTGTTACTGCTACTGGGGTCACAGCAAGGCTGACACTGTTGACGCGTGGGGAAATAGGGCGTCATCGAGCGGTCTAATTCAACTTTAAATTTACAGCTGGCAGAGAACCTTAGGTGTCATCGCACCCTGACCCGGACCCTCGCAGTGATCATCAGCATCTGAAGGGCCTGGTCTCCTTTTTCCTTCCGACCCCTCTCCTGTCCCTCACGCTGCAGCAGCTCTCTGCTGACCTGGGAGAATCTCTTTGCAGCGGGTGGTGTCGGTTCTGACTAGGCGGTGTCGACTGCCGAAGCCAGGAGGCGGGGCCTGACCCACCCAGAAGATTGGTTGAAGTTGCTGTATTCATCCAGTGTAATCTATATGTGATACAAAATTGGGCGAGATAAGCAATTTGGACTTGCTTTTCTCGAAGAGGGATTGTACCGAAGAGAAAAGATCGCAAGAAATCAAACACATTTCACAGCAGGTTTTGACCACCTCACAATCGGTGGGGGAAGCTATTGGAGGCGGGGCCTGTCTGTGCATTTGTGTTTATTGGGGGAAATGTTCAGTTAATGAAGTAACTGTCATTTCAGTGAGGGCGATCTGCAGAAAAGACAGTAACTTTGGGAAAAAATTAAGAGTCCACTGTACTGAATCTTTTCATCACTCTGGTAGCCACCTGCTGCCAGAGAAATAAACAAGAGCAAAGACTAGAGAACAAAATAATAAAGACTGAACACTTACTAATCATTTTTCTTGTATTTTACAGGTTGTCTAACCGATTTTTATTTACAGGTGCAGATTGCTAGACACTGCCTAAGAGGGTGTCAAATAATTTTTAAGTAGTCGATTTGTAAGATTTTCTTCTTTATATTCAGTATTTACGGTTTTATAAAACTTTTTTAGTAATAAGATAAAATATTTTAAGGAGTGTTTAAAGTATAATCAGGTTGACTGACTACTAATTTTTGTTTTACTTATTCTTTTTTCATTATGATGTGGTTTTTGTAGGATGTTTTTGGGGTTGGTGACAATTGCTAGAGTTTGCTTTTACTAAAAGAATATTGAGAATTAGGTTAAAACATAAAAAACAATAATAATAAATTAAAAAAATATTGCTTAAAGGTAAGGAAAAAAAAACAGACACTCTTCTCATTTTGAATGATCAGGTTAGAAAGAGGGACAATTTGTTAAATAATATGTTTGGTAAAGGGAAGACTCTGGCAATGTCTATAATGGTTTCTTTAGCAGTATTTGTGTCAACTATGGTGTTATGTGGATGTTGTTGTATTCCTTGTATACGTTCTTTGCTCACAAAGTGTATTGAAAAAGCTGTTGGTGATAAATGTGCAAGGTCAATATCTGTTGCTTCCTCACATGGAGCCTGATGGGGAAGTACAGAGGAGTGGTCAATCTATTTGAAAAATAGATTGAAAGAGGGATTTGTTGTATTCTACTTTTTTGAGGCTATTTTTATTATGCAGTACATATGTTTTAATTATATCTTTTTTAAGTTTTAGAAGTAATAGGCCTGTTTATATTATTCAGGGTAGTAAAACATGACTCTGTTACCAGTATTTTATAGGGTTGAAGGTTTTAAGTAAACAAACTCTTGAGTAAAGATATGAATTGAAAGCAGGGAGGATCAGCTATAACTCTAAGTCATGTTATAACCCAGTTCATGGTAAGGTCAAGAGACCTGGAGAAAATAAATGGCCTGTCAAGATGTAGAAGGAGGAGAGAGGAGTCATGTGATATGTTCTTTGTTCTTTTTGAAATAAATATGATACAGCCTTGTAAGAGAACGAGTCAGTCAGATCTTGTCTGGCTCCCATCTGCAGATGTGTCTTAAAATCAGATATCTGATTGTGTGTGTTTTTGTTACTCTTTGTCTCTCAGCTTTGGGTCTTATTTTGAAACAGATTCCGCTGGGGTTTTGGAGTTCGGCGCCCCCGCCTCTCTGAGCAGGAAGTGAGTTGCAGAGCACATTGTGAGAAAAAGCCGACACAAGTCAATACATTTCGTTTCTAAATATGTTCACCTCTCCTTCTGGATTAAAGGTGAAACATTTGCCTTCTACTTAAGCTGTTTTGATTATCACGTCCTGGATGACTGCGAATCTTCACCAGTGCACTGCATCATGTGTTGACAATCTGATTCACGTAAGTGAAAGAAGTTTTATTTTATATTTCCATGTTTAGCAATCAGTCAGAGAGAAAATTAGAAGTGACAGAATGTGTTTAGTTTTGTCTCTAGGCAGCTGCTCCACTTCCTGTCATGCCTCCATGTCTCTCATCCATCAGCCTAAAGCTCTTCAGATGTCATGTCTGTGTGTGTTTCTTACAATTCACAGCAACATTAACAGACTTCTCACTCTGTGTTTTCACATATTACTACACCCTGGAAGTATTTTTGCAGCCTTTGAACCAAAGTTTTGTTTTTTTAGATCTCTGATGATAATCTTTATTGTCTTCGTTAATGTCAGTTTTTCATTTGTATTCTTGATGCTCAAAGCAAGCTTTTTTGTCTTTGCCATAGTGAATGATAAAAAGCACTTATTAAAACAGCTAAAGTCATTAGCGCAAAAGTTAAAATTATTATTTTATGCATATGTTTAAACCCATAGAGATACTTCCTACTACTTCAGAGAGAAAGATATACATGGCTGACTAAGATTACTTAATTGATTTTCTTTAATAACGCCTCATGGACCATATAGAATTAGTAAAGAAGCACACAAAAATAAAATCCTTTACTGGTATCAACTTTTCAAGTAATTTCAAACTACATGCTTATACACTGGTCTTCTTGTCAGGATGCAAAGCTTAAATAAACCCTGAGCCCATCATGAAATGCTTGGAAAGTGATGAAAGCAGAGAGGGTTGTCTTGACATGACATACCTGTTCGATTTTTTCAAAGGAAACACATTTTTAATAGTCATGATGTACAATCACTTTGCTTATACATTTGAGGAATCAGACTAAATTCTTCATTTTTTAAAGCCCAAATATCAAGAAGATACATCTGATAGGTACCCGGCTAAGCCAAACAACTGTATAGGTCTGCAGTTTACTGTGAAACTGATGTGTGGTGTTTGCATATAAAGCAAAGTCAGTTAAAGTCAAAGAAACCGGGGGAATAAGAAGAATGTGATAAAGACTGAATTTTATCCAAAATCGCGTCCCGAAATTAAACCGGCCCCAGTGTGAGGCCATTAACTGGTAGGTTGTCATGATATGTAGGACTTAGGTTTTATTTGACTCTTTAATTTAGAGGCCTGTCATTTTGGGCTCCTTTTGTGTTTGTGTACTGTATTTGTCTGGTGTTGTATTATTCGTTTACCGGTAGTTATCTTGTCTTCTGTTTTTTTTTTTACTTTGTTTTTGTGGTCTTACATTAAAGGGATTGTTTTGCTCAATTTTTGCTATAGTGTTCTGATCTCAATTCAACACAGACATGTTTTATTAAACCCAGAGGGAAATTACATGTTGTAACTCATTAAGCAATTTTTTTAGTCGTTGATGCTGATGGCTGTGAGCAGCAAAGATCTCATGTAGCGGTCTGTATTACAGCTATTCCAAAGAAGCCTCTGACTAAAGACAGACTGTTGTTATAAAACTGTCTCATGAAGAGGATGTTGAGGGTCCATAATTGTTATGAATTCAAAAACATTTTGGGGCGACTGTGGCAGTGAAATTCGTGCATTCTTCCCATAATCGGTGGGTTCGAATCCCCGTTCTCTCCGCCTCGGTCGTTTTGTCCTTGGACAAGACACTTCACCCCGTTGCCTGCTGGTGGTGGTCAGAGGCCGCGGTGGCACCTGTGTCCTGCAGCCTCGCCTCTGTCAGTGTACCCCAGGGCAGCTGTGGCTACAATGTAGTATCTTGCACCATCAGCATGTGAATGTGTGGATAAATGACTGAAGGTATTGTGATGCGCTTTGTGGTCCGCTGACTGAAAAAGTGCTACACAAATGCAGGCCATTTACCATTATTGCGCAATAATCTCCTGATGTTCCAGAGTAGTCCCCAAAACAGAACCAGGCTTCTTTATCAGGTTGTTTAGCCTTTTTACGTCCCGACTCTGATGATGGTAGAAGAAATTAACTCAGACTTACAATTTATGCAGTCTCTTGCTACAAACTTTGAAGGACCAACGTTATCTCTAAGGTCTCTTTCACTGAGAAATCGTGTAATACATCTTTTTGAAATACAATCAGTCACTCAGAGTTGCATACGCATGTGACATTTTCCTCTAACCTCCATTGCCTGCACATTCCACAGAAAACAACTCAAATTGTGATGAATAAACTAGACAAACTGTATATTCAGCCACAACACAGGAATGGGAGCTATCAAAAAGATTTTTTAAATGATCAATCTTGCAGTACAAGATCAGAAACACCACCAGTACTCTGTGGAAAGAGGATACCGGTTGGTGACCTGTGTTTCCACAACGAAATGTGCCGCAAAGAAGCACTGGTGCACTAACCTGAATCTTAGAGTTCTGTTTAGAGAGATTGAGGCTGCAGTGATGTCAGAGCAGGCGAGAGTGGGAAGACTGGGGCAGGTTTGAGATCGCGTGGGGGTTTGGGGCACGTGACGGCGGATATACCAAGCACTCTTCTGTCTGCGGGTCACTCCACTGTGAGCTTCGCAGACACAGCGATCACATATTTAATTCAGCCCGAAATCCTGAAACGTTAGTCAAAGGGGCAAGCAGGGGTCATACACAGAGAAACAAGAGGCGGCATACTTATTTGTGGGCCAAGGCTTGGTTCTGTGGCCAGAGAGCTGAGCGGGAAAGGGCAAACTGATACGTCAGGGGCAAGGCAAAACACAGGGAATCCAGGGCTAGACACAGGTCATAAACAATGCAGCAAACCATGAAACTTGGAGGAATACTGGACTTCTACTGACACAGAGGCTTTCAATAATCTTGCAGGGAAGTGGAGATTGAGGGGAGTTTAAGTTGTGGGGATCGCAGGTGAAGACACAAGTGCACAGCATGAGAAATAATGACAGGAGGAAAAGTGAGGCAGAAGTGCAGGATAAACATTGAATGGGGAAATGTGGATCATAACACAAAAGGCATTGATTCACACTAGAGACCACAGCTGATTTACAGACAAAACCAGTAAATAATTTTAAGGCATTTTCAATCAGTTCCTCTATTCAGCGTGCTCCCCCTCTGTTGTTCCTCATTCAGTTATTTACTCACCTCTTCATTGTTGCATTAATCACTCTGCACTGTATTTACCCTCCTGGTTAGCTTTCCAGCTCTGTCAGATCCACCCGTTACTCTCCATGTGACTTACTGGTTTGGTCCCTTCTTGTTACCTGCAGTTTTTCTAAGGACGATTTCTGATCACAGTTAAATATTCCAGTATTTGTCAACCTGTCTCTTGCAAGCGCTTGGCTCTTTGAGTACTTCCATCCATCCATCCATCCATCCATCCATCCATCCATCCATCCATCCATCCATCCATCCATCCATCCATCCATCCATCCATCCATCCATCCATCCATCCATCCATCCATCCATCCATCCATCCATCCATCCATCCATCCATCCATCCATCCATCCATCCATCCATCTTATGCCTAATCTGGGGTCACAGACGTGGCAGCCTAAGCAAAGAGGCCCAGACTTCCCTCTCCCCATCCACTTGGGCCAGCTCCTCTGGTAGAATCCCAAGGCGCTCCCAGGCCAGCCAAGAAACATATTCCCTCCAGGTCTCCTCCTGTCGGGACTGCCCAGAACACCTCACAAGGGAGGCATCCAGAAGGCATCCTCACCAGAATTAAACTATGTTTTTTTCTTCTTTAAAAAAAAGAAGAATTAAAACACTTTTAATCAAAGGCTAGTGATAGTATCTCATATTTACCATTGGTCCTTAAGAATTTTGATCATGTGTTTTCAATTCAGACTCAAGCCTTCAGGAATCTTGTCCTCTTCATTGTAGATCTTTTAAGTATAACACATTTCTGAAAAATATATTTTAACATATTTAACCAAATCCCTTTTAACAAGCCGAAAAGGGCAGGTGTGTCAGATTTAGATGTGTCTCTGCTCCAACACGGCCTGTTCAAGTTGTTTAATTACTGCATGTCATCACGTGATGCACAGGACTGCTAATTAACCATTATTACATTGAGGTGTGTTAAAAAGCGGAAAGTTCTAAAACATGCAGTACACTAACACTTGAGGAAAAGCTTTAGAATCAGAATTTACAAGTAACACATACTTAATCTCTATTTCAAATCAAAAATACACAGTAAAACCAAATTGTGTTTCTTTTGTCCAGATGATATCAATGATGTACAGACTTCTTTCAGATCTAGGAGATAAACAGATTAATGGGTGGTTTTAATCTTCCGTACGTCAACGACTCCTTTGGTTTTACCTCAAATACTCAACACAGCATCAGGAGATACTGTAGACACCCCAGCAGACCTTTTGACATCTTAATGTTAGCTGCTAGCAACTGCAAGTACTTCCAGCTCAATTAAGAAACATTGCTATGGAGCCATTCAAAAACTGTCTCTTACTTGTAAATGTAAACAATCTATCCTGTGGCCTAAAGAAAAAGCAGTCGTGTAGTTGGTTCCTTCTGCCTGTTTACCCAGCCCCCTTCACTAAGCACACCAAATCAAATCCAATCAAACTTTATTTATAAAGCGCTTTTCATACAAGAAGTTGCATCACAAAGTGCTTTACAGATTAATTACAGTTAAAAGAAAAAGTAAAAAAGGACATTGGGCCGAGTGTAGATTAACCATGCAAGGAAACGCCATCAGAGGAGCCATCTGCCCCGGCAGGGGTATACCAACAGCAGCAGCTGAGGCACCGACACAGGGCACCCAGTGGTGGCAAGGCCAAGACCCCCACCTCCACCCAAGCTCACCTGGAGAGCACCCAGGCAGCCACAGCCGACCACCGCTCCCGGGGCAGAGGGCTCCCACAGAGGAAACACTGGAAAGGGGATTAAGATAAATTAAAGTATAAAAATAAACAGTAAATTAATGTGCTAAGATTAAATAGTAAAACTGATAAAAATCTAATCATATAAAACATGCAGAGCAATTAAACAAACAGTAATAAATAATAATCAGTTAAAAGCTAGGCTAAAAAGGTGAGTCTTGAGCCTGCTCTTAAAAACATGAACGTTCTCTGCAGCCCTGAGGTCCTCTGGCAGCCTGGACCTCAGCTGGTGACACCACATGCCGTGCATCCTGACTCGGCCAGCTGCCTACCTCCTCAGCAGTTGGTCATGCAGCTTTTACTTAAAGGAGCATGGGGCAGAATGAAGAAACGAAGTTCACGAGCGAAGCGGCCGCCGCTGCAAGTAACTGCAGCCAGCCGCACGGGAGCGCGCACAAAGGCTTCACAAAAAAAACATACCTCTTCACAGTGACATACTTCCTGTTCTTAGTGCCACTTTTTAGTGGGCTGTGAGTCGTTCTTGGTTGTTTCCCAGTTGCAGAAGAATCCATTTTCACAATTGAATCAATGGAGGTCTGCGACCATTTTTCTTCCTCTTTTAAAGCTGTCGAGAACGCGCAAGCAGCGTCAATTGACGTCACACCCGTAGGACAGGGCGGGAAATTCGGGCCCGAACTGCAGCACATTTTGCAGCACACAGCCAGTTTAAGAGAATGGAACAATACATGGGTGAGCTCATTCTTTTTGGTTAAAAACGCTTCATCACCCAACAGCATTAAAAAACTGGACATGCATGTTTATTTTATTTACAAATCCTGCCCCATGTTCCTTTAATAAAAAAAAACATGTTATCTTTTACGCATAATCAAAGGCTAAGTGGAAAAAAAGAAATCATGCATCACTGAGCATATAGTCAAAACTTAACAGACTTCCTCCTGGAGCAATGCAGTCCGGTCTGGACCTGCGTGCAACTATTAACGGAATCACTGTAGTAAGATGTCTGCATGATTTATTCATTTTTCATCAATTTTTGTTTTGACAGTTGTGTAAAAAGGAAGAAATTGTAAGACATGATTTTATTTGTTTTTCTCCAGTGTGTTTTTAGATTATTGCTTTTATTGGTAATCCTCACTCACTTCATAGGAAAAGTCACTTCTTGTCTTTTCTGTTTTCGTCAAAAGTTGGATTGCACTGTTGGCCAGCACCGCTTGAGGCCTTCACAGAATGTGCATGCTCTATTTAAGCTTGAGTGAGTTTTCACTTAAAGCTCTGGCTTCCCCTCGCCGTTCACTGAAGTATGTCAGGTTATTTGGTGTCTCTAACCTGGTGGCTGCTGTGTGTTTGTCTGAATGAGTGCTAATCCATCCATAGAGCACTGCAGGTACAGGGTGTTCTTTGACTCTTACCCAAGGTCTGGTGGGACAATCACTGACCCCTGTCCCCATCTGTACTCAGCCCTGTGTCCATTTTATTGTCCATTCTAGAGCCCATTTTTTTGTGTATTTTAATGTCATATTCAAGTTGGTCCAGAACGTACATGGGGATATGATTGGGGGGAGGGGGTATAAATGTTTAACTTGTGTATGTCTATAGGGGGTGGGGGTGGGGAGGGGGGATATATGTAGGGTACATTTTTTACTTTGTATAGCACTTTGTACTGCATTTCATTGTATGAAAACTGCTTAATAAATAAAGTTGATTGATTGACTGATGGAGGCCTTTGCGGGATTAATGATGACTGAAAATTACATTGTTGTAAACATATTTGACATCTAGCCATCACATTGCATGTCCAGTCTGTTTTTATTTGCTGTGTACTGGCTTGGTTTTTGGCCTTGTTTTTGCAACCTGTAAGCAGTAACAGACAGGTGATTATCCTGCAGGGACATCAAAATAACCTGCTTGATAAATCCATCTATGGAGATTGGCTGTGGTGCTGGACAGTGATCAAGTTGAATCCTTTTATTGTAATCAAGCCTGATGATGAATAAAATGAATACTCTGTTATATACAGTGGCTTGCAAAAGTATTCGGCCCCCTTGAACTTTTCCACATTTTGTCACATTACAGCCACAAACATTAATCAATTTTATTGGAATTCCACGTGAAAGACCAATACAAAGTGGTGTACACGTGAGAAGTGGAACGAAAATCATACATGATTCCAACATTTTTTTACAAATAAATAACTGAAAAGTGGGGTGTGCGTAATTATTCAGCCCCCTGAGTCAATACTTTGTAGAACCACCTTTTGCTGCAATTACAGCTGCCAGTCTTTTAGGGTATGTCTCTACCAGCTTTGCACATCTAGAGACTGAAATTCTTGCCCATTCTTCTTTGCAAAACAGCTCCAGGAGATTAGTCAGATTAGATGGACAGCGTTTGTGAACAGCAGTTTTCAGATCTTGCCACAGATTCTCGATTGGATTTAGATCTGGACTTTGACTGGGCCATTCTAACACATGGATATGTTTTGTTTTAAACCATTCCATTGTTGCCCTGGCTTTATGTTTAGGGTCGTTGTCCTGCTGGAAGGTGAACCTTCGCCCCAGTCTCAAGTCTTTTGCAGACTCCAAGAGGTTTCCTTCCAAGGTTTCCCTGTATTTGGCTCCATCCATCTTCCCATCAACTCTGACCAGCTTCCCTGTCCCTGCTGAAGAGAAGCACCCCCAGAGCATGATGCTGCCACCACCATATTTGACAGTGGGGATGGTGTGTTCAGAGTGATGTGCAGTGTTAGTTTTCCGCTACACATAGCGTTTTGCTGTGTGTGCCAAAAGTTCAATTTTGGTCTCACCTGACCAGAGCACCTTCTTCCACATGTTTGCTGTGTCCCCCACATGGCTTGTGGCAAACTGCAAACAGGACTTCTTATGGTTTTCTTTTAACAATGGCTTTCTTCTTGCCACTCTTCCATAAAGGCTAACTTTGTGCAGTGCACGACTAATAGTTGTCCTATGGACAGGTTCCCCCACCTGAGCTGTAGATCTCTGCAGCTCCTCCAGAGTCACCATGGGCCTCTTGGCTGCATTTCTGATCAGCGCTCTCCTCTTTCGGCCTGTGAGTTTAGGTGGACGGCCTTGTCTTGGTAGGTTTACAGTTGTGCCATACTCCTTCCATTCCTGAATGATCGCTTGAACAGTGCTCCGTGGGATGTTCAAGGCTTGGGAAATGTTTTTGTAGCCTAAGCCTGCTTTAAATTTCTCAATAACTTTATCCCTGACCTGTCTGGTGTGTTCTTTGGACTTCATGGTGTTGTTGCTCCCAACATTCTCTTAGACAACCTCTGAGGCCGTCACAGGGCAGCTGTATTTGTACTGACATTAGATTACACACAGGTGCACTCTATTTAGTCATTAGCACTCATCAGGCAATGTCTATGGGCAACTGACTGCACTCAGACCAAAGGGGGCTGAATAATTACGCACACCCCACTTTTCACTTATTTATTTGTAAAAAATGTTCGGAATCATGTATGATTTTTGTTCCACTTCTCACGTTTACACCCCTTAGTATTGGTCTTTCACGTGGAATTCCAATAAAATTGATTCATGTTTGTGGCTGTAATGTGACAAAATGTGGAAAAGTTCAAGGGGGCCGAATACTTTTGCAAGCCACTGTATCTCCTTGAACAGCAGAATCCAATTACAATGTTTCTCTTATTGGGCAGCATCAGTCCAATACATATAATTATTCTGGCAGGAGGGATATTATTTCTGTTTACCTCCTAAGGGTGTTCAACCTAAAGTACACTACTCACTTTAAACCATAACATAATCTGAGGGTGCATTTTCACAGCAGAAAACTTTTCTAGGAATCAAGGCAGATTTCTGGGGTAAATCTTCTACCATCATCATGTTTGCCTAAAGTATAAAAATGAACTACCAAGATAGAAATGTACCCAGGAATATGCCCCTGTAGACAGGAGGTATTTTTCAGATGGACTGAATAGGTTGAATTTTGTGATGGTCAGCAGATTTTGCACAAGACATTTTTGTTATCCGTCATTTTGACCGACAGGATAAAAACAAAATCCAGTCATAATCTATTTTTACCCGTCATTTTTTTTTATGATATGTTCAATCGTAGTTATTTTTTTTAATTCAATTAAAAAGAATAGTCAATGCAAACAAGCTGAACAGAGAACTATATAACACATGAATTTAAACTATTGCACTTAAAATACAAATAGTTCACCTGCTGTGGCAAGTTTTTCCTGCTCTGCATGGAACTGAAATGCACCCATTTTTGCGTAATCAAATAGCGAGATTGCTGCAGAGGTTAATGTGATGAGGTTTTGGATTTTTTGCCTCAGACAGATTCTCATGAGGGTTTTGATGTTGTTCCGGAGGCTGAATCTGTGTTCTGCTGCCACACTGGAGACTGGAATTAAGCGCCACTTCAGCCAAACTTTTGAAATGAGGGAACGTTTCTCCAATTGAAGTGATGAAGTCGGAAAGACTCTTTGAACGAGGCTTTTCCTGACCTGCAAGCTATCACTGAAGGCACGACACCGGGCTCCTGGGAGCCTCTCCAACCACTCCGTAAAGCCTAGTATATGCATTTTGTTTGCACCCACACACACACATGTTGACAGAGAAGTTTTCATGTTATACTTCTGCGTTGGTGTGTCAGTGTTGCAAACTAATAGCCTACTTTACAGTTGACGTCACAATTTAGCAGTGCAAGTACTGCTGGGTGCTAATGCTAGACAAACAAACTGCATTTACCAATTTAAAAAAAACACACACAGAGCACTTGGACGTCGAACCACTGGCTGGAATGTCACGGTCAAAGTAAAAATGTGTGACTACGAGAGGCTATTGAAAAGGTGCGGAGATGTATTGCATGTGGTAAATGGTATGAACTGAAAAATAAAGGACTCGCTATCCTAACAACACCTGTTAACCTGACAATGCCTGACAGCGGCTGGTCCACAAAGTTACTAATTCCACTGTGAATAAATCTAAGTGGCAAAAGGTCCCTTTGATATAAAAAATATTTGTAGTTTGTGATTTTTGTTACCTGTTGCAGTCGTCAGCCGATTTTCCCGGAGCTTCAGCCCCAAATGTTTTCAGTCTAGCCCCGGATGTTTTAAGTCTGGTGTTTCACTCACCAGCCACAGGCTCACTGCTTTCTTAGGGTGTATTCAGACCAGAAAAGTCCTTTGGTCCTCTTGTTTGATCCGGTCCAAAAGCGGATACTTTTTGTTTTTGTTTGGTGCAGTTCGCATTCACACTGTACTTTTTGCAAGTGGACTATGTTTTGTAACCACATCCACGTGTGTGACGGAAAACATGGAGGTCCTACGTGCTGCATTCCTGCTCTGCATATTTGTGCTTTTATTGGAGCTGCAAAATCATACTGAGTGTCAAGAGCAGCTCATTCAACACAGGTTTCGTGACGCTCTGTTTCAAATTTTGGAACAGCATCGGTGAATGCGTGCAGTAACCCGAAGGAGACGATGTGCTCTGCATGCCCTGACCCACAACATTCTGGCAGCACCGTGGCAAAACAGAAGAGGGAGGATCAGGTATGAATTTACCTTGCTACGGTGGCTTGTTAATCCCAAAAAAGTGCATGTATCCTGGAATTGGTTCGGATCGACACTAGTCTGTATTCACACCTGAAGCGAACCGCAGCAAAGTCCGTTTGGAAGCGGACCAAGAACACCTTAAAAAGTGGGTCTCGGTCTGGTTCTCTGGTCCGCACCAGGATTCGTTTGTGTGTATTCACATCTGCATAAAAGGTCCGGGCCAGCATTCGAAACGATCCCAGGTCCGTTTAAAGTGGCCCAAACAGTGCAGGTCTGAATACACCCTTAATCACACAGAACGGGTGGCTGTGCTCTAATCTGATCAAAGCTGCTGCGCTGACTTGACTTGTCAGGTTACAGTCAGTTATGGCAAGCCATTGGTATAAAAAATAAGACGTTTATTAAAGCCTTATTAACTTATTAACCCCCAAGGTGTATGTTAACCGCTTGCCATATTAGGGCAAGTCAGTATGTCACTCCTGCGGGCACACGGCCCCTCCCCTCTCCTGAGGCTGCTTTGTTCAAGCAATAAACTGCATAGCGTCAGACTGGATTATATATTACATTTAGCAACATTTTTAAGACTAACAGAAACCAATAGATAGAAAAATAGAAAAATTCGTAGAAAAATTCTGAAAAAACAGTTGCAAATCTTCAACTTTTTCAAGAGAGAGACCAAAGGTAAGACATTATCTTTGTAAAATGGAATGATTCACAAAGGCAAACGCTGCCTTATGCATAATTTTCTTCAGCTGTCCTGTTGGTAGCAAACTAGTTATTCTTAAGTACCTCGAATAAGGGAATTCATGAAAAATTGCTGATACAAAAGTAACAAAATAACTTTAAAATTACAGAGCTGGCACAGTAAAAAAAACCAGGAAAAACATTACATTAAATGTTGGCTATAAAATTTGATTTATTTTGTTCTTTTGTGTTAATTTTTTTTAGTTCATAGCTCTGATCATTTCTTTAGGTACCAATGATGGGAGAGGTGATGAGAGGGAGAAGAGGAGAGATAAAGACACAGAGAGACAGCAATAGGCAAAAAGTGTTGGGATTCCAGTAGGCTGGAGAGTGGGTGTGTCTCTCTCCTCTTACCTTTTCTGCAGGGTGGACAGGCAGCAGCTCCAGGTGCTTCCCATTAACCTCATCAGTATCCAGCTTAAAATGGGATCGGATGCTGGAGGCTGGCGCCAGTTGGTTCTCGCTCCTAGCGTGGTATTTGGCCAAAAATTAGTCTAAAGAAATCTTGGTTGAAATACTCCCTATACCAGTTCCAGTGCTCACCGTTTGCTCTCCTTGCAGATCATTTTTGGAAATCCTGTGACCTCTCGCCGAGTACCTTTGCAAGAACATCCCCCTCAGTCTGGGTTCCTCCCTGGTCAGCCTCTGCACCGCTTCCCCACTGGTACTCTTCACCATATCCACTCTCTCCACCGTCGCCTCTCCCAGCTGCTTGCCTGTCCGCCCTGGAGACAATAATACTGATTACTGTGAATCTACCTCCTCCGTCGTCGCTCCCTGTCATCCTCCGGACTCCATCCATCGCCAGCCAGCCACTGCTCACGGATTCCACTTACCCTTCTCTTTACCTTTGCCTTCCAGAAACCCAGTAAGATCCTCCTTAGTATTTTTCCTGTTTTCACAGTTACGCCAAGACATCTCTAACCTTTACGTGTTCCCTCTCCTAGCCCAACGCTAATTTCCTGGTTCCTCCCGAGACGACCCTCCGGTTCCCTTCGCACTCCTTTTAATAAATAATTTCCTCACCACAACTTGGTGTTTTGCTGACTGGAGTTGTTACCTATAAGAGTCATAAAACCCGAACATGACAAATAGTGTATGTGTACTGTGTTTGTTGTCAAGAATTATTGTGTTTTATACATTTATTAAGCCATTTTCTTTTCTCATTTTATTATTTGTTTCTCATAACTTTCTCCGACATCTGATCTGAGTATCTAGAGTCCAATTTGAACAACCCCCAACAGCAGTGCTTAGTTTCTTCACGTTTAAACATCTTTAAGAGACGAAACTACAACTTTGTGAAGATCGGAGCAACTCAGACCCATAGGCACCCATGCAAAATGTGCACTTGTTAGTCTAGGGCTACTTTCCAGAATGCATTGCGATGTTACGTTACAATCTATTTTTAGCTACTGTAAAATGCGCTATTCTCCGCCAGGGCAGCAAGGGGTGTAGACCTTTTCTGGCGGGTCTCCCTACCATTGCAGTGACGTCTGTGGTCAACGACAGTTTATTTACTTCAGTTTGTAAATCCACATCCACTCAGGGAGCAATGGCAGAAAGAGAGCAAGATTTGATTGAGCTGGAAAGCTTTTAGCTAGAAGTGCAGCTCATAGAATACTCTGAAAACGCATGTAAACAAACACAGCGGTCTGTTTTGTTGTGCTCTACACCACCTGGTGTTCAAAATTGCCAAAAGACCATATTAGATAAACTGACCTTGCAATATAAACCATCTAGTGCCCAAAAGCTGCATTGACTACATCGACGATAGAGCACCATCTGGTGAAATTTTCTTGGGCTGATGTTGGGCTGACCAAACACATACGAGCGCTCTCCATTGCGTTCGATGGATAGTTGGGCTCTACTCCATCTGTCCTTGTGTGCCTTTCGGAGAGCCCTTGCATCGATGGATAATGGTGCTGCACGTCTCCGGACCTCCGCAGACAGGGAAGCATAAACTAGGCTCTCATGTGAATCCTTTTTCATTACTTTAGTTACCTGTACTCCATGCATAATGTTGAAATTGTCTGCTCATTTGCAGCAGGTGTGAATACAAATCTTTCAAAATGGCACAAGGCCTTCAATCTTTTCCATTAACATTTTCTTTAAACGGTCAAATATGGAAAATATTAGGTTAACGCAACTCCTGGATTGGAGGCAGCTAAACAATTCATACTGGCTGTTATAATGCGAAGCAGGAAGGACCCAAATGGAGATAATCTTATATTGAGAAAATTCAATATAATGGATTGCACAGCGGTTACTTACAACAAGAATGAGACATAACTGTCAGGGAAAGAAAGACGGATAAACCACCAAGGTATGACCAAACGTGATCTGCTTAAATACTGACGGTACTGTGTGAAATGACAAAGGAAACAAAGAGAGACTGAAGGAGACCAGATGCAGGTGGGTGAGTGAGTGAGCAGAGGGAGATTGAGGATGGAATGCAGCTTGGCGGGGAAGCAGAATGGCAGGGAGGAAACAGAGAGAAAAAAATAAAGAGTGAAAAGTAAACAGGTCTGATCAAAGTGTTGGACAACACCTGTGATTACTGGACCAAAACACAGACCTCAAGCAGATATGAGTGATAATCACACAATGCAATCTTAGTTTCGACAGGAAGAGGAGTTGTGAACGACCAAACCCCAAAGAAACTAGATGCTGCCCTGAACTCAGGCATGTGAGTCCGCTAGGCTTGCACCGGGAGAGAAATCAGGTCTTTAAACTTCCATCCTCGCTGGCGAGATGAGGTACGCGAGTTTCTGGAAGAAACTCAGTGCATCCAAAAGACTTTTACAGCCTGCTAATCGTTGATTGGGTAAACTGTATCCGGCCGATAGAATAAGTCCTGAAACCGTCTTTTTCAAACCCTGCAGAAAGAATCTTTAAATTACAGGCTCCACCAGGGAGGGAGAGAGAGAGAGCCTCACACACTGCTGCATGCTGCACAAGCAATGCTGCTCACCCGAGCTGCTGAGCTGAAGGCTAGCCGTGAAAAGGGACTGGGACTGAGCCGAGCTGAACCGAGCTGGACTAACCGAACGACCCGAGTTATGGGACCTCGAAGCCTCACTGCTAGCCTTGACCACATCCAGCTGCTGCTAACTGACTAGCTAAGCGCTGGTTTCTCTGCTTTATCACTGGCTTTTCCAGACAACGAACCCACCCTTCAATGGAGATCTAAGAATCGTTCAAGTAAGGTTGTGTCTGGGCAGAGATAAATTAGCTTAGGATAAAAAAAATTTTAAGGATTGTTTTGATTGTCTGTTTCTTTGTGTTTTGGCTGAATTTGTAAGATTTCATTCTTCAATTGTTTGGGAATAAACAGTGTTATCAAAGGTTTTTGACTGACAGAAAGAGTTGTTTTGATTCATGCAAAATGAGTTAATCAATCCGACCAGTTTTCCTTTGTTTTTTTATGCTAAGCTGAAACAGAGTGGGCTTAAGCTGCACTACATATATTAGCTCCGCACGTTTGTTCTGATTAGTGTGGCCTGCCTTTTGCAGACCGCTAGCACTCATAAACAATAAAGATTGCTACCTAGGGTATTGAAAATACAGCTCGGCTTTAAAATAGACAGTTTAAATACAGAAAACTAATCATATATATCGTTTTTGAAACTGCTGTCTTAGTATGTCAAAATACTAAATTAGATGAATCATTGCGGTGACTGATCCATAAAATAGAATAAATTCTCCAAAGGTTATTGATTTCTAATTCAGCAAAATATTTAATTAAACATTACTTCCTCCAATGAATGTTTTTGTCTTCATGTCTTCTTTGCTTTGTGAATTGGTTGTTTGAACACAAACCATAAGGTCCTAAATAGTCATAAACTAATTACATTTAGTTTAAAACTAACTTAGCTTCACTTCCAAACTCTTCAATACAAGCCTTGGTCTTCAAGCATACATATTCATACTGAACTGTGACATCCCAATCAATTTATTTGTTATTGTTTCTACTTCTTTGCATATTTATACATTTTACTGTTTTACGTTTGGTAGTTAGTTGTATTTTTCATTCTTCTTTTACTTAGTAGTTTAGTTGTGTATTACTAGCTTAGTGAGTTTGTTGATTAAAGCATTTTTACTGGAAAGTCGAATTCTTTTTGTAATAAACTTGTACTTTAGAAAGTCGTTGTTTGTTATTATTCCACATACATGTGTAGTAACTTGCTGTTCAAGGAACACCGGGAACCTATTCCTTCATCCATTCTTTAATTACCTCACCCCTATCAGGCATGTAATCATAAACATTAACTGAGACTGAACTATTTGGCTATTATTTTCCTGGATCCCAAGATGGTGCCCCACACTTGGTAATTCTGACATAAATATATGACTCTTATTAATAATTTCCCTAAGCAATTACTCACAATTATTGATAGCCAAAACATAGCTATCTGTGTCACAACAAAAGAATAGTCCTAAATGCATAAATAAGAAAATTAGAGCAAAGGAATGGTGAAAAATAAGATCTAAGTAAACTAGAAACAACACCTAAGGGTAACAGAAAAACTAGTAGAAAAACATGGAAAGAGAAAAAATAAGATCTAAACACTAAGCAGAACTCAAATAGCAAAACAATAATCCTAATACGAGAAATAAAGTAAAACAGAACTAATACAGAGGAAAATGATGGGAAATGAAAATGACTAATAAGATTATTTTTTTTAAACACAAAGAAACTAAAACACTGAATGGATCCTAACACTGGCTGAGTCATTCCTGGCTTTAACTCCTGCAGAGGGCATATTTTCTGTTAAATTGAAATTATACAACAGTAGTAATTATTGCACACACATTACACCAAGTCAGTCATATTTAGTGCCACGGTGTTCACAGTGTTAAAATCTTAATACATGACTGAAAATCAACTAGAATTGCTTGAAATTTTGATTCAATGTACTGAATGAAGTGTGGATACTCTTGCTAAATACTGTCTTCTTTACGCCCTCACACATGAACACGCACATATACACACTCACCCTCATACTCAAACACCTCACACACTGGAGACTCCAGCAGTTTTTTTAATGTTTTATTTATTTATATACACTCTGTTAATATATATTATTCTAATTTATATCTGCATTTTTTTTATCATCATTTTGTTGCCATTACCCATGGACATCTTTTAGGAGTGTCATAATATCTATGGCACCATTAAATGTTTTAATTTTTAACTTCATGGGGCGCCCCAACGTGGGGCAGGGGTGGGGTGCTGGGATGTTGGCGGTGGGGGATTGGCCCAGGGTGGTGGTGGTGCGTGGCGGCCGGCCACAGCCCCTGCGGTGCAGGGGGCCCCTCGTCGGCCGGTCCCTTGTCGGGTCCCTGCTGGGGGGTGGGGCGCCCCTGGGCCCCGGCTCTCCCGGTCCATGGACTGGCCCGCCCTGGCACGGCTGGTTGCCGGCAGGGTCCGCCTGGGGCTCTGGGGGTCCTTTGGACGTCTTGTTCCGATCTCCTTCATGTCTGCATCGATTCCTGGAAGACGGATTGATGCCTGCTCACACCAGCTATCGAACACTCTTACGGAGAAACCTTATATGCACCAGCATGCTCACACACACACATAGATGTGGGGTCTCTGTTGTTTACAGATATATTCTTGGGCTGAGGTTATCATTACTAGGTTACTATTACTTACAACTCACCCTCTCTCATGACTTTTTGTTTCCTACCTCTCTTCTTCATCTTCTTTCTTTCTTCCCCTTAATTTTCCGTCTCTGTGTCCAGAACATCAGGAAATAAAACCCCCAGCAATTCATAATAAAGATTTTTCACACATATCAAGTGGAGTACTATAGCAAAAGCTGTACTGCTCCGGTTGTGAAAGTAAATCTGTTGGGCTTCAACTTGGTACTCAGACACCAATTCTGAGCTCCACACTGCCAAACAGGATACGTAAAAAAAATAAAATAAATAAAGCATTTGTAGTCCTTAATAAAGCGGCCTTTTGCTATTTTAACCTGTAGCAACTGTAATTCCCATTCAGACAACTTCTTCTTCTGGCAGTGTTCCTGAGGAGTCTTAGCCTTCTGCTCAAGACAAAATTCATGTGCTGCAAATGTCTTTTTTTCCCATCAAATATTTATAGTGGAGTTTAAGTAAGGTAACTATGATGGTTACTCCAATGTTATTTAGACAAAAAGAGAAAAGAAAAAGAAGAAAAAAAAATTTGCCCTACGGGGACAAATAAAATTGTTCTGAATCTGAATCTTTAGGGAATTCATCCATAAAATTAAAATGCTTTCCAGCTTTTATAATCCAAGGTACAAATGAAAACAATCACACCACTCCAGGATTGTGTATCATTAACCAATTGCAAGTATAAAAGAAGCTGAAATACATTTGCAGAGGACCCCCTCACTCTCTTTATATTATGCAATGTCAGCATAACTCTGTAACCAAAGATATTTAAACTAAAACTGGGAACAGTAATGAATGTAAACATTATAAATAATTGCTTTCAAAAAAAAACTTCCAAAGAAAAAAGGGAATTACACTTTAAAATGTTTGCTCATTCTGGGTCAAAGATCAAAACAAAAAAAGTATTTGTAGTGACCTTTTAATAAACACTACTTTAGTGTATTTCACAAACATTTTAAACATCACTCCTTTGTCAGAGAGAGTAGACTTCTGCAAGAAAGATCAATGATGGAAGCTGAAAGGCAACATCATATTTTTAAATGAAAGACATTCATGACCATTTACAGCAGATCATCTTTGACATGGTTAATGTGGTTATATAATTGCACGATGATGTCCCTCAGGGATGATTTTCTGAACAACCCATCTGCCAGGGGAGTTGGGCCATCTGACAGCTGTTAATGACTGTAATTAGCATAAAAACATGCAAAATAAAGATTTGCCTTGCATGCGTTGACCATAATATTAATAAAACAATGATTCCTGCTGTACAGCTACACTACCAGAACTAATTTACAATTTTCTTTCGCAATCTGTACTTAGAAATATCGAGCAAGAGTAGCATGAGACTAAATATCAGGTGGAATTAAGATTGCTCCTTTAAAACAACATCAAAAGGTAATTACTGCTAAGTGGGGTCATCCACATCTCTTGTGAAGATATTATGAAAATTCTATAGCTCTATAATCATGCAGCTTTAGACACAAACATGTATAATGACTCCGAAATTAGTATTTTGGAGATTTAAATAATTCAGTAAAAGGATTTGCTATCTCAGAGCTTTGCGTACTGTTGATTTGTGTACTTAGTGTGCAGATTCGAACCTGAGTTGGACTGTTTCACACTTTTGCTCACAAAAGGGAAGTTTGAGAGTAAAATAAACCTTATCTATTCCAACAACGCTAACAGTGAGAAATATTCTGACAGAAACATGGACAGCATTGTCTTTCTGGGAGATTTGAGAAACTAAACCCACTGAACTGAAGATAAGAGCCCTTACGTTTTAATATCAGAAAAATAAACTTATGGGAACAATGCTGGGAAACAGTATTTACCCCTTGATAAATTTCTTTAATTTCTTTTAAAATACAAAACCTTTAGATCGCCTAACAAGTGAGTCATTTTAAATATTTTAAAGTTTCATGCATTAAAACAATTGAATGTGACAAAAAATGAATGTACATTGTTTAAAAATGGTTAGTTTAGGGAGTTTTCTATGAAACACTTTACTACTACATTTACCGTCCCTTAGGAAAAGCTGACCAGTTGCTGAGCTCACAGAGCCCATATCATCCCTCCCTATTTAACTTCCGGTGCTATTTCCGGTTAGCGAAAATGGCGGATTGCAATGCCATCAGATCAAATAAAATTTTATTAATAAATCGCTTTTCATACAAACATTGCAGCTCAAAGTGCTTTACAGATTAAAAAGACACCACATAAACCAGTGGTCCCCAACCCCCGGGCCGCGGACCGGTACCGGGCCGTGGGTCATGTGGTACTGGGCCGCGGGCCACACATAGAGAATAAATAACTTCCAGTATTGCCGTTTTATTTATTATCTGAGGGTGACCGCTTTTTTATTTTGAAAAATAACCGGATATCCCCGTTACATAGTTCAGTCTTGACAGTAATCCCACAAGGTAGCAAGATGGATAGAAAACAAACGTTTCTTTGGAAAGGGGAAAAGGCCCAAGGCTCTCACTGATTCAGCGTTGTGGTGAGTTAGATTTTTCATGCACTTTGTTTTTGTGGTACATCTTGAATTATTAAAGGTATGTTTACATGTTACCATGGCGACCAGAGATCGTTAGGGGGCGGAGTGTTACTCGTGTCATGTTGTCTGCTCGATGTTTGGAGGACGCTGTTAATAAAGCTGCGAATACACATTGGATTTACATCTATTGTTATAATTTAAAAAATAACCCGTTTTTATACGGTCCGTTATCAGTTATCCGCCACACCTTAAAGGCCGGTCCGTGAAAATAGTGTCTGATATTAAACCGGTCCGTGGCGAAAAAAAGGTTGGGGACCACTGACATAAAGCACATTCTCATTCCTCCCCCACAGATTTAAAAGCATGATCACAATTATACTCTCCTCCCCCAAACCCAACCCCCATGCGCACACACAATCAAGAGCAACAATAAAAAGGACATTGGGCCATTTACAGATGAGCCAGGTAAGGTAAGGTAATGCCATTAAAGGAGCCATCTGCAACGGCAGCAGCCAAAGCACTGACACAGGGGGCACAGCGGAGGCAAGGGCGAGACCCCCACCTCCATGCAAGTGCTACCTGGAGAGCACCCATGCAGCCCCAGCCCACCACCGCTCCCAAGGCAGAGGGCTCCCACAGAGGAAACACTGGAAGGACCTAAAAATAACAGGTTAAAATATGAAAATAAACAGTGAATGAATATAATAAGACTCAGTAGCAAAACATTGATCAAGTATAAGTAAGTAAAACATGCAGAGCCATTAAACAAACTATAATAAATAATAATCATTTAAAAGCCAGGCTAAAAAGGTGAGTCTTGAGCCTGGTCTTAAAAACATGAAGGTTCTCTGTGGCCATGAGGTCCTCCAGCAGCCTGTTTCCGAAGTGAGGGCCATAGTACTGGAAAGACGCCTCACCATGAGTGTGTGTCCTGACTTTAGGGATGACAAGGAGACTGCTGCCAGAGGAGCGTAGAGACCACAAAGGTTCATACTGTATGGTAAAAACAGTTCTGAAAGATGAGAAGGCCCAAGACTATTAATACATTTACCAGCGTTTCCTCTGGTAAAGACACATTTTCTAAAATGCATTAGAAGCACGGTTAAAATTTTTGTCAGTGGTGGAAAAAATAATTTTCTGATTATTTTAATGATCTGAAATGATTTTGGAAAAGTATGCATTTCTTGAATTTCTTACTGTGTTATTGTATCCTTTGAGAAGTTCTGTGTATATTTGATGGTTTATGGTGATTTTACTTTTCCTCCATATTCTCTCTGCCACTCAACAATTTCTCTTTGTTTTTTGAGGTCTGCCTTTCTCCATGGCAATGCAAGTTTTGAGGGTGCACTTTTATCTTTTATTAGAACAAGCAGGTCGAGAGCGGACTGAAGCAACTTCAAGAAAACCTGCAACCACTTCAGGGGTTAGATGATGTTTCTGACAGTTCTCACAGAGGTCGCCCGCTGGATAAAAGTGATGTTGTTAAAAAACACACAGTAGTGGTCAGAGAGAGCCAAGTCAACAACAGAAGACACACTGGTGGACACGCCAAATGTGATGACCAAGTCAAGGGTGTGTCCTCTGCTGTGGGTCGGCTGCATTACATGTTGACCAAAATCCATATAATTCAAAACATTTAAAAAATCTGTTGATAGAGGATTGAAAAGGTTATCCTCATGTATTTTTTAAATCACCAGCAAAAAATATTTTTTCAAATGAGTTGTGCAGGATTGATAAAAACTCTGAAAATTCTTGAATAAAAGGTGTGCTCTTTTTAGGAGCCCTGTAAACTGTGATGCATAAAATCTGTGTACTAAAAACAGTTGCAGTATATTCAAAAGTGCTATAATGATCAAATAAAGCAGATTTGGCAGAAAGCGTTGATGAATTTTCAAAAGCAGTACCACCTGCCCTTAAGGTATTTCAAAATTTGGTGGGGAGGCCTCCATAAGAACAACAAGGGCATCTGCTCTCAGCCATGTTTCCGTTGAAAATAAACAAGATTATGGTCTAAAATCAAATAATTGATAATACAAGTGTTGTTCAGCAGAGAGCGAATATTTAAAAGAGCCATATTAATAGTGACTGTAGATGGAGTGACAGTATGATTTAGGGAAAGTGGGACTTTTGGTAAGTCTTTGAGATTATTGGGGTTACATTTGTTGGGTTTATGATTTTTAGTCCGTTCTCTGCTGATAATGACAGGTATGAATGAGGTAGGGCAAGTCCAATATGTGAGTTACTGTTAAAATCAGAGCTGCGTTCATAGAAGCAAGGATCAGCAAGACATCAAGATGTGGCGGAGGGGGCAGAGAGGGCAGGGGCAGCTGGGGGCAGTGTGGTAGACAGGAGTGGGGTGGGCATTGCCAGGATGAAGGTGCACTGTCTGTTCAGGTGAAGCCCATCTGCTTGAAAAGACAGAGAGAGGGCTCCTCTCATTTTCACATTCCCTTACGATGGAGTCACTGAGGATGAATGTGGTGGGGGTGGGTCTGCATGTTGTTGACTTTGGCCAGAGGTTCTTTGACCTTCTCGGATTTGCTGTATGCCAGGCTGAAAAGCATCCCCAGGACTGAAGAGATGTGTCTTCAGTGCTGTGGGCTCATTCCGTGGGTTCGGGGGGGAATGGAGCACTCCTTGGCGAGTTCCAGCTGCTGTCTGGGGTTTGGCGCGACGTGGAGGGCTGTGGGAGTGGGACTGCTTCACCGTATGCTGGGAGGAGTTTAACATGATTAACTGATTCGAAAACTATTACTATCTAAAATGTAAGCTACCCTAATATTAGCTCTTCAGGGAATCAAATAATTATTTAAAACATTGGGTATCTGACAGAGGCCATATTGTTATGCTAACACTGAAGAGTTTCGCCATCAGCATATGACTGCCGCTGATCTAAAGCAACATTGGCGATGAGTGAAGCAAATAAGAGCAACTCATCCTCAAATAACTTTATAAATGAGTGTCTAATAGTGCTGTCTACATGTCTGGATATTATTTTTGGTATTATAGTACATTTTAGTAAAATAATACATTTTCTATGAAAACCGTCAGTGTGGCCCTCTCTTCAGGTTAAAACTTTCTACTGCACTTGAATTTGAATGAGGCATTGATATTCACTCTGCTGTAATGACTCACGCCATCCGGTGATGGCTGACAACATCCATTCTGCCACTGTGGGGTATAAAACATGCATAGTCTCACCACGCCTCAGTCGTGAGTTGGAGTTGGAATAGCAAGGTGGTGTTGACCTGCCCAGCCCCCCACCAACACTCCATAACGTAAGGGCCCCTTAGCTTAAGGTCACAAACTGATGGCTGGACATTTTCATTTTCTGATTTAGAGCAGAATTCATGATTTTATAATTTAAAACAAGTCTTTCATGTTGTGAAGGTGCAGAACTGCTCCAGGGATTCTACTTCTATACTGTTTGATGGTTGGTATATTTAGGTTCTTTTTCTGAGATGCTGTTATCATATGTGAGGTGTAACAGGGACGTAAACCAGAAAGTTTCTGTTGCGTCTTGTTCCAAGAGATATTTTCCCCAAATGTGTTGGGGATCATCAAGATTTTTATAAAATGTATAATGATGCTTTTTGTTCTTTTTGGTCGGTCGTGGTTTTAGCCTTGGAACTCTCGCATGGATGCTGTTTTTTGTCCTGTCTCTTCTTGCTGGATCAAAAATACCTTAACTGAGGCCAGTACCAAAGAGAACTCACCCATCAGTCATTAATGACAATAAAACCTGTTGCCCAGACATTCGACATCATGAAGGTCCTGAAGAGACTCCTGTTGCCCCACCTGAATAAGAAAACAAGAACGTATCAGGACCCACTGCAGTTTGCTTATCACTGTGGAGTTGGAGTTGAAGATGCCAACATCCACCTGCTTCAACCAACCCACTGTCATCTGGACAAAGCAGGCAGCAATGTGAGGATCATGTTCTTTGATTTCTCCAGTGCATTTAATACAATCCAGCCTGATTTTCTTTGTCAGAAACTCCTGAAGAGACTGGTGGAGCCCTCAACAATCGCCTGGACATAACAAAAAACAGACCACAGTTTCCGAAACTGAAAGATTGTGTGTCAAACCAGGTGGTCAGCAGCACAGGAGCACCAAAGGGGACCGTACTCTCACCATTCCTTTTCACTCTGTACACCTCAGACTTCCAGGACAAATCAGAGACCTGTCATCTGCAGAAATACTCAGATTACTCTGCAATTGTTGGGTGTATCAGAGATGAACAAGAAGCTGAATACAGAGAGCTGGTGGACCGCTTTGTGACATGGGGTGGAAACAATCGTCTTACCTTGAATGTGAACAAAACAAAGGAGATGACTGTAGGTTTCAGAAGAAACGGGGATAAGTCAAACACTGTTACCATCATGGGTGAAGAAGTGGATGTGGTTGAGGAGTATAAATACTTCGGAGTTCTGGACAACAGACTGGACTGGAGGCACAACAGTGAAGCTGTCTGCAAGAAGAGACAGAGCAGACTGTACTTCTTGAGGAAGCTTAGGTCCTTCAAGGTTTGCAGCAATATGCTGCAAATCTTCTACAAGTCTGTTGTGGAGAGCGTAATCTCTTCAGCCATCATCTGTTGCTGTCATCAGAGCCATGGATTTAAATAGGCTAAACAACCTGATAAAGAAGGCTGGTTCAGTTCTGGGGACACCTGTGGAACATCTGGAGATGATGATGCAAAGAAGGATTCTTCATAAAATCAAAAAGATTATGGACAACCCTGAGCATCCTCTTCATGAGATTATCCTGTAACAACAGAGTGTCTTCAGTCGGAGGCTTCTTCAGTTTCACTGCAACAGAGACTGCTACAGGAAATCTTTCCTGCACACAGCCATCATTATCTACAACAATTCCTTAAATAATTTATTGTATTAGTGTCACGTGGGTGTGTGGAGAATGGACCCAAACGCACTCGCTGAAGGAAGGTGGAGGATGTTTATTATAGTGAGGAGGTGGTGGTGATGATGATGATGATGATGATGATGATGATGATGATGATGATGATGATGATGATGATGGCAGGAACAGAAACACTGGACATCGGGCAGGGAAGGAAGACAGCAGGAAGACGACACACCATGGGGATAGACAATTGCTACTGACAACTAAGGAGGGAGGATGATCCGGCCGGGAGTGAAAGGAAGTGAGGGGTCTTAAAGGCAGGAGGTGAGTAGGATCGGGTGTGGATGATGAGACAGACAGGTGAAGACAATCAGGCAGGAATAGGGCAGCGTGACAATTAGCTACAACAAAACACTAAATTTCCCTCTGGGATCAATAAAGTATTTTGAATTGAATTGAGTATTGGATTTTTTTACCTGCAATCACTTATATCTATGTTTGAGTCCATCACTACTTTTACCCTTTAGATTATCAAAATTCCTGTTCAACAGTAAACAGGTTTATCTCTGCTTTCTCCTTGCAGTTTGTTTTCTTTTCAAGGTGCATTCTGGTTAAATTAATGAAGTTTGGAATAGGACTCTAGAAAAAAAGATACCAACTTCACCCTGTAGTACAAACAGATTTCTGAACATGCAAATAGTGCCCCATGCCCAAGGGCGTCAGTTTGTTTTGAGAATTGGTGGGGACAATATAATTACACTTGAGTGGAATTGAAATATTGCCGGGGACAATTTTTAAATAGCCTATGCTATGCATATTTGAGTATTCTTCAGTTTGACGTTTCACTACAGTATGCAACCATAGTGTATTGACAGTTATTAAAAATCATTCAATTATTCAATAAAGCTGAAAGCCAGATATTTTTTTAATGACATTAAAACCCACCATTAGGTTGTAGGCTAGGAAGAATCATTAATAACCATATGATAGCAAACCTAACACAAAAGATGCTTGTTATATTATTTGTGGCGGATATAGTCAAATTAGCGATCAGATTTTCAGAGAAATATATTCATCTTATATCAGGCTCCATTCTCTGGTCAACTCCACACTCCCACAGCCAAGCTGTCCGTGAACTACCGGATTCATTGATTTAAAAAAAAGTTAAGCTGAAGTTGGTGTCCCACCATGTCGAAAAGAAAAAACGCATTCATGAACATAATGATATATCAGCTTGTAGTGAAAACAATGAAAAACAATACTATAAGATATGAACTAAGAACCCATGGGCTTTCTAACAATATTATTTTAAGCTTAAAAACAATCCTCAAGTCATCAACACAAAATAAAGGGAGAACGGCTAACATTGCACCATAAGTGAGCTCTACCAATTAACATGAAAAACAAATCTGCACCTGATGTTAGCCTTTTTGATTATGATTAATTTCTGATGATCATATGGTTGTATTAATAATTCCCTGTCAGTTTGAGAGAAGAACATAGCTTTATCCTTCCTTTCAATTGTCACTTATCTCTTGTGGCTACTGGTCATAATGATGTTAGCTTAAAATGCTGAACTGTAGCTATGTTTACTCCAAACATGCACCGACATTAAAATATAACCTTCTTTTGTTGTTAAATAAGATATATTATTGCTTACCTCTTGGAGCTAAAGAAGAATGACGGATTCATGAGCAGTGTGGGCCACTTTATTGTAATTGCTGACAGCTGCTTCAGTATGATTCAATATGAAGCAGTGGCTGTAAAACCGATTACCCAGCATGCCGCGAGTGCGTTTTTTCAGAAATGGTACAAATTAATCTAATTTGATTACTGTTTTATTTTTATTTAAAGCTAAATTATAAATAATTAGATGCAACATTTAAAAAGTATATTAATAGACTATCTGTTAGGAGCAGACGTAGGTATTAGATCTATGCTGGTATAAAAAAAACAAAAAAACATCCTCATCTGCAGGCTTTTTTGAAAGTAGGGATGGGACACAGCTGCCAATCACAAATTTTGCCGGGGACACTTCAGAAAACTGCTAAGCAGTACCAATTTTAGATTTAGATCCAGTTATTTGCTCACTTATTTATATTGTGTCATGTTTGCTACAAGGGCGTTGAATTAGCATGGACGGAAGGAACATGTCCCCACCAATATCCAGCGATTATTGAATTGTCCCCACCAATAATTTGATCTCCTCGAGAAAAGAAAAACAAACTCGATAGAAAGCAAAAAAGAGAAAGAAATATACCGATCTGTCAACGTCTCATTTACCTAGAGGTGCAGAAAGAGTTTAATTACGTTTTCTACTGCAGTCCTACCCATAACATATATGGCCAATGTGATTGGCTGTGCCTTTCCCTGCTGTCAGGTGAGACTATGCAGCTATGTCTGGTTGTTAGTAGCACTAAAACTGGAAGGAAAACTTTCCAGTCCGCCAAGAGGACTCAGGTGCAACCTGGGTGACACATGAGTGTCAAAAGCGAGTAAGGATGGCAGCAAAAAAGAAGAATTTGGACATGAGGAACTATTTTTCAAAGAAACCTGTAGGTCACTTAAAGTCAAGTTCGCTAATGAAATGTGTCTGTCATAATAACGTTACTGGCAATGCTACGCTTTGGCGCACATCATACAGTCTCAAATTGTATGTAACTATGAATTACGTGGTTTGGAAACTAACTGCACAACAAGCTGCCCACTATTAGTTATGTTACACCATGGATCTAAGGATGGCGCAGGTCTGTGCAGGTCTTCCCCCAGGGAGCAAGGTGTGCATGCACTCTGTGATTTCTGTCATACTTTTAAGCCCATTTTTCAGTCATGCAACAATTTTTGAGATCGGTTCGTCTTCATAGCTGCATAAAAATACATTTGTTTCCCCTATAGTTTCTGCTTGCATATCTAATTTCCCTCTCATATGTTTTAAATACAAAATAATTGCAGTAATTGAAGTATACAGTTTACGGTTGCATAGTCCTGCACTGGTCCAATTTTACTAACCATGCATTAAGATTATTTTTTAACCCGACCCTACGGTGGCCCTGAAAGGTCACAACACGCAACTTAAGAAAACACATGCAAAAAGACAAAACACAAGCAAATTGAGAAAACGTTTTCATAAATTTGACAACACGTGTGCAGCATTTAAAAAACGACACAACACATTACAAAAATGCGCTGCAAATAGACCACAACACAACGGAAGTGAAGTGTTTCCAGGAGACACCTAAATGTGATGCACACGGCCGGACATACTTGTTGTTGACACGGATTTCGAGTCACAGCTCAGTCACCGTCTCTGTTTGTCAGTGGTGTTGGAAAACAAGATAAAACGTAATTGTTTTTTATTTATTTTAACATTGTGATCGCATGATTCAGCCTATTGCAGGGATCTGCTGCTAAACTATCGTTAGCCTTTAGCCGTGTCAACAACAAGCATGTCCGGCCATGTGCATCACATTTAAGTGTCTCCTGGAAACACTTCACTTCCGTTGTGTTGTGGTCTATTTGCAGCGCATTTTTGTAATGTGTTGTGTCGTTTTTTAAATGCTGCACACGTGTTGTCAAATTTATGAAAATGTTTTCTCAATTTGCTTGTATTTTGTCTTTTTGCATGTGTTTTCTTAAGTTGCGTGCTGTGACCTGTCAGGGGCACCGTACGACCATTTACCCACAGTTATCTCCAGATCAAATCCCGACCCAACCGCCGGTTGATTTTAAACCGTCATTGGTCTGTGTCCGCCGCACCGCAGCTATGCG
Organism: Valencia hispanica; assembly: GCA_963556495.2. NCBI lineage: Eukaryota > Metazoa > Chordata > Actinopteri > Cyprinodontiformes > Valenciidae > Valencia > Valencia hispanica. Next base: position 33,917,554 of record OY747707.1, on the reverse strand, counting down.
CTCCAGTCGCTCCAGTCGCTCCATAACTCTCCATGGTGCTGTCAGCTGAGCTCTCAGATAACGATGCTTTGAATACGTGTCTAGGTCTGAGATGAAAATCAGTCAGATGCTCTCATAGGAAGCTTTTTTTTGATCGATTCAGCTACCTGAACTCTGTGAGTAAAGTTAAAAATGTCTGCGCGTCTGCAACAAGTGGTCAGGGATGTGAATTGTAAACTGCTTGTGTTTAAAATAAATAAATAAATAAATAAATAAATAAAAATAACATGACCCAGTATTACAATAAATGATTTCCCTTTTTATTTCTCTGGAATGTTGCACAGCTGATTCTTATTTTATGCAAAACTGTAGTCAAGTTACAGTTGAAGTTTCTGCGCACAGAACGGCGAAGGGGAATGTGTTTGTTTTGTTTGTTGCGCATTCTCCTGGGGCGAACATATTATTAATTTAGTCAACATTATTCTTTGTGCATGGTCTTTCCCAGACAACAGTCTAATGATGGTTTTCAGGGCCGTTTGAAAAACAAAATAAAACACAAAGGGCTTTCAATTTTTACACCGGTTATTACACCACAGTGTATAATATAATAAAACGTCAGAAGGATACCTATATATGAATGATTATTTATTGTCCCCAACCCATCTTCAAACCACACTCATGTTTATGGTTATTGTCCCCAGCAATTTTAAAAACAAACCTAAGCCCTTGGTTTGCTATAACCTCAGAGTAATCAAGTCTATTCAGATTTCTCATCCTGACTCACCCAGATTTTTAATGTGAAGTAACAGATCAAAAATGAAAGCCTGCATGATATAACTATTAAACTAATAGAAATGTTTTCATTTTAAATTCCTAAGAGAAATATTTATTAGAGCAAATACCAGCACAAGACCACAGAAACAGGCATGCACGGCGTCTCCTTCGTTGGCCAAAGGCGCCACAGCCTTTCGTGACGTAAGAGCAACCGTCCCTTTAAAGCAGTTGGATGAAACCTCTGCACTATTAATCCTACTGGAGTCTGCACTGTGTGGACGGATTACAATCAACTCTAATGCACTTGAAGATGACAGAATTCCCAGAAACAGTAATTCAGTAAAATCCCGATTCAATTTAAACTGGCATGATATACTTTTTAACAGAAATGTATGGTTCCTCAGCAGAAGCTGTTCAGGTCTGTGCGCGCTGAACACAGGAGGAGTGATGCATTGAGGTAACAGGTGGCACACTTTGTTTCTTCTTGGAACGTTTTTCTTTTTTTGTCGTCGCCAGTGGAGGTATGTGCGTTTTGAACACATGAGGTTCTGCAAGAAAAATCAGCGCAGGGGAAAACCCAAGAAAGCCACTGCTTTTTAAAACTTTCCTCGTATGAAATGAGTTGCACGGTTGTTTTACACAGACTTTGTATCCAAAGCCCCCCAAAGCAAAGACAGAGTTAGATGAATGGACCGCAGGATGTTTTCTGGTCAGGTTGCTCTGAATTACAGCTTCAACCAGAGCGATGACCGGGAGCCGGGGGACGCGTCGGCGGGCGCGGCGAAGCTCTCCCCGGCGGGCTTCGTCGTGCTTTCCGTCGTCCTGGGCTTCATAATGACTTTCGGCTTCCTGAACAACTTCATAGTCCTGCTGCTGTTCTGCAAATTCAAGAAGCTGCGCACGCCGGTGAACATGCTGCTGCTGAACATCAGCATCAGCGACATGCTGGTCTGTTTGTTTGGCACCACGCTCAGCTTCGCCTCCAGCATCCGGGGAAAGTGGCTGCTGGGCCGCGGCGGCTGCAGCTGGTACGGCTTCATCAACTCCTGCTTCGGTACGTTTCTTCCATTGTTCTCACGTAATAAATCTCCAGCAACGCATGTCCAACTCAAACTCGGTGATTTAACTTTTGATTTGAGTGTAACTTTTATTCATAAAACAAACAAGTGTCTAAGCAGAGGCTCTGCAGACATAATGGCTACATGTGGACACATCTAAATTGAAAGTGTTAATGTAACATATAGCAGATGACACTCAATCGTGTTTTTGTTCAACTGTATTCCCATTTGGAGATGAATGTATCTGTAGCATTTCTTAAATGTTAATTTAATGGTAAACAATGAAATGTCTTCAGCACAAACACACTGTCTGCCTGTGTAACACACAAAAAGTTGCTATCTGTAGTTAATAAAGCTAATAGGAATTATTGGATAGTTATTGCATGGATAATTATGTTTCAGCTGGCAGCAAACTTGAACTCTTACTGATGGAGGGAGCAGCTTCTCATTCAAACAACAATGTCCAAAGACACATCATGTCAGTCATCTATTCCAGAAGGCTTAAGTCATTGGCATCTAGCAATAAAAACATCTAAGGAGATTTATGAAACTACTAAAATTATTCAGAACAAGAAGGGTAGTAAGGAACCATCATCGTTGCAATAAGAAGTGTGTCTGGGGAAAAAGGAAAATCTTACATGATTGTGATTTGCAATCTCTGAACTATTTTGGGAAATAAAAATGTAGGAAAACTCATGGCTTTGTTTGATAGTGAACGTGAGAACATTTACATATACAGTGAGAAGGAAACTGATGGAATTGAAACTAAACAGCTGTGAGAATCACCGTTAAAAAAAAGCTCCAGTTTGATGGATAGCATAAAGATTTAACTCTGGAACAATGGAAGAAAGTCAATGGAAGAAAGTCATGTGTGTTGATAAATCTAGATTTACTCTGTTCCAGAAGACAGGTCAGGTCTATAGGTTCAGCAACATTATGAGTCCAAATAATGTGGTCAGCTGAATATACTGAACAACTAAATTCCATCAGGGAATTTCTTTCCCCCCCTGATGGCGCGGGCATATTCCAAGATGACAAGGCCAGGTTTCATTGGGCTCAAATTGTCAAAGACTGCTTCAGGGAGCATGAGACATCATTTTCACACAGGTATTGGCCACCACAGTGTCCAGAGGAATTTGTGCAGCGGCCCGACTCTCCTACCGTCTCTGCAAGGTCTTGGTGACAAAATAATGAAACTCTGGACAAAAATGGATTTAGTGATATTACAGAGTTCGTGGTATACAGTGCTGCAGTGAAAGGTGTAATGCAAGATCATGACAGGTTTGTGATTGAGGCATAACATTTTGATAAGATAAAACCTATTGTAAATATTTTAATCTAATTAAATAATTACTCTGATTGCCATGGTGTAACAATGTAAAAAAATAACGGTAAACGTAGTGGGTTGTACTTAAAAGGTAAAGATATGAGTTCCAATGCTACTGAAATAATACAATATTTTGACTATTACAGTCATATTTTGTGTTATTGTTCAGACCTGTCTATTTACTTTTATAATTGTCTGTTTTATTTCTATTCCCGTTTACAAGCACTTGTTTGCTGTTTACAGCTATTTTTGTGTGTGTGATTTCTGAATCTATAAGCTGCTAGAAATTTGATTTGCCTGAGGGAGTTATCCCAAAGGGATCAATTAAATAAAAGTCAAGTTAATATTATCTATGACTCCTCTTTCTATATTATTTTTATAACACTTGCTGATGAACCACAAAGTATTGATCAAAACCTGCAAAGTATTGTGATATTTTCAAGTGGTCATTGTGTAGAATGTTTTCACCTTTTGCCATTATGCTGGTTTGTTTCTCAGTAAGTAGGCTCTCTGCTCAGGTAGCCAATGGGTTACTTTACTGACATGGTGCTCAGAGATTATATGCTATAGTTTCAGAGCTTTACCTTAATAAGAGTGATAGTTGGGGCATCTTTTGTTTCCGCTCTGTGACTGGCAGTGTCTTTCATGACTATTTTTAAACTGCTGAATTTAACTCCTGCAAGCAAGGTAAACTTGCTCTAGTTTTCTTTCAGCCAGCTGACTGACAGCAACAGGTGGGGAAGCAAGAGAGCAAAACTGGTGGATAGAAAATTGCTTGATTCTGATCGATTGATTGATATATCTCCAGTAACAGTTTTATGTTCTTTTAATTTACAGTAAATTTTATGTTACAAGGTAATTTTATAAATTGGATGGAAAGAACGGAGCACTCAATAAGGGTTTTAATAAGGCATGATTGCAAAAAAAAATAGCAGCAAAGCTCTTAAATTGTCGAACCTAATTAGATACTTCAGTAAAAGAATTTCCTCTTGCACGACAGCATGAAGCTGATAGAGATTAGATGTGTTAATGCTGTTTCTACTTGGTGATAATGCAATTGTAGAAACAGTTATTTTAAATGTGGAATCATGTTTTTCATTTTTTTACTACATTTACTAGAATTTAAAATGCTGGTTTAACTAATAGTTTCTGACAGTTGTGGCAAGATGAGAAGAATAAGCATCATTCTGACACGCACATTGGCGAATGTCATATTAATTTTAAATATTCCTGGGTTGGGTTAAATCTACTGCCTTTTTTGATAAGGGATATTAACTGCAGCACAATATATATTTTATTTGTGCTTTGATGCACAAGTTATAACTGTGACAGTTTGAAAATGGTGAAAATAAATTATTTACTTGTCAAATGATGGTCAATCAAAATGTCTGCTCAAATCTGCACTCACTCTAAACAGTCCAATTTTTGCAAACTATCACACATCGTTCAGGTAATGAGAAACACCATAAGGTTCATTTTTTCCTTATGAATAGCTGCCAGATCTCACAAAGTATATGTTTTAATGCTGATGCACTAGATTGCAGAGCTCGTGGCTGGCGGCTTTTTGTGTGTCTGTCCAGAAGGTGGTGTGACAGAGTAACAAATTGGATTCTCCAGTAAAAGCTTCTGGAAAAATTAGATAAGATTGCTTCGCTCATTTGCATTCTTGTTTGCTGCATTCACAGTGATAGGTACTAGTTGAACAGGTGACATCAATATGAAGTCCCAGCAGACTGGGATATCATATGTGAGTGAACCGATAAGCCTGAGCTTGAACTTTGCACAGCTATATAATAAATTAATTTGTAAAAGCCAAAAGCCCATTTCTTTAGACAAATTACCAGGACAAAGCCTTCAGTGCAGAGGATCCGTCACAATAAGAGCTTCAAAACGGACCTTGCCCTTTTCTTTATCTGATCAGTAACCTAAAGACAAATTGAGAAAAAAAAAACAAGTTATTTATTTAGCCATTTAATATTGTGAATTGATAATAACATTTAATGTTAAATGTAAGAGCAAAGTTCTTTATAAGCACTTTACCTGCCATTTTGACATTTTTTTTTCTATTAAATCTGACAATTTGTTTTCATGACAGGTAATGTTTAGAGTTGAGCTGCAAATGAAAGACCAAATATCAGTCTGAAGTATTTCAAATAGATTCCATTAGCTGCTAAGTACAAGAGATAACAAGGACAGCAAATTGTCTCGTCAAAGCTTGATTTTCAAAGCTTTCATAGTTTGCTGTCATGCTTTAAATAGGTTCCTGTTTTTACAGATATAAGTGTAAAATTGTTCCTGTACCGACCACAAACCCGAATCAAATGATTTTTAACATTTTGCTGCATACTTCCACTTTTTCTTTTGAATTTGCACAACAAGCAAGCTCAGTACTCAGCAAAGTGAGTTATGGACTTGTTCATCAGTTATAGACGAAGAGAGACAACTTGGAAAGATGCTGCTGTGAAGCAGTTTCCATTGTGCCACAAAATGCCAAAAGACTGTTGAAAATGGACTCAAATTGACTTGTTAATTTTCCTTCCTTTAACAGTTATACAGTACCTTGCAAAAGTAGTCACACCCATTGAACCTTTCACACTTTTTAACTCATTCCAACCTCAAAACGCATTGTCAATTATTGGGATTCTATGTGGTACACAACACAAGTAGTGCATCATCGTGACGTTGGAGGAAAATGGCAGATCGAATGGGATTGATTTTACAAAGAAAAATCTAAAAAGTGTCTGTCTATTTTCAGCCCCCAGAGTCAATACTGTACTGAACCACCTTTGCTGCAGTTACAACTACAATTCTTTTGATGTATGTCTCTACCAGCTTTGAAAATCAAGGCTTTTAAATTTTTTTTGCAACTGTTACTTGCAAAAAATCACCAGCTTTGATGGGTAGCAACGCTAAACATTATTTTTTAAATCTTGACTTAGATTGTGACTTGGATTTAAGTCTGGACTTTGACTTGGCCATTCCAAGAAATGATTGCTTGGATTTAAACCACCCCATTGTTGTTCTGGTATGTTTTGGATCCTGTTGGACGGTAAAGCTCCGTCCCAATCTCTTGTCTTGGTCTGTACTTTGCTCCATCCATATTCCTATCAACTCTGACCAGCTTTTCCCTGCTGAAAAAAAAAACATGATGCAAGCATAGAATAGAATAGAATACAATAGAACTTACTATCATTATACTAGGAAGCACAACATATACTAATGGTTTTCCCACTGAGCCACTATGTGCTGCAGAAATAAACACAGGAACCCCAGGACTGGAACTAGGTAGGAGCACTGGGTGATTAATAATGGGGAAAAAACCGTGGGATTAAAAAAAGTAAAAAAAAAAAAAGTAAAAAAAATAAAAAGAAATAAACACAGTAATTAAAAAGACAAAAACAACACAAGAAAGTAGCTTGGTGTGGCATAGATGTGCCAGGAAAAGATAGACATAAATAACAAAAAGTGTAAAGAGACAGGGATTCTGGAGCTACTGTGTCTGCCATCTTTCTGCATTTTTAGCATGATGCTGCCACCACTTTCAGAGTATGGATGGTGTGTTCAGGGTATTATGCAGACCTAGTGTTCTCACTCTTATAGATTGTCTTTCATATTGGTCAAGACATTGCATTTGGTCCCAAATGACTAGAGAATATCGTCATCCATGATTGTAGTGTCTCCCCATGGCTACACAGGATATGTATGGGAAGTCTTATCGCTTTCTTTCACAAAGAGTTTGGTATTTGCCAGTTGTCCATGAAGGCCAGCCCCTCAATTTAGGTGGACTATATCTTGGCAGGTTGGCTGTTGTCCCATACTCTTTCCTTGTTGAGGGGATTGATTGAACACAGCTATGGGACTGTGTGAAATGGCAGCTGTAAGAACAGCTAACTTTAAACAAAGACGATTGAGACAGTACTTTGATTTATTTCTTGCATGCAAGGAGAGAAAGATCAAGCATTTTGTCCTGGTTTGTGTTTGACAAAATCAGACTTACAACCCAGGTTTATACAAGTGGGTCACTCCCAGTAATTTTCCACTAACCCAAACCCTAAAGTAGGAAAGCAGGTCCAGGGGGTATTTATTGCCCCCTCTACAGTTGGAGGAAACAGATCTTAAAAGTAATTTGTTACACCTCATAAACCAGCGTCTCTTGACATTCTCTCAGGCCTGGCAGCAGACCTGACCTGTAAGTGTCCATTCCAGAGAACATCCTTAAATTACGTTTCTTTCACAAAGTTAAACAAAGTTAACCATACCTATAATTGCTTAGTTTTTCTTTATAATTCCCCCCTTTTGATTAAAAATAAACCCATGTTTATATTAATCACTCAAACAAAAAAAGCAAATACATTAGGATCAAACGCAATAAACAACAAGCAAAGGCACATGTAATCAAGTACTTCCTTGCAGAGGCTGAACATCACAACTTTGAACTCTGCAAACATATCATTTAAGCAAAATAAACTCCAAAATTGGTATCCAAAGGCAGTATCCCATCATATATCTTCAAAGATTATCCCTCAAGGTATGACCAGAATATGTGCATGAAAACAAAATTCCTGCTGGGCTGTATTACTTTCTTATCGCTTAAACTTTTCTCACAGTCCTTCTTGCCCAGAGAAGCAACTATCAACATATTCTGTCAACTTTCCAGAAGCTATAAATACATCTTGGACATATTCAGAAATCTAATTATGCATTCGTAATTGCATCAGAAAGACTTCTAGAAAACCCAACATTGGGACAAAACATGTCCCAATGTAAAAAACAACTATTTCTTCTGTTGACCCACGGAAAACTCCTTTAAGAAGCAAAAACAAACATACAGGTTGTACTCTAAAGAAAACTCTTCCTTAAATTTGTGTAAGTTCTTAACCCGTATGCATCAAATATAACATCAGTTACATTTGTAGCCACAGTTGCAGAATGCACTATAGCATAAAAACATAAAAACCTTAATTATACAATGCCTTTGCTTTTTGAAATTAAACCCAAGATTAGAACTATTTTAAAATCATCATCCAAGTGCTTCATAATCTAAAATCCAATCTTTAAACACATTTTATTTCAACACGTAATCTCCAGGTGTTATAAGATTATGCTTTCCCAATGTTTATTAACCCATGGTTAACTCCAATCTAACCCATTCAACTCAAAACATAATTTTACCTCGTGTCTGAAATTTTCCATCCCTCATATGTATAAACAAATGTCCTTTAAACATTCCTTTCAAACCTAAAACTCATCAAAGTCATAAACTCCAAAACCCATATGTCATGACATAATAAACACTGCAACAAGAAAAACGTCCCATTTTTTCCTACCAGCTGGAACAATCTTGGTAGAATACAGAAACTATTTTACAGTCTATAACTGCCCAAGGGATTATTATGTCCCTGTAAGAACCGTTTTGTCCAGAATCTTCACTTTCTACTTCAACCACTCACCAGTGGTCAGCAAAAGTTCTTGAATGAGAGCCTTTGTTTGAACTTTAGTTGTTTCGGTCCGAAGATGTTAAAGTCCCACTTAGATTCTCAGTGGTCTTTAAATTACGATTATGCCGTTTTTAGCCAAAATCACAAAACCTGTGCCGTTTTCGGGGACTTCGCTTCAGCAGAGCTGCAGTAGCTTATATACAATTCGCCTCTGGGTTGTGGGTGGAGCCGTTGGCACGGCAACCCCCCCCCCCCTCCGCCCAGTGGAGTTACTACTAAGAACTCCAGTCTATTTTAGCCGACATTTTAACGTCTGCTACTGATTCACAGCCATTTGGATGACTTTGAGCTTAATTTTCTCAAGATATGTCATCTAGCATCAGAAAAATTCAACAAGAACATGTTAACACCTAGAAAAACATGATTTTCATTTGAATTGGGTCTTTAAGAAACTTGTTGACTCACTTGGTTACCCATCATCATCGCACAGAGACAGAACAGGTTTGATCCGAACACCCTAGAGCCAATCACTTTGATGCTTCAGAGGCCAGGCACACCTAATCAGCCCTCTGTCCCACTTACTGAAGCAAGCAGAGAATTGTGATTTCCTGTAGTTTACTCTGTGATCGGAAGAGCATTTTACTACTCTGAGCCCTTTTGACTTCAGCTGATCCCCCCCCCCAAAAAAACCACGGCTCTCAAAGGCAACCTTTTTCTTCATTACAGCCCCCTAAACTCAAACTGTTCAATCTCTCTCATCACAAATCTTCACAAACACTCATTCATTTCAACAGAAAACACACAACAAACAAATAGTCAGATTTGTCGATATCCTTCAGTCAAAAACTTGTCAGTCTTCATTTTGTCTTTCTCAAATTGTAAACATAAAATTTAGCTGAAGCTTCAGGAATGTTTAAAATTACCAATCATTTCTTTAACCATATTTTCAAAAAAATATATATTTTAACTAGGGGTGTCAAATTATCGCGTTAATTGCGATCAATTAATTACGTCCATATTTAGCGCGCTATATTTTTTAATCGCGTTAATCTAATTTTTAATCCTTAATTTTACAGTTTCTGCATGCAAGTTTAAATAATAACAAACATATCTTGATTTGCAATGCACATGTATTTTGTGTAAATTTGCCGTTTTCAGACAGAAGTTCTGGAATATTTGTAGACAATTCCATCCGGTCTTTAACCGGAGTTGTGTTTTCAAATACACCACTTTTTTCCGGAACATTGCCTTTCAGCTGCTTTCACACAGCAAGAAATGTACCTGAGGATCCTGATGAATGTCTGGGGGGTGGGGAGTGCGGGGGAGTTGTATGTGGATATGACGTAAACTTAGTGCGGCGGGCGTACATGTCATTTCCCCAAACAATTATTGCAAAGACGGTCGACGAAACAGCAGATCTACTCGCAGTGCTCGTCTTTGTGATGTGTGCAATTTTGCGCACATGGAAACGCTTAAGAGGAATTGACAAAGAAGCTGAAAGGAAAATAGTGACATTTATATGTCATCAATGAGTGCGCTTACAGTGTTCCCTGCCCCCTCCCCTTTTCCCCACCGCCCCACACCCCTCCAGCTTTCCCGGAACGTTATCTGATAATCTGAACGCAAACCCCTTACCACGAAAAGTCAGCTCTTGTTAATAGGTCTTCATCCGTAAAATGACCGGTAAAGGGTATCCGGACAAAGTCCGGTAGATTGCTTTCAGACTCAAAAGCAAAACAGACGAAATCCGGAAAATTACTGTTTTTCATTGCCTGTTTGAAAGGGGCTGTACTTCGCTGATCTAAGAGTCCTGGCAGTGTAGTCGTCATCACCCCTTTCCTCTTCTCCTGCTCCCAATCAGCCTGACTGACTCTGCCTCTTACTCTGTGGTGTAGGTTCCTCTGTGTTTGTCCAGCATTACCTCCTCCAATGCTCACGTTCTCCACACATGAAACAAGTCCCATGTTGAGCTGACTTCCCAGTTTACAGAGCAGCAATGTTGAAGTCGCTGCTTACCTTGTCTCCTGTTCCTGCAATTCGTATAGCAGTCTGAGAATGATGACCAATAATCATTCAAGACGAGTCACCCACACAAAAATGAGTAGGGACGGTCAAATGTCCAGCAGGAAACCAGACAACGGTCCCCAGCACAGATGTTCTTCAGACAAGGTGGAGTCATTCAAACCTTTGTCCAGGAGAAATAGGGTCTGCAGATGCACAGCACTTTTTAGTCACATCAGTCCACTAGATTGCTGTTTTCAAGCTGTCATGTAAGCAAGGAAGGATCCACTGCTTGCTGTGGCAACCAAGCCATGTGAGAGCAGGAGTCGTGATCAGAGTTCAGATGCACTGCAGGGAGGCTCAGACAGACAAAACATCTTGGGTTAAAAACTAATTTGGGGGAAAAACTACTTTCTTCTTATTTCTCTTCTTATTTCCTTTTCTAATATACAGAAACGTTCTGTATATTCTCTTTATCTCTTATCTATACTATAAAGCTACTGCTACTTCAGGCAGCATCAGTAGTTTTTCCTGAACCCATCTTTTCAGAGGCCCCAGCATGACACCTGGACCAAACCACTACCTGCTTCCCTCCAGTTCCACAGAATCCTTACAGTTACATCATTTCAAACATTAAACCTTATATTTGATCCATTTTACCTCAAGACCTCTATAGCCATTTGGTTGCGTATTGGCTATCAGGAAGCGGCTTGGATCCCAAAAAAAACATTTTAACCTTTTCCTAATGGGGATGTGGACTCTTGCAGTATAGGACGTTGCTCTCACCAGTAAGGGAACATTGGATATCAAGCCATCACCATCAAGGACCCCAACCTGAGTACTCCCATCTCTGAAGCCTAAGCAAGGTTCGGAGGCTGGAGAATGTTCTCCAGGATGTACAATCACCCAATCTGGTCCTTGAGGTCATTCATCAAAACCCAAAACTTCTGAGACCAAACTGAAATGGCATAGACAAAGTTGGTTGAGACAGTTCTTTGATTTATTTCTTGCATGCAAGGGAAGACAGATCAAGCATTTCATCCTGATCTGTGTCTGACAAAATCAGACTTACAATCCAGGTTTATTCAGGTTGGTCACTCCCAGTAATTTTCCACTAACTCAAACCCTAGAATAGGAAAGCAGGTCCCAGGGGTATTTATTGCCCCTTCTACAGTTCTACAGCAGGAAACAGATCTAAAAAGTAAATTGTTACACATCATAAACCGGCTTAGTTTTCCTTTACATTGTGACATGTTTTAAGCTTGTAATGTCATTTCATCAGCTAATCCTGCTTTTAACGTTTCTACAACTTTATCCCTGACTGGTCTGCTGTGTTTTCTGATCTTCATAATCCTGTTTGTTCTCTTATCTCTTCTGATAAACCTCTGAGGTCTCTTCATGAAACTGCTGGAATTATACTAAAATTAAATTTTACATAGGTGGTCTCTCTTTGCTAATTTGGTAACTTCTGAAGATATTTAGGTGCACTTTTTTTCAGATCATTACTCATAAAGTTAAAAAAAATGCTTTATTTCCATTTTACTTCACAAATAAGCCCGACTTTGGATTGGTTAATCACTTGGTCCTGCAATGTGTGGGCCCACATGCTCTTCGGGCACTCCACAGTTGCTCTTTATAACTTTGGTCTTAAGAAATAAACAAATGCAGAGTGTTTTTAACTACAAATAAATTTAAAAAGGCCACTCTTTGCATTTTTGTTGTGTTTATTTCTTTCTATATTTGCATAGAAATTTGCAAAAAAGCTGGTACAAGGCATTGCTATTTTTTTTCTTTGTAATACTTTTTTTCTTTTACATGCTATAAATGCATTAACACTTTTTATTTTTGTACAAGTGTGATATTTCTCCTGGTGTTAAAGCTAAAATTACAAACAACTAACTGTGTTCATATAGTTTAAAAACAAATTGCTAATTAACCGTGTATGTATGTATGTAGGTATATATATATATATATATATATATAAAAACTGAATAGCCCACGTTCTTTGAAGTCAGATTTCATTTAGAAGGAGCAACAGCAAAAATAGCTCTTTAGATTGTGTATTGCGTAAAATTCCACAAATAAATACAACAAAACGTAGGATTTTAACATGACAAAATATGGAAAATTTCAAGGATATTTTTTGTATACTTAACATATGACATATACCTAACACAGTTCACTGCATACAGAACAGAATATTTGAAAGGGTTTATTAAGACATTAACATGTTCTCACAAATAAAGAAAAATATCACATTTCACAAGCAAGAAGAAGAACACATGACTGCACCTGTGGAACTGTTTTGAACTCAGTCTAATTTGTTTCCATATTCATGTTTGTTTGCTTACCTATTGCGTCTCAGTAGGAATTTTGGTGAAGCGTTATGATCATTTCACATTCAAAAGCCTTGTATATTTCATGCTGCGTTACAAATGAGCAGGTGTTTGGACTTCATTTTGTCTGAGGCTTCTATGCTGTGCAGTGCTGAATGCACATGATTTTTGCATGAACAAAGCTTGATTCAATGCCCCTCTGAATACTCTTGTATATTCTGTTGTATCAAGATACTGGCATGTCTGGTGGAAAGCCGGCTATATTTGTTAGAAATATTGTGCTTTCAAATGTACAGATATACGCACAAAGTTGGTCTTTGTGCTTATATTTGGAGGTTTACATAGAGACAAAATTATGTAATTTTCCCAATTACTTCCCTTGTTAAAGAAGCAGTACACAAGCATTCTCACTTTTTGTAGGTGCCAATCAAATATGATAAATCCTGACTTCAATAATTTCTTCTATGGTACATCCAATCTATTGTTCTTGCTCTTTTGTTTTCACTTCAGATAAGACTGCAGGCAGAGTAACCAGAGAACAAGAACCACATTCTAGGAATCATTTTATTGCAATGATCAGCAACTCTTCAAGACCCCATCAGGCTTGATTAAAACAGGTATTAAATTCAAACAAGAGACACAAAAAAATCTCATTCATTCTCTAGAGAAGCGTCAAAGACACAGAGATCTGCCATGTTTTCCAGCATTAGTCTCATATCTCGTCTTCTCTGCAATCACCTTTTCCATCTGTTTACATTTCGGTTCTCTATATGGAACCAAATGTCAGGAGCCGGCATGAGGCGGATGAGTCATGCTCATCTCCTTTCATTCTTTGTCTTCCTTTTGTTTTTCGTTCATGTGAGATTCCCGTCTACCTGTTGCCAGCTTCCACAGCATGCCTGTGTGCTGATAGTATAAGTTTCAAGTAATCACATTGTTTTCAAATACATGGTCTTCTTTGTAACTTGTCCTTGTTTTGCATGCCTGCATGGCATGTTGTTAGAGGATTTTAACATCGCCAAATGTTGGGAAAGACATTGACTTGCATCTGTAAAGACACTGTTCTATTGTAAGTTATATTATTATCTTTATCTTTTGAGGTCGACCAATCTAGGTTGTTTAATTTCAGAAACAGATACTTACTGTAGGTTAATATTTAAGGCCCATACTGTTCATTTGGTTGTCCATTTCTGGACAAATAGAAGCATGTGGAGCTTTAATGAAATTATCTGTATGGCTACAATGAACTAAAGTGCTTTACCTCAATAAATCTACTTTTATACATGGCCAGTTAATTAATGCAATTCCTGCTATTGTAGCCTTATTAGTTGAATTTAGTGACAAACTCACATATCTTTTCAATGTATGGCTGTAATAAAGCTCTTTGTTTCTATAAAAGGATCCCGAACATGTTGTGTTCTTTTTATTTTTATTACTTGAATTGACCTTGTTCCGTTGCGTCTTGCACAGGCCTAAAAAGCCTGGGTGTAGGGAAGGGTGTTCATCTGCTTTCGATCTGCTGGTTGTTTAAAACATCAAATGGACTGAGTTGTTTCTGTGACATCCTGCATGCACTCAGTAATTGTATTCTTCTTCTTTTTTTATCTCTTATCTTATGTTTCCTGTGGCCAGTACTGGGGAGAAGCCTCAGTATTTTCACTGCATCATCTTATCTTTGCTGCATCTGGCTTTTTTGACTCAAACAATCACTCAGGCTCAGGAGTGTCATGATGGTAGACTTGGACTCTGAAAATCAGCACTGGTTTTCCATGAAAAGGAAATGATATCTATATTTTAATAAAGGGGGGCAGTTGTTTCTAGAGGACCTACAGGAAATATGGCTCAACACCAGTGGTTGTTCTTACATTCATGGATACATGCCTCTCTTTGTGCTGTATTAACTACTAATGTAAAATTGCATCCATCTGACACGACAAGGTGATACTCTAAGAATCCCCCATTTTATTGTTCTTTGCAGCTAGAGTAAAGATTACACAAATCACAAGCAATCACATACTGGGGCCTCAAGTACAAAGATTTATTTGAATTTCCTGCAGAAGCTTGGTAAATGCTCAAACGTGGAACAGCGAACCTGCATACAAATGCTGATGTAGAAAACAGTGCATATGCATTCATCAAAGTATGTTTCCTTTGTATACATCATTATCAATCTGGAACTGAGCACACATAAGGGTAAACCATGTTCTTCCCTTGACATGTTCCCATTTGAATGTGCAAATAGATGTAAGTGTGCCCTGCATGTGTGATTCTTCTCTCTGCTTCCCTCTTCTTAAAGAGGAACTTCCTGGACTGTGAGGTGGAGATGCTACTCAATGAAGTTGAGACACGTAAAACACTGAACAGTTGGTTCAGGGAAGGAAAAGAAAAGACAGGAAATCACTTACTTGAATCAATTTAGTAGTAATAGTGTGAAGATAAGTTGTTATTGGATACAACCACAGGTTCAATGTTGACCCAGGTCACTTGCCACAATGAAGGTTAATTGGATTTTTATATAAGGCAATTTGTAATTTTGCCCTGTACACCCAGTGGGGTCACCCAGTTCCAATTATCTGGACATCCCAATAAGCAATAGGTAGATAATTGTCTTGGTGCAAATGACTGGAGCACTTGTGCAAGCCACAAAGTTTGCCTCAGGCAAAGAGCCACAAATATCATGTCGAAAACTGATCAACACTGAAAGTACTAATGCAAGCATAGATGGTGCAAATATGATGTTTAAAAGCAGGACATCTTTTGTGCAAAAAGCTGAGTGAATGTTTGTATCATGTAAAATAAAATAATTGTGCACAAAAAAAAAATGGGCAGCAGTTAGTCTTACCGCTAACTTTGTTATGGATTTCAATAAATATTTGGACTTCTTTCATACCTCTTTCTTGCGTATAAATTACGTTTTGTGCTATGTTTTTAATTTAAATCCTGGCATAGCTACTGAGAGCTGATAACAAGCTAATTAAATAAAGCATGTAATTGCTGAAGTCTGTTCATCTTAAATGTCAGGGCACTGCAGAAAATAAAACTGCGAGAGAGCAACTAAAACTTTTTGCTTTAAAAAAAGTGATATTACCTGCGCACCTTATGAACAATAGAGCTTTCTCACAGCTACAGTTAATTTCTTCTCCATAAATGGTTATCAGATTAATGAAGCGGTTTGATGGTAAGCAAGGCTATACAGCAATGCATAATAGCAGTGCACCTGAATAAAAAGTTGGCTCCTATGTTCATTCTGCATATTTGAGGAAATAGACTCCATATCCTCCAGCTCTCAGTCAAAGACCATCCACACTGAGTTTACCCTTCTATTAATCTAGCTCTCAAGACATTCTTGTTACATGTGTATGAAGCTTGTATATAATGGAAAGCAGTCTAAAAATCATTCTCAAAGTAATTTCCCTGATTTATCTGCCTCTTTTGTCTGATCCCTTTGTTTGCTTTGGCTGCGTTTTGTCTCTAAGTTAAGCCAGCTTTGCTAGACCCCTGCAGGACAATAACTCGGTATAATTGTCTACTAAATGCAATATATAGTGCAGCTTATCTTCACCTGCAAGAAGATGAGGGAAATATGTTCCAAAACCATATTTAAAATATCTGTTTTCAAGTCTAAACAGAAAACATGTTTCAGACTACAAAACAAAGAGTGAAGTGCAATGTAGTAAAGGAGATATTTAGCACATATAGTGTAAAATAAAAATAGAACCCTATTTCAGTATTTTACCAGTAGAAATGTGGGTTGTGTGTCTGTAGAATAACATCAGAGCACATATATGTAAATTGCATTTTTGCTAATATCAAAATGAAAAGAAATGTATTCCCATTAGCTTAAATTACTCAATAACGGCATATAATTTCACCGTAAATGAGCATGTGAAAGGTGGACAAGTCCGGGGGAAAAGAGGACATTTGGTCACCCTAATTTAGGTGTTCATTCTTTACAATATAGATCCATAAAGGGTTCAACAATACAGCAGTAAAGGTTAAGTTACTAGTGAGACAAGGGGATGTCTTGAATGATGTTCTCTCTCAGTGGTGATGATAATCAACAATATTTTGATAGCATTTTTTGTGTTTTGCTCTGTTGGCCCTGTGACGGACCTGTCCAGAGTTTACCTGTCATTTGATGCCAGCTGGTTTAGGGTCAAGGCGGCTTACGATATTGAGCAGGGTAAGCCAGGTAGGGGGCTTATACTCATTTTGAAAGACTTCATATTGTCTGCAGTCAGTAGATGTGAGGCACTCTGTGCTTTCAGCACACATGGGGTGGTGCACAGCATAAGGACATCAAACCTACAAAGGCAGAAAGGGCTGGAGTATGTGATCTGTTCCTGTGTTTGCTTTTAACTCTGAAGAAGACACAAATGTAATTCAAATGTTTGTCTTTGTAGGGTTTGCACGAGAAACACTGAAAACCTATTAATGAGCTCCATCCTTTTCTGCCTTAAAAATGACTACTTATAGCTTTTTATTAACAACAATTTTCTTCTTGGCACTATGACAAAGGCCAGCCCTATGGAGTACATAAAAGCTATTGTGAAAAAAGAAAAAATTCTCCCCCCTATAGAGAATATGTAAAAATATCAGTCACTTGATGTGTAAAGCTGTTAGACACTTATTTTTGTGACTGGAGTGAGAGGTGGTTCTAAAAATATTTACCCTTTGGGAGCTTAATCCAAATGTATGAAACACAGGTTTTTATTTAGAAGCAATTTTATTTATACATATTTTTTTGTATTTCACACTCATGGGTTATGTGTGTAAATTATTATGTGTTATGTACAATTTAAATAAATAAATAAAAGTGAAAAGAAATAAGTGTAATACAAAAAAGATGAATACAAGTTGTTCTATAATAATGATCTACACTTTTATGTTTTTCTTTACCTTCCTCTTTAATATACTCAGCAGGGTTTGGTCTTAGTATACTGTAGACTGTCCATGGGGTTGGATGGGGGATGAGTGACCCTGCCGGAGGTCTGCGCTCTCTGAGTGCTTCTTTAGTTTTTAAATGTATCACTGCTTACCTTTTCTACCCACTTACAAATCATAGGTTCAAAAAACTAAATCTAAGTCAGAGATTCTTGTGAAAGTTGTCTGAGTTATCAAATCTAGTGGAACTTGAGTGGTAATAATCTGTTTTTAATCAGTAAAATAAGGTAAGAAAATACATTAAAGTGTCATTTAAAATACTGAAATTTTTTTTCCAGAACTTTACGCTTTAAAGAAATTATTAGTGATCTGTGTATCACACACAATTTCCAAACCCTATCCTGAATCTTTAAATGCAACCCCCTGCACTGTTGTTCCTTTAAAGAAGACCATTTCGTTCATTTACTCAGTCTGGTGAGGAGGATCCTCAAAAAAAGATAAACTTACCACCTGCACAGTAAAATCTTTAGAGGGATTTTCTTGTACTATGGGGTTTGATGAGCCTTCGCTTTTCTCTCCATTTCTTTTTCATAACACAAAAGACAGACAATAGAGGATAATTTTCAGCAAAATTACAGCCGAGGTCAGCTGATCATGTGTTTTCTAATATTATTCCCAATATGTAGAATTCAGGGCAAGTAATGGCTGATATTCCACACATATTTCTTATTTAGTTTGGCTGATGTGTTAGTAGACAGATTTGTTGTTTCTTTTTAACTTTGGTTTACCAGGCTGGAATGACATGGTTGAATCGGTTGCTTCTCATTGATTGCACTTAAAATGATCCAACTTTCACAACAAATTTGGTTTGTTGGCTAAATGTATAAACAAGCAGCTGTTTGTGACAAACTAATACAACAGGAGCAATTTCAATAGCTCAATGCAATAACTTTTTCAGCTTTAAGTATGACTTTAAGAGAGTTCATGTAACTAATCAATAAAAAAAAGATTCAAATGATAGCATCTGAGCATCATCTCAGACATAGACACCAGATCAAAAGCATATCGATATTCTGGAGCTGACAGCACGTTGAAGAGTTACGGAGGCATGGAGTGAGTCTGTGACTGCACCGTACACAGACCAGCAGTGACAAATCGCTGCAGCTTAACCTAACCACTGATGCAGAATGAGCGCGTGTGGGGATATCATCCCACTGATGCGATCAGCAAAGCTGTCGTTCAGAGAGTCTTGCCAAATTCTGATCACTTCAATTAGAGAAATGTTGGCTGAAGTGGCAGCCATAATTCCAGTCTCCATTGTTCAGTGTTCAGATATCATCATTATTTATGCATTTTCAGTTAATCATTACAGTGGACCCCAGTATTTGCGGGAGTATAGGGACCATAGCCGCCCACGAATAGCTAAAATCCACAAATACTTGATACGCCCTCTAAAAATGCTTATAACTGCCTATTTCTATTGTTCAAACTCCAAATATGACTAAATATCTAATAATTCGGACAGTGGAAGGTGTTTTGGCCCTAATGCAGAAGATAGCATCTGCAGTCTTCCTTATCTCCACTTATACCACATACCAGGGACTGATTCTTGGAGATTTGGGGATACAGTCAAATAGCACAAGGAAAAAGGAATGGTGCTCCTGGATTGGCTGGCAAACAGTGGCAGGTCAAAAAAGAGTCAAGAGGATGTACAATAAATCCAAAGAAACGAAAAATATGACAACATTACTAAACAAATTAAATCCAATTTTAAAATTATAAAACTTTACAAAAGTACAAAGTTACCAATAAGACATTTAAAAAATCTATATCTTAATATTTGTTCCATGCTGAAAGGCAAGGCAAGTTTATTTGTTTAGCACATTTCATCAACAGAGCAATTCAAACGGCTTTACATGATGAAAAGAATAAAACAACAAACAACCAAAACACATTTAATTTCAGTTGCTAAATAAAGGGAAGCGATGAACAGTTTAAAAAAACAGACCACTGATTTATGATGTTACAGTTATTATTGATTAGAGGCAACTCTGAACAAATGGGTATTTAGCCTTGATTTAAAGGAACTTAGTGTTTCAAGTTTGATTGGAGGAGCATGACAACTAAATGCTGCTTTTCTATGTTTTGTTCTGATCCTGAAGATGCAAAGTAGACTTGAACCAGAAGACCTGAGAGCTCTGAAAGGTTTGCTGGGTGAAAATCCATTCTATGGCTTCTCTGGGGAAAATTGCACTGTTTGTGCACATTTTCTGTTCTTCAGAGAGGTTATTGCCCTGAAATAGTGGCCTCCTATGAGAGAGTTGATTGTCCAAAAGTGCTTTTTAACTTTAGGAAACTATGCTGTCCCCTCGTTGCAGATGTTACTGTATTTATATGTTCAGAAGAAACGTGAATAAAATTCTTCTAGCTGTAAAGTATAGGAATGCTTTCACAATATTTTCCCATTATTATTGTAATATAACCAAAGAATACAGGAATAAAGTTGACATTTATTATACTGCATATAGAATTTGGTCACAAAAACTACATGTCTAGCTCACCGGATTTCTTGCAAATATTTTCATCAATCTTTATAAAATGTTTCCAATAATTTGTGAAAGGCAGAAAATGTTCCTTGTATTTTATTTGCTTGCGTTTGCGTGTCATTGTTGTAAATGTATGGTGGCAAATTAAAATGCCGTAACATCATAAGCATTAATGCATTAAAGATGGATTTAATTATGTAAAACTATTTTAACAGATGGTACTGCACATTAGTGCTGTGATTAACATTGTCTTGCAGCATGGAGGGTTTAAGCCACACTGTACTGCAATCTGACTGCTGATTGTTAGGATACAAGACAAATAACCCTTGCAAATAATAGTTCTCTTCAAAAAGGTTTTGGAAAATGTATAAATCTCATTTGTCCTGGCTGGCTGATAATAAAGAAAAAACTTTGTAAACCCAGAAATTCAAAGAACTGAGCAGACTCTACTACCCTGTGATGACTGCTGCTTCTCCATGTATGAGCTGTGTGGAGCCAGTGGCAAGCAAGTGGGGTGGGATATTTCATTTCTAATCGGCCACAGATTAAAAAGGGAAAGCAGATGTTAGTCATAAAAGGAAAATTACTCCCTAGCGGAAAGAATACAGGTAGAAAACAAGACATCATATACATACAGTGACATCATTTGTGAAATGACCTGAAATTATTGTCAAGAGAAAAGCAAGTGCTGCAGGAAATAAAAATAAATTAGTCATTTTTCAGTTGAAGCCATTTTTTTTCTTTCGCCGTAAACAGCATTGCAGGTTGTTTAGGAGAGGAAGCATTTCTTGTCAGAAATCTTCGTTACATGTTTCATGTAACAGGGAAGTCTCCCCAGGCTGCATTGTTTGAGGCACTCTGTGATTCGTTTTAACTATGCTCGGTCGTCCTGAGCTTCCAAAACATACTTCCCATTTTTCTTAAACAAGATGCTTAAGGCAGCACAAATATCAGATGTTAGTTTTTATTATATTTGACAGCATTCTGAGTAGAGTCTTTCCCAGAATCCAGGGAAGTACCAGGCACTGCATGTGTGCAGATCTTATCTGGGCCCAGCCATATACCTCCTGCTTACTCCTTTCCCATGGGTGAGCTTCTTTGAAACATTTGCGAATGACAGCTAAGCTGAGAGCTGCTAAAAGTTGTTAAGAACAAAACAAAGTCAAAGAACACGAGAGGGAGAGATAATTTCACTGTTCTGTGCGGAAAAAGGGGATTAGAGTGACTTTGAACATGACGTGGTTGTTGGTGAAAAACAGGCTGGTCTGATCTACTTGGGTTTTCATGCACTACCATCACTCTGGTTTACCGAGAACGGTCAGAATGAGAGAAAATATCCAGCAATATCCAGGAGTGTGGGGGGAAATTTCTCGTCTGTACGTCTCTGAGCGCATTTTTGTTGAATCCTTAAGCAGCTCGGCAAGCAGCAAATAACCACACCAGGTGCAACTAAAACTGGTTACTTGAACATGAGAGTAAGTTTGCTGTACTCTAATGGTAGTATCCAGTATCCAGATCTTAGAGCACTCTGACCGCTTCTCTTAAAACGCTTACTTCAAAAGCAAAATGTTGGAGCCGTGTGAGAGCACTGCATGGATTTCAGGAAAGTTGGACAATATCAAAAGCTAATGAAAGCGATTGGTGGTCAGAGTACCTGTTACAGAGTAGAGTTTGAAAAGAATATCACTATAAATAAGTACATGTGGCGCTGATGAACTAGGTTTAATTTATTGTTCAATGAGCAATTATTAAGTCAAGCAGCAGTAAAGGCTTTGCTGCACCTCAGAGTGCTAGAAATGAAGGAGTCAGCTGATGGAGTGGAGCTCTTAGTTTAATCACCTGTCATAAGAATCTTTTGGTTGTTGCTAAATCCTAAACCCCTCATTTATTATTGTTGGCAATAGATCTGGGGGTCTAGGGATGTACTGTATCAGCAATAGCTTCTCCGAGAGTGAATCCTCAGGGGGAATGTAGTTAGTTAGTTTGCAGGCTGTCTAAAAGAAGGAAAATTTTAGCATTTTAAACCATTGAACATGCCTTTACAGCACTGTTTAATGTTGGTGATCTGCAACCCACTGTCAAAATTTCACACCTCAATTTCTCTGCTGTTTTTCCTCAGGTATTGTATCCTTGATCTCTCTGGTGATCCTCTCCTACGATCGCTACAGCACTCTGACTGTTTACAACAAACGTGGACCAGACTACCGCAAGCCCCTGCTTGCTGTTGGGGGCTCTTGGCTTTACTCCTTGTTTTGGACAGTGCCTCCCCTGCTTGGCTGGAGCAGCTACGGCTTAGAGGGGGCAGGAACAAGCTGCTCCGTCTCCTGGACAGCTAAGACCGCTCAGTCACATGCCTACATCATCTGCCTGTTTATCTTCTGCCTGGGTCTGCCCGTCCTCGTGATGATCTACTGCTATAGCCGCCTGCTCTTGGCAGTGAAACAGGTACAGTCACGCCAGGTATGCATGTTTTTCTATAATTATTAGAACATTTGCTCTCCATAATTCTATATTCTGCTACCATTATAAACATTTGTGTATAACTATCTAAGTCTTTGCCAGAATACTGACAAGCTCAGAAGGCTAAATCCTCTTGAAGCAGCGATTGGGGCAGGCCCCTTATTATTTGTTTGAATGATGAACATCTGAAATCCCAGTGCGCATGCGCAACGTCCGCTTGGTAGACAGCCGAGGGGCACAAATGCCACGGCCCCAAGCTGAGATTCTGCTACCTTCCTCAACAGAGAAAGGCAGCAATGCGCCATCTGGCGTGCAGTCTACCGGAAATGTATTAGAAGAAGAAGAAATCCCAGTATCCTACAAGACCAGGAAGTGATGCGTCCCGTTTTGCCAAATGCGAAAGTGCTGCATAACTCATATTAAAATATCGGAATAGCACACGTCAAGTTTACGTTCTGTTGCATAGAATTTTGCAACCATCTAATATCCTTGCTAGCTACTAGCAGGAGTCTAAATTTAGCACCTTGCCTCTTTAACAAAAATTAGAGATTTGGGACGTCACCAGCCAGTGGATTTTAACATCATTCAAGGACTTTAATTCAATTCAAATTCAATTCAAAAATACTTTATTGATCCCAGAGGGAAATTACGTGTTGGTATAGCTCATATAATTAATTATTTAAGGAGTTGTTGTAGATGATGATGGCTGTGGGCAGGAAGGATTTCCTGTAGTGGTCTGTATTGCAGCGAAACTGAAGAAGCCTCCAACTGAAGACGCTCTGTTGTTGTATGACTGTCTCATGAAGAGGATGCTCAGGGTTGTCCATAATTTTTTTGATTTTATGAAGAATCCTTCTTTGCATTATCATCTCCAGATTTTCCACAGTTGTCCCAAGAACAGAACCAGCCTTCTTTATCAGGTTGTTTAGCCTTTTTAAATCCCTGGCTCTGATGCTGCTACCCCAACAGATGACGGCTGAAGAGATTACACTCTCCACAACAGACTTGTAGAAGATCTCCAGCATCTTGCTGCAAACCTTGAAGGAACTAAGCTTCCTCAAGAAGTACCATCTGCTCTGTCCCTTCTTGTAGATGGTTTCACTGTTGCTCCTCCAGTCCAGTCTGTTGTCAAGGTGAACTCCGAGGTATTTATATTCCTCAACCACCTCCACTTCTTCTCCCATGATGGAAACAGTGTTTGACTTATCCCTGTTTCTTCTGAAATCTACAATCATCTCCTTTGTTTTGTTCACATTCAAGGTGAGACGATTGTTACCACACCATGTCACAAAGCGGTCCACCAGCTCTCTGTATTCAGCTTCATGTCATCTCTGATACACCCGAGAATTGCAGAGTCATCTGAGTATTTTCTGCAGATGACAGGTCTCTGATTTGTACTGGAAGTCTGAGGTGTACAAAGTGAAAAGGAATGGTGAGAGTACGGTCCCTTGTGGTGCTCCTGTGCTGCTGACCACCTCTGAGATTATTATATAATTAAGAGATTATTATAGATTTACAGGGGATTATTTGAAAGATTATACTGTTAGTGAAACGTTTTGCCAGGTTCATTTATCCCCAGAGTGGTTACAGAAGTCAATAAACTTCTATAAACAGAAACAGAGTCCAGGATCATGCAGTTGATTGAATGTGATTTCCTTGGGATTTCCTATTGTGGGTTTTCATAGCTGATTTATTAAACATGTATTCTTAGTGTATGTATCATGTATTGTTGGGGAGACCAAAGACAAATTTCCTGCCTGGCAGGACAATAAGGTCAATACAATTCAATTCAATATGTGCTTATCTTAATAAGTAAGGAAATAGCTACAAGAAAAGCTACAGGCATGACTTTGAGATTTAGGTTTTAAAAGTTTAAGGGCTGGATGGTAACACTATTGTATTTTTCAAGCCAAGAATGGAAATTTAGAACGATGGGAGAGAAATAGATATACACATATATTTCCTAAAATTAGAATTTTCAGTGTGAAATTATGCAACTATAATTAAAGATGCATTTTCTAAAATGTCATACTTTGTCAGATCTTAACTGAAGATAGAAATAAATCTGGAATTTACTGTAGTTTGTCTATCGGTTTTGGTACTCAGAAGGTAGATTTTAGTTATTATTTAGGAAAGCCTTTCCCAAAGTTTTCAAACTTAAGGCACATTTTTTGCATAACTGCTGCAAAACTATGGTAATTAAAAAAAAACTATGAAAAAACTGACAGATAAACAAATCCTAAAAATAGCTTTGGGACAGTATTCATAAATTTAATAAGGTCACTGGTGATGAAAAGTCTTAAGCTCTGATCACACTGTACGATTTTGGCCGCCCTAGACCTCTTCTTTCGTCGGGAAAAGAATTGTGATGAAAAATGGTGCGCCGGCATGTGATTTGCTGCTCTGTGGCGGTGCAGTGTGACGTGACCCCAACAACTTTTTCAGTGCTCGTACGACCAAAACCACCCCTTGGCAGTCTTCAGGCAGTGTCAGAAATTATACTACCCCAGTCGGCCACTGACCAATGAAAATGCACCCTGGGAGTGAGAGCGAGACATCGTGCAGTTTGACCCAGTGAAATCTTGGACCGTTCAGTGTGTGGCATGAAGCAGTCCTTTGAGACGGCCGAAAAACGCACATGGTGAACCGGCCTTTAGAGACAGTTGCTCTGGTGTTTGGTTGCTGAAAATATCTGGAGCCACTGTTTGTAATCCTGTCTTAAACATTTGGTCTTTATATAATATTACTCTGTAAAGAACAATGCTGTTCTACTGATTAGTTTAAGCATGCGATGCACCACAGCGACACCTGGTGTGGCCGGGCCCCACCGGCCCCAAATGCAAAGACGCCACAGTTCACTACTCTGTTCAGTTTATTTTGTTTAATTACTGTCAAGTGACCAAACCTCACAGTAACATTGAAGACAAATACACTCTGAATCAGACTCACATACACTTCATCTTCAGGACTAACCATGAACTCCCTGAACTTCCTCATTAAAAACAGCCTCTGACTGACTTTCTGTGTTGCTGTCGAATCTCTGCTTATCACCTATGTGTGTGTCCAAATCAGTATCGGTTGAGCTGCCTCGAATTGTCTTTCCCATTTTACAGAGTAGCTAAGTAAAATCTGCCTCTGTACACCATTTTTGTAATCCAGGGAAACAGAAACTCATAGACTCTGATCATCTTTCAAAAGTTTTGTGAACGCAAATTGGAAAATGCTCCAGTGAGTGATGCAGAGAAGCAGGCACCTCATATATGGAGGCTATAGGTCTTCTACTGGGGTTCGATTCCTGACCTTGAGATCTTTACTGCATGTCTTCCCCCTTTTCTCTCTATTCATTTCCTGTCCTTTTGCTGTCAATAAAGGCCACTGGCACCACAAAAAAATGCTTCAGTTATATTTATCTTGTAAGAATGATTAGAATTGTCAATAAGTGTGGCAGCAGAGATTTCAAAATAAAAATTATTTTTAAATTAGGGACATTTTGTTGCATTTTTTCATTATTATTTTTTGGTTTATGGCTGTTATGTTCTTGTACTGTGTTTTCTTTTTTACTGAAACATACCAAATACTGGAATGTGGTCATCCTTGTTCACAGTTAGGATATTTTTGGTAATATTGGTCTTTTGTTCTGCATTCCCTGCCCACTGATTTGTAGACTGGAACTCCATTCTTCTATTTTTATCCACATCAAGGAAGCATGGTTGTTGGTGCGTGTAGACATGTCCGTTGTTGAGCAATGTTCATTGTTGTTGTTCATCTATATTTCAATTCTGCCATTGATCAATCAGCTCTCAGTCATGTTGTCACCTCACCATGTCTTAAAAGGTTATTTTGATTAGAACTTGGACTTAGTATTAAGAATCACTGCTTCCTCTAAGATGCCAAAAAATACTGGGAAAAAATAAAACAAGATTACAAAAACCCAAATACAATCCCATTAAGTTGAACTGCATTATACTATGTAATAGAAAAACACCTTAAGCAGCTTAGAGGGAAGCTTTATGCCTGCTCTCGTTTTTTTTTGTGTGTGTGATGAAATCTCTGCATTCTAAAGGCAAAGCTTCATGTAAAGAGACAAACGCGAGTGCTGTAGGTAAATGGTTCAGTGAACTGGAAACTTATAGCTCCCAGTCCCTGTAGGGTTGTAATCCTCTTGTGTTTGTATATCCATATAAAACTGAAGAAAAAACAACAACTTATTGCTCTACCAAATATGTGTGTGCATTCAAGTAAGCAATCAGTTTCATTGTTTTTTGTGTTGGTCTGAGACTTTGGGAGACTGCTGTAAATTAAAGCACGGCAATACATTATTTAATTGTAAATTTATTCATTTTTTTACTTATGTTATTACCCTCTTAATATGAAAATATACAGATAAAAGTGTCTAATTTCCCTCTTTGTAAGAACTTTCACTTCCACTCTATTATATGGAAGTAAAAGTTCCTGCACTGCATGTGTGTTCATGAAAACAGAGTGGAAACAGTTCATACAGTTGTTGCACTTATTTAACAGAGATATAGGTGTGATATTGGGAAAATGACTAATGGAATCTGGCATTCCTTATAGTTTTTAAGTTACACAAATGGTTGCAAAATAACTGGTAAATCAGATAAAAATACATATCACAATAGGTGAAGTGCATCCTTCTACAAGAAGAGGAATGGATTACAGATCTGAATCTTTTGTTACACATTAACATTAACAGAAGTGATTGGTTGAAGCTTTATATAGTTTTAAAGAGGATTGAAATTTGCATTAAGTAACTGAAAGCTGTTGAACTTCTGCTAAGTTTTTTAGAGAGGTATGGAAAAAGAAACAGAGGGATTCTGACTTCTGTCTTTTTATATATTTAACAATTTATTGATGTATTTCAGTCCGATTTGTGGGTCTTTCTCAGTACAGAAGCTGCATAAATAAAGAACAATATAACAGTAACTTGTTCCAACTCTTGTTCTGTGACATTTATGTGGTGTTTGATTGTGTTACATCCCTGTGCATGTTTTTATAAGGTTGATCATGCCATCCTTATACGTTGTCTCTAGGATCAAGTTGGGATTCAAGGTCCTTTTTTTCTGGTAGGTCATCTTCTGATGAAACTAATTTTTTCTCTTCTTCAAAATATATTAGTCATGGAGTTCCTCAAGGATCAGTCTTAGCAATGACCTTCATACTGGGCTTGCTTCCCCTTAAACGCATCTTTTGTATGTTCAGTATTTCATTATACTGTTAAGCACATAATACATTGCATTCTTTTGTGTCCTAATGGCCCATCACTTGGTTTTCATCCATCCATTCATTGTCTATACCCATTAATCCTTGCAGGGTCACATGGCGGCTGGTACTTGTCTTAAGCAGTCATTGGGTGGAAGGTGTGGTATGCTCTGGATAGGTCACCAGCAACAGGGCGACAAAAAGTCAGTTTCCACAATCAGAACTTCCGGGTAATTTTACCAAGTCTTTGCTGAATGCGCATGTCTCCATTCCACCAGGCAGGCCCAATAGGGCTGCTTGCCATTTCAGGAAACAAAGGAGCACCTGCCTTGAGGTATGTACTCGGAAATGGTCTGGTGGAGGCACTAGATGGGACTTGTGGTTAACGCATGCTGATTGGTTGTAACTTGATAGAAGATTATACTAGCAGAAGTCGCCAAACAACCTGTATTTGTAAAATAGGAATGGTTGCTGGCAAAGCAGTGTATAACAACATAGCAAACAGAAACAGGGCAGCCATCCCTGATTCTTTCATTGTTGATCTCTTGTTATTCTCTGCTGCTGTGCGCGCCTTTTGGTGCTGATAAGTGACACTGCTCACTGACAAAACTGTAGCGATAAGCTGACGTTTTATCAAATTGCTTAAAGGGCTAATTTTGTATGGAGACAATGGCTGAGAGGACCGAGCCAGCATATTTTCCCAATCTGCTTTTCCCCTCTTAGAAATGTCCTTGAACTTGTCTAGTGAAAATAAACAACAATGCATGTACAAAATCACTCTTAAGGCCACCTTAGATATTTAACCTAACACGTATTTTTGGACTATGGAAACAGTCTGAACCATCTGAAGAGAACCCAAGCACGCATGGGGAAAACATGCAGACTATGCAGAAAGACTAGGATTTGAACTCAGGACCTTCTTGCTGCGAGGCAAGAACAAGCCCCTTTTAATAAATCTTTAATTATTTTTTCCTTCACATTTCTTTTAATACCCATTACAAGAAGTATCTTAATTGTGTAAAGATTCTGTGAAGATGACTGGTGGGGGTTTTACTGAGTTTCAGAGAGGACCATCATTCGCAGGTCTCTAAAAGATAAATTAAATTGAATTTTATTTCAGTGAGCCGTGGAAAGTTGCAGCTGGGATTTTCACTGCCTTGCTGTTCGGACAAAGCCTAAATCGCCTAGTCATGTTGAGAGTTTTAGAGTTGTTTTAATCCACTGTAAAGTACCTATGGACCTCAGATTGAACCCACCCTATCAATAAGCAGCTTTCCCAAAGTACCTTCTAACCCTTAAGAAATCTGCATGGGTTGTATTAGATGAAGTAGATTCGCTTATCTCATTACTTTTATTGAGCCATAATTTCGCTAATGTCAGATAGAAGACATAAGTGCATTTGTTAGCTTCACTGGAATTGTACCTTCTGCTAAAGCAGTTATAAGCATATGAGTGGAAATTATAGTAAGCAATCCATATAAGTAGTATTTATTTGTCATGGTAATTCAGTGTAAAATCCATTGTCTCTTGTTATTTTTTTAAATAAATTTCATAAATATTAGTAAAAAATATATTAAAAAATTAATCTGCAGAAAGTGGCAGAGCAGCATTTTAAAAACTGATAGGATGCTCAGTAAAGTTTTGTTTTTTAATTGCAGATTATGTTTTTGCACTGAGTTTAAAATTAAAATGTCATGATCCAGTTTTCCCCACTTTTTTGTTTAGACTCAAAGCCCAAATTTAGAAGAACTTAAAATATATATTTTTTAAATTGCAAAATGCTTTTAAACTATATGCTGTGTTTTGATTACATTCAGTCATGGTGAAATGGAAAGTACATGTACGGCCCATTCTAGGGTTTTACATAACATAACTGCTGGTCCATAGATTCTCAAGCAATTCAAATGTAATGTTTTCAGAAACATATGACATTATACTCTCATTTATTAAAGAAATATCCATCCATCCATCCATTTTCTTCCGCTTATCCGGGGTCGGGTCGCGGGGGCAGCAGCCTAAGCAAAGAGACCCAGACTTCCCTCTCCCCAGCCACTTGTTCCAGCTCCTCGGGAGGAACCCCAAGGCGCTCCCAGGCCAGCCGAGAAACATAGTCCCTCCAGCGTGTCCTGGGCCTTCCCCTGGGCCTCCTCCCGGTGGGACGTGCCTGAAACACCTCACCAGGGAGGCGTCCAGGAGGCATCCTGACCAGATGCCCAAGCCACCTCAACTGACTCCTCTCGATGTGGAGAAGCAGCGGCTACTCAGAGCCCCCTCCGGATGACTGAGCTTCTCACCCTATCTCTAAGGGAGAGCCCAGACACTCTGCGGAGGAAACTCATTTCAGCCGCTTGTATCCGTGATCTCGTTCTTTCGGTCACCACCCAGAGTTCGTGACCATAGATGAGGGTAGGAACGTAGATCGACCGGTAAATCGAGAGCTTCGCCTTTTGGCTCAGCTCTCTCTTCACCACCACAGACCGGTAGAGCGCCCGCATAACTGCAGACGCCCCACCAATCCGTCTATCGATCTCCCGCTCCATTTTTCCCTCATACGTGAACAAGACCCCCAGATACTTAAACTCCTCCACTTGGGGAAGGACCCCATCCCTGACCCGGAGGAGGCACCCCACCCTTTTCCGGCTCAAGACCATGGCCTCGGATTTGGAGGTGCTGATTCTCATCCCAGCCGCTTCACACTCGGCTGCGAACAGCTCCAGCGAAAGCTGTAGATCACGCTCCGATGAAGCCAACAGGACCACATCATCTGCAAAAAGCAGAGACCCTATCCTGAGGCCACCAAAACGGATCCCCGCAACGCCTTGGCTGCGCCTAGAAATCCTGTCCATAAAAGTTAGGAACAGGATCGGTGACAAAGGGCAACCTTGGCGGAGTCCAACTCTCACCGGAAACAAGCCCGACTTACTGCCGGCAATGCGAACCAAACTCTGGCACCGGTCGTACAGGGACCTAACAGCCCGTAACAAGGGGCCCGGTACCCCATACTCCCGGAGCACCCCCCACAGGGCCCCCCGAGGGACACGGTCGAACGCCTTCTCCAAGTCCACAAAACACATGTAGACCGGTTGGGCGAACTCCCACGCACCCTCCAGGACCCTGCTGAGGGTGTAGAGCTGGTCCAGTGTTCCACGGCCAGGACGAAAACCGCATTGTTCCTCCTGGATCCGAGGTTCGACTATCCGTCGGACCCTCCTCTCCAGAACCCCTGAATAGACCTTACCAGGGAGGCTCAGAAGTGTGATCCCCCTGTAGTTGGAACACACCCTGTGGTCCCCCTTTTTAAACAGGGGGACCACCACCCCGGTCTGCCAATCCAAGGGAACTGCCCCCGATGTCCACGCAATATTGCAGAGCCGCGTTAACCAACACAGCCCCACAACATCCAGAGCCTTGAGGAACTCCGGTCGAATCTCATCCACCCCCGGAGCCTTGCCACCGAGGAGCTTTTTAACGACCTCGGTGACCTCGGCACCAGAGATTGGAGAGCCCGACCCCAAGTCCCCAAACCCTGCTTCCAGATTGGAAGGCTTGCCGGTGGGATTGAGGAGGTCTTCGAAGTATTCCATCCACCGACCCAAAACTTCCCGCTTCGAGGTCAGCAGCACACCATCCCCACTGTAAACAGTGTTGGTGGCAGACCGCTTTCCCCCCCTGAGACGCCGGATGGTGGACCAGAATCGCTTCAAAGCCGTACGGAAGTCGTTTTCCATGGTCTCTCCAAACTCCTCCCACGCCCGACTTTTTGCCTCAGCAACCATCCGAGCCGCATCCCGCTTGGCCTGTCGGTACCTATCAGCTGCTTCAGGGGTCCCACAAGCCAAAAAGACCCGGTAGAACTCCTTCTTCAGCCTGACAGCATCCCTTACCGCCGGTGTCCACCACCGGGTTCGGGGGTTGCCACCGCGACAGGCACCGACCACCTTGCGGCCACAGCTTCGGTCAGCCGCCTTGGCAATGGAGGCGCGGAACATGGTCCACTCGGACTCGATGTCCCCCGCCTCCCCCGGGACGTGTTCAAAGTTCTGCCGGAGGTGTTAGTTAAAGCTCCTTCTGACAGGAGACTCTGCCAGACGTTCCCAGCAGACCCTCACAACACGTTTAGGCCTTCCAGGTCTGTCCGGCGTCCTCCCCCACCATCGGAGCCGACTCACCACCAGGTAGTGGTCAGTGGACAGCTCTGCCCCTCTCTTCACCCGAGTGTCCAAAACATGCGGCCGCAGATCAGATGAGACGACAACCAAGTCGATCATTGAGCTGCGGCCTAAGGTGTCCTGGTGCCAAGTGCACACATGGACACCTTTATGCTTGAACATGGTGTTTGTTATGGACAATCCATGACGAGCACAGAAGTCCAATAACAAGTCACCACTCGGGTTTAGATCGGGGCGGCCATTCCGCCCAACCACACCCCTCCAGGTCTCACTGTCATTGCCCACGTGAGCGTTGAAGTCCCCCAGCAGAACAAGGGAGTCCCCAGGAGGAGCACTCTCCAGCACCCCTTCCAAAGACTCCAAGAAGGGTGGGTAATCTAATCTGCTGTTTGGCGCGTAAGCACAAACAACAGTCAGGACCCGTCCCCCCACCCGAAGGCGGAGGGAGGCTACCCTCCCGTTCACCGGGGTAAACCCCAACGTACAGGCGCCGAGATGGGGGGCAACAAGTATGCCCACCCCAGCTCGGCGCCTCTCAGCGGGGCAACCCCAGAGTGGAAGAGAGTCCAACCTCTCTCGAGGAGACGGGTTCCAGAGCCAGAGCCGTGCGCCGAGGTGAGTCCGACGATGTCCAGTCGGAACCTCTCAACCTCGCACACCAGCTCCGGCTCCTTCCCCACCAGAGAGGTGACGTTCCACGTCCCGAGAGCCAGCTTCTGCAGCCGAGGATCGGACCGCCAAGGTCCCCGCCTTTGGCCGCCGCCCATCCTGCACAGCACCCGACCCCTATGGCCCCTCCCACAGGTGGTGAGCTCATGGGAAGGGGGGCCCATGTTACCTCTTCGGGCTAAGCCCGACCGGGCCCCATGGGTAAAGGCCCGGCCACCAGGCGCTCGCCAACGTGCCCCACCTCCAGGCCTGGCTCCAGAGGGGGGCCCCGGTGACCCGCGTCCGGGCGAGGGAACACTGAGTCCATCTGTCGTTTTCTTCATAGGGGTCTTTTGGGCTGCACTTTGTCTGATCCCTCACCTAGAACCAAATTGCCATGGGTGACCCTACCAGGAGCAAAAGCCCCCGACAACATAGCTCCTAGGATCATTGGGACACTCAAACCCCTCCACCACGATAAGGTGGCAGCCCAGGGAGGAGTATTAAAGAAATAAATTAAACTAAAGTGGAAAAGTTATATGTGGAAAAACTAAATACTCTCCATCGTTAATAGCTTGTAGAACAACGCTTAGCAGCAATAACTTGAATGATTTCTTTTGGAACAGGATTTTATTTTTTCTAACATTGCTTTTGTTCCTCCCATCAGCAACAGTAGTGCTTCCCAATTGGAATCAACACCTGGCTCCAAGCCAAGAAGCCGCAATTCTATGAAAACTTTGGTTAGGATTATTTTACCATGTAATGCTTTGCTTCTCCAGATAAAACCAACAGCATGACCATCAGCTGTCCCGAAGGTTGAAATTTGCAATCAATCATTCTTTAATGCACATCTCACAACGTTTCAATCTGGTTGAGGTCTGGACTGATTTTCTTCCAATTGAACACTTTAATTTTTGTAATAGCCTTTCTGATGTGAATTGCTGTGTTTGGGATTATTGTCTCGTTGAATCAGTCTATTTGGAATAAGCTTTTGCTGTCTGACATGAACAGGTCTTATGGTTGCAAAAAAAAAGCCCAAATCATAACACCTCGTCCCCTTTGCTTAGCATTTGCTTTGAAATGTTTGTGCTGATATGCTGTCTATACCATTTTCAATAAGCATGGCGGTATGCGTCCTTCCCGGAGGATGTTCCTTCACATGCAACTTTACAAGTCAAACTGCCATATTCATTTTTGACCCAAAACCACCGTTTCATGGCAACAGTTCTAAACAAAGAGGTGTTTGTTTCTTTTTTTGTTGGGAAATGTTACAACTGTCTAAATCCTATTTGTCAAAAATCTTACTCACTTGCTCACTGTAGAGAGAAGGACAAATTGATCAGAAGTTGGCTCATAACTCCAAACTCTTACTTTTATAGAAGTTCTCACTCTTACCAATGACCTGGCTGCTACTTATTTCAAATCCTCTTTCCCCCTCCTCCATTCTTGCTGTCTTTTTCTTTAATTTCTGCTCAAGTAAGTCCCCACCCCACAAAAAAAACCAAAACATATTATTCATATCTTCTAGACACAGGTTGAAAAATTATTTACCTAATGCTGTACACAGTGATCAGGCTAATTACTGTTAGTTAAAGCTTTAGCAATCCGTGACTCTGTACATTGCATTCAAATACAAAATCAGCTTCACATGTGTTTATTTAGCATGTGTAGAAATCCTTTCATTACATACAAACTGCTAGTAGGGCAAATAAACAATTTATCACGGCAGTTATCACAAATTGTTGTTAAAGGGATTCATGTCAGGATTTTGTGGTTGAGATTGGACCTAGATGCAGGCACATGAGGCAAAGATACAATAATTATGACCCTGTTCTGGGTCCATAGAACCCCCAAAACACAAATCCCAGATTCTGACATTTCAACCATCAACCAATAAGGTCTTTCCTGCTTGAGCTTATAAATTCAGATGTAATATCTGCTGATTTTCACAGCTTGTAGTTAGATTTTCCCCTTAAGTTTAGTTTTTAATAAATGCTGTTGCTTTCTGTTATGTGCCAAAATACAAACGGAAATAGTCCTACTCCTCTTGTACTGACTAGAATTGTCTGCATTTATTGAGGTGATTATTGTTAAGAGCTTGAGAATCACTGATATAATGCCTTCTCCATATAGTGGCTATCATATATAAATGGTTTCATATTTGCAAATTGTTTGTATTAAAGTGGTTTATTTCCAATAGCCTCTTCACTTAAAGCTAGCAACAAGATTTAAATTGTCTTTTTTTCATTTCACAAAATCTGTAGCTGATAAGAATAAATTGGGTGCACAGGCCTGAATTCACTTTAGGGTTTTCTGCAACAATGAAATGGTTTAGACAATGCTGACACATAATTTTTTTGTATACCAGTGCTGAAAAGTTTTAGTCTTTTAACTTTGAAGCCTCTAAGTAACAAATTTATAAGTCAAAGCTGGGAGCAGCTTAAATCAAATTTTACTGCAATTCCTTAATGGTCTCCATTCACATTGGAGTAACACCAACCTACATTGTTAAAAATTGGGGACAGGACTCTGTTGTGGATAACAAAATGTGAGTGTACCATGAGTATTTTGTTGCTCAACAAAACTCTCGCTGGGAGGTCATGGTTTGTTTTTGTGGTGACAGTTTATTGGTGTCCTGGGTTGGGCATGGGGGAGGCTGGTGAAAGCAGTGATAACTGATTGTGCAAAGAAATAAACTGGCTGAAGAAACTTGTCTATAATATATTACTATAATATACTGTACTTTCATCCACCCTCCTCCTCTAAAAGGACCCTTGATTCTCTGTGCCTTGCTTCTTTACGTTTCTTCTCAAATGCAAAATCTCTGACTTAACTGCTTTAGTTAACTTGACTTTTTTAACCATCTATTGACTATAGCATTAGTATATTTTTATTCATTAAGTTCTGCTTGATAAACTACCAGTATACCTCAGTAACCTACTTTGTTAGCTTTAATAACCACCATTTTCGTCCTTCCAATTAGTTCTTTTGGAATATTCTGATTGCACTGACAAATTTTAGCTAAACAGTATTTTCCCACCATGTATCATGGTCTTTGAATAATCTATAAAAAGTTGTCGTAAAAGAGGAATGTCTGCTTTTCTTGGTTACTTTTTAAATCACAATGTCATTAGTTAAATCTATTGTGTAATATTTGTTTTCCATAGTTCGAATTTGTGTGGCATTCGTCTGGGCCAGGTCTATATTGTAAAAGCAATTTCTGATCTCAGTGAGATTCCTTGTTAAAATAAAGGCACAATGTAATAATCTATTGTGTTGAGCTGAGGAAAGCCTGGGGGGTTTGGATGTCAGAAAATTAAAAGCTGACCATACCACCTCATACCAAAGGTACATTACACTGGAAGCAATCCCTGTAAATTATGACATTCTTGGCATGGTGTGTGCAATTCTCATTGCATTACTGAAAAGATCTCTGTGCAAACGCAATGAACAGTCCACCCTTCTAATGCCAGTACATATTTCCCATGTTCAGTTCATTAGCAAGGCACACCCTTACAGAGATTTAAATTGCAATGTTTATTGAAGGAAGGGGTTGAAGCGATGAACTGTC
Organism: Valencia hispanica; assembly: GCA_963556495.2. Lineage (NCBI taxonomy): Eukaryota > Metazoa > Chordata > Actinopteri > Cyprinodontiformes > Valenciidae > Valencia > Valencia hispanica. The sequence continues at coordinate 33,881,143 of OY747707.1, read as the reverse complement.
TGGGAAAATGCATTGATGGAGGCTTGGGATGAAGATTCAGTGTGGGGGTGCAGTCTTCTGGAATTAATCTTTTTCAGGACCCCCCAGACAAACCTGAAAGACAGATGTTAGAAGAGGCTAGGACTATGAGTGAGCTAGGATGAAAGGGTGAGGATAAGTGGATGAAGGGATGAGGGAGTGAAGCCGGATAGAGGCTCGGGAAGGGAGGGGTGCAAAAAACCACCGAGACAGGCTGAGTTTCTGTGGACTGCAGAGTGATTAGAGATGCAATCCAGGTGTAAATGCCAGGGGAATTGAATTTGAGTACATTGCTGAATGAGAAGTGGATTTGGGGTGTGGTCCAGCTCCCGAACTTAAGTTAACACATTAACTCCATTTACTGAGGGTATTATGAGTCTTATCATGCATTGCCCTTTCACATAAAAACTATTTATATGCACAGGGCTCCCAACTGAAGAAGCATTCTTTGGTGTGCACACCTCCAAACTAGTTGCTGGGAGACTATGGGAAGTTGTTAATCTTTTAAGGACGTTTGTTTAGAACAGATGTTCCTGTTAAGCTTCTGTCAAAGAAACGCCTTGGTGTCGTTATTAGCATTGGGGAAAAAGAAGGAGGTTTGAGCATTGGCTGTACAGTTTTTGAAAATAACCTCAGCCCCATTTTTGTCTCAATCAGTATAAGGCTAGTTTATAGCCTTATACTAGCCAGTTTAGGGGACCTTCACGGTATTCACGTGTGTCCACTACACTGGGCCGGCCCGAAACCACTTTCTGGGCCATTTCAGGAACCAAATGAGAACCTGCCTTGGGGTATCTAAAAGGAAATGGCCCGCTGGAGTTGCTGGCCGGGACCTGTAGTTAACTCATGCTGACTGGTTGTAACTTGGTGGAAAATTATATCAGCAGACGTTGCCAAACAATCTGCATTTCTTAAATTGGAAGAGTTGCTGGTGAAGCAGTGTATAACATAGCAAACAAAAATGTGACAACCATCCCTCCTTCTTCCATTGTCAATGTCTTGTTATTCTCTACTGCTATGGGTGCCTTTTGGCGCTAATCATTGAAGTCGCTCACTGCCAAAATTGTCGCAATATGCTGACGTTTTAGCAAATTCCTTAAAATACCAATTTTGTATGGCGACACAAGAGCTGAGAGGACCGAGTCAGCTTAATTTCCCTGTCACCTTCCCCCTCCCAGAAATGTCCTGGAAATTGTCTTGTGGAAATGCACTGCAATGTAAATTTTTTGCACATAAATGGTATGCTCATTGGTGTCCAGTATTCTGTTTAGAAAACTCATTCACTTGCATCCTCCAAGGCTGGATAAGCCGATAGTTCTTGTTCCTCTCTAAGAAGGCTAAGCAAAAACCTCCTACACATATAAGGAGATTCTTGCAACAAGGTCATAGAAACAGTTTAGAGCAAATGTGATACCATTGGCTGTACCATTGAGGTAGGATGACAGGAAAGCAGCCGGAGGAAAAAATCTTACCAGCAGCATCATAATTACCTGTAGACCAGGGGTGTCAGAAATGTGGCCGGGGACTCATTGAGAACCATTTCTTGTTCGTGAGGATAGACAAAAAAATTTTTTTACCAATGAAATGAAAAAACTATTAATCATAACAGTTTAGAGCAGTATTTGCCATTAATCGGGCAAACATGCAAAACCCTTTTTAAATCTTGTGTCAGAATGGATTTGCAGATTACTTTTATAAATAAATAAAAATCTGACAACTTTCTTTGTTCTAATTAAATAATCTGTTTATTTTAAAGCTTGTAAAAGATAAACAAATGAAAAATGTTTTGGCATAAAAAACAATCATGTGAAACATGTAGCAGTATCTGAGGGTGTTGACTAGAATTATAAGAATGAATAATAAAAATATAATAAATTTTAACATTTGTTTTATTTGATTAAACTTACTCATTTCATTGTAAAGAATAAATTAGATAATTCTCAATTCCCTCTTAAAATGGCTAAGATTACTCAGATTAAACACATCTGGTGCATATTGCCATTACTCAGAATTTGAAAGGAGGTTTGGGGTGTTTAAAGCACAAATATTTATACTGGTGTGCACCTGACTGTTGAAGTGAGAATGAATATCACACTGGTTTCCAAGGAGTCATCTGAAGCCTTCAGAAAGAACATTGTAGCACTGTCATGTTTGGTTAGATAAAGGACCCAAAAGTAGCAAGTAAAATGTAAAAGATTTAATTGCAACCAAAAAACAAGAACTTACAAAACTCAGGAGAACCAACAAATGCAGCGATGGGGGAAAGAAGAAGAAGAAAAGAAAAAAAGAAAAAAAGAAAGAGAAAAAAAAAAGAAGAAGAAAACAGGAACTGGGCAGGAACCAGACCGGGTAAAAATGATGACGAACCAGCAAGTTGTGACAGAATGAGAGCTGAATATATACTGAGGAGAAAATGAGGAAGTGACAGATAAGACCAATGACCAATTAGTGAAATCAGATGCAGGTGAGGGCAATGAGTGAAACTGGGTTAGAAGCAGAGTGGCAGGGAGACAACAAGAAGGGCAAGGGAAACAGAAACTCTTAAGAAACTGGAAACTATCTAAAGATATGACTAAGGAGAACTCTAAAGGAAACTTAAGGAGACACTGGAGAACAGAAGGAAGAATTAAATGAGGAGATTAACTAAGAAAACACAAAATGAGAAGGTGGACATAGACAAAGGTGAAAACATCTGAGCAAGGAGGAAATAAGATAACAAGGAAGTGCATGAATACCAAAGAGTACATGAAAGTAATAATAAAACCGAATAAGGAAAAGGACTAACTTTAAACACAAACAGGAGGAACAAAACAAGAGAGCACCTTGGGGAAAAGAGGGGAAGGAAACGAAGTGAAAGGAAAAACTCAAAACACCCACAGAACCTAACAAGCACCTTATGAGTCTTGAAAAAGTGGAGTTAATATGTTAACTTAGGTTTGGAAGCAGGACCCCACCTCAAATCCACCTCTAATTACTCAGGCATCTATATAAATCCAATCCATTGCATGTCAGTCATGTTCTTTCGACACCCACTCTTCCTTGCCCTTAGTTGGGCATCTCCTCATGCATTTATCCATCCCTCCTCATTTCTTCATCCCTTTATCCCCACTCTGCATAGTCCTATTCCCCTTATCCTTTCATCCCTCCTCATCCCCATCCTCTTTCCCTTATTCTCATCCCCACCTTGTTTTCACCTCCCTATAACTCCTTGTTTCAGGTTCCATCTGGCGGGGGTCCTGTGCAGGCTCGGGTAAGGTTGTTTCCTAAAGACTGTACCCCCATGCTAAGTCTTCACCCAAGCCTCCATCGGCATATCTCCCCAGATAATTCATTCCCCCCCTTCCATTCATCCATCCCTTCGACTCCTTCCTTCATTAAATCTCTAAATTCATATCATTGCTAGTGAAAGAGCACTCATAACAGTTGCAATTAAATCGGTTTGGTTAATCACCCTGATAACAGTCTACAAGATTTAAAAAAAGTCTTCAAAAACATCTCTCATCTCCAGTCATACAGCGGGGTTTTGCTACTGATATATTTTCAAGGAGAAAACCTCTAACTAGGGTCAGATGGTGCTTGAGGAAAGTTTGAGTCCATCATTTAAACAAAAAAAAAAATTGAAGCAGAACTGGACCCTGCAACATAACAATGACCCAAAAACATACTTGTAAATCCACTAAGAACTGGATGAGGATTAAAAAATGTTTTAATGTCCCCGACTCAAAGACCTGATGGCCTTGAAACAGCCTTCACATCCAAGAAACTCTTCAAAACTTCTTCAAAGCGAAATTTGAGCCAGACATGTCTCGGATCAATTTTAGAGACTGGTAGATGGCTACAAGAAGCATCTCTCTAAAATTATTTCAGCCAGAAGTGGTGGGACTAGCAATTAGTGTACCCTAACTTTATCCTGTTAGGATGCCCATTCTGCCACACATTTCCCAGAATTTACATTTTTGTTTATATCTTTTGGTCAGTGAGTAAAATATTGCAAATTTTAGTGGCATGTCTGAAATTAAATCACTTTCTTTTCTAGAGATAAAAAAATAAATAAGACATTAATAAATTTACATTTCTTGATAAAGAATTTAAACATTTATGGGGCATCCTCATATTTATCAAGATTATACACTGATTAAAAGTGACATGTTGTCTTTTAGCAGCTCACACCAGTGGCGCCCCCAGAAAATGTTCAAAAGGGAGGGCCAGTGAAGATTTTAGGGTGGCACACCCAATTGGTCCTCCTTGTGTTAAAGCTGCTGTCCGGAGTATTTGAGGGAGAGAAAGATTTTTTTAATTCCACTATCATCCTCACAGGTTCGCATGGAAGTCGATTGACAGACAACAAGGCGGAAACTCAAATTGTATTGGCTAAAAAAAATTGCGGGTCAGTGTGAAATGCATAGGGGTCTATGGGAGGAAGGACTTAGGAAGAACAACAAATGTTGTGGAGCACTAGCCTTTGATCATGGTATTGAACCCCACTATCATTTTAAAGATTTATAAAACTTTGATACATAAATATATTCTCCGGACTGCAGCTTTAACTCAGGGAGAGTTGGGCCTGTGACTGTTGTCATGGAATAAAATATCTTCTTCCTTTTAACAAGGATGAGGCTGGAGTCCAGATCGGTGTGTCTTACATTTTATTACGGCTAGTCATGAGCCCGCTCGGACTTAATCCCTTGCGCCCCCGATCATGTCTGATGTCTCTGTAAGCAGCTTCTGCCTTCAGTCCCCACAATGTTATGTCTTTATTGCAAGGTTAACCAAAACACTGTGCATTGGATGCCCTTTCACTCTTTTTCATTAAAAAGACTATATGAATCCAACACATTTTAATTGAGTTGAGAAACTAACATTTCAGAAAAAAGACCACATTTCAAACTGTTTTTTCAATTATTTTAATATATGTTTTAGAATTTTAGAACAATTTAATTTGCCTGTTGCCATGTCTTCTAGCAAAAATGTCCACAAAACAGATGAGATTAATGCTTCTTGCTCTTTTTAAATTTAATACTCAAAACATCAGAGTTGCTGAGGCGCTCATTCCTCATGGTGTTTCTCAAGTGAGTCTTGATTAACTTAGCAAAGAAAAACTGCACTCTCATGATGCATTGCTCAAAGGTAATGCAAGTGCTATTAAACAAAGTTTAAATACTGTGTCAAACACCTCGCTATATGGCACAAGGAAGACTGTGAGCTCCATCAAGCTCTTTGGTATTTCCAAGCCACTGCTTTTTTTCCTCTCCTTTCCTTTCCTCTAATTAATATTCTAGATCTTCAGAGTTGCAGTAGTGAGGGATTTTTTCACTTGAAATGTGGGACTGTATGGATTCAAGGCATGTCTGCCTTCCATTATGCGTTTTCCTGGAAAATATCCATTTTATCTCAAAGAAAAGTATCTTGAATTACCTTGTTGTTGAAAGTGTGCTATACAAATAAAATTGCCTTGCCTTGCCTTGCCTACATCAATGACCGAAATGAACAAACTTTTATTAAATGACTACTTATCTGCGTTGCCCTACTTTTGTACCATTGGAGCAGAACCGTTCTCTAGGTTAGCAAACTACTGACTGCCTGTCTATCTGTTGAATAGAGAGAGGATTGTGGCAAAAGAGAAGCTACAGGAGAAATTAAGAGTAAAAATGTGTGGAGTAAATGACTTAAATCAAAGAAAAGATTAAAGCTGAGTAAATGTAGCTTCTTTTTAATTCAATAAAACTTCAATAAAAGCTGCACTGTTTCTTCTTCAGAACGCTCGCCTTTCGGTTCATTAGCACCCCCCACAGGTGCAGGCTAGAATTACTGTTCGTCTTTGAAACAGTCAATTGAAATTGGTGGGCAGCAACGAGGTTTTTTTATTTTATTATGATTTTTTTATTATTATAATTTATGTATTTAATAATTGGGTTTTGCATTTAAGTCTTGATTAAAGATGACTCTGGTTTGTATGAACTCAATATGATTTTATTTTTAAAGAGGGTGGCAGTTTTCTTTAAGGGGGCCAATTGGGTGGCCATGCATTTTCCAGGGGTTGGCATGGACCCCTCTTGCCCCCCTTGGGGGCGCCATTGGCTCACACACTGATGAGGAAGGCCTAAGACACATTTAATTCATTTCTCATGATTACATCAGGTGATTTACAGAGGGAGTCTAGAAATAAATTCACCAACACTCATTTTGCAGAGAAGTGGGAATATTATTTATAACAAAATGCTCAGGTAAGACAATCTGGAAGTACGAATGAATATGTTCAGTTCAGTCTCCAACAGCATCATTGTTTAGGTACGTGTAATTCCTCAGAACTCATTTGAAGTTGGTTGTTTTATTCCTTCTGCATGCTCTCTGTCCACAAGTTTGCCTCTGCTTATTATCTACCTCTCCATCGTTATTCTTCTCCTCTCTGGACTCCTCCCTTTCATCTTACTTTTCCTCAGCACAAGTGAACTCATACGCTGCAAATTTTTTTTTTTTTGGGGGGGGGGGGGGGGGGGGGGCTTACCATCTTTCTGCGGGAGGTTTTGTTGTGTTTAACCAGTTGGTTCATGTGTGGGCTCATGTGCTCTGAAAAGGCACAATAGAAGCATTGTGATGTTTCTGTGTTTAAGGTAGATGCACCTTCACTGTGTGTAGTTTTGCAAAATAGGTGATGCAAATTTCTTGGTTTACAGCTGTGGAAATTGTGGGCTCTTTTGATGTGTGAGGTTTTCTTAATTGTGGAAAAACATTTTATTTTACTGTCACCAATCCCCCCAAAAATTATAAAAATGAGGTGGGGACCAGAATAACATGACCTCATTGCCCCTCTTTATCCTGTTATTTGTCTTAAGATTGCAAATGTTATTGTATAATTGTGCTGGTGGATTGTGTAGCTGCTTTAATAGCTGCTCTTATCAGCTTTTTTATTATCACTTTTTACATCTGAACTTACAAACACTGCTGGATCTTCTAGAGTGGTGATATTAAATCCTGCTTGAAACAGCCAATTATTAACTTAACTTGAGTCCAATTTTTTGTACTCTACCCACCTCTGGCTGTGGGTTTGCCACACTTGAGTATGGCATGGAATCGGAATTGGTGGGTGGAGTTTGACAGTTGATGGGAGTGGCTTGACCTGTGAAGGGCACTTATATGCAAATTTCTGCTTACTGTGACATCACAATAAGGCACTTTTTCAAATGGCTTGTAGAAGCACAAGATTTCTGACAGCAAAAATTTGTAAAAAAAATATTGACGGATGGTTTTTGTTCATGATTAGAGTGTTTGTAGAGGCAGGAGAGACCCAAATGGTAACACAGAACGCTGAAACAAGTTACATTTACATAATATGTCCCCTTTAAGGCATCTGATATTACCTGATCATAGTGCTCTCTTACATAAATCATTTCTCACTAAAAATATAAATCAGTCAATATTAGAAGGTGTTTTCCCATGCTGAAAACTGTCATTGTCATGCCTGTGTTTAAATCAGGAGATCAAGAGGTTGGTAATGATCGAACAATCAGTATACTTCCTGCTATCTCCAAGATCTATGAGAAGGTGGTAGCTGACCAGCTTATGCAACACCTTGATGAAAATGCTCTATTAAATCCCCTGCAGTTTGGATTTAGGAGAAATTACTCCGCTGAAACAGCTTGCTGCTACTTCCTTAAAGAGATTAAATTAAGTTTGGACCAAGGGGTGTAGTAGGTTCTGTCTTCCTTGATTTACACAAGGCATTTGACACTGTAAACCATACTATTCTTCTCCGAAAATTAGAAGATTGTGGACTTCCTCAACATACAATACTTTGGTTTGCATCTTACCTGAGTGGTAGACAACAATGTGTGAGAGTGAACAACAGCTTGTCCTCTTTTAAAGATTGCAGAATGGGAGTTCCGCAGTGTTCAATACTTGCGGTGATACTTTTTAGTCAATGACCTTCCCTCTGTATGTAGCGCAAAGGTCATCATGTATGCTGATGACAGTGTTGTGTTCATTCATGGAAAAAATGCAGCCGAGGTGACCACAAGACTGACAGTTGAGATTGGGAAAGTTTCTGCCTGGCTCCAGAGATCTTGTCTCATCTTAAACGTGGACAAGACTGTTGCTATGTATTTTACAAACAAGCAGACATTACCAAAATACCCTGATATTTTTATTTATGATTTTTTTTTTTTAAGTCCATGATAGCACCTTTTTAAGGGTAACTTTGGACCTTAACATTGAAGAAGCATACTAAAAAGCTGTGTCACTCCCTTAAATTTCTACACTGGTTCTACCATTGGTTCGGGCTGACTATGTGTGGGTGTTCTTGTGCCGGGGGACTACAGGGCCATGGCCATTGGGGACTGGTGCATGACACCCCTAATGCAAAATGCATATATTCCTTTAAAATTGTTTTATATAAACTCTAAATCATTATCAACCTGCCCAGGGACTGTAGGTGGAAATTACCATTCATGGTATAACCTGGCACCAAGCATCTGTCCTGATCTTGTCTTGGTCAATGTGTTGTTGTGCATGTCCTTGATTAAATAAACTTATACCATGCCATACTAATTTTGCTCCAGTCAGTAAAGGTCTTCACCAGGTCCCTGTTCTCCCCCTCCTGTCCACTGCTCACACATGCCACAACAGCTGTATCTGAATACTTCTAGATGTGGCAGGACTCTGAGTTGTATCTGAAGTCTGATCTGTAGAGCATGAACAGAAAGGGAGCCAAAACAGTCCCCTGTGGGACCACAGTACTGCATTCCAGTGTCCTAGAAACACATATCCGCACCCTGACATATTGAGGTCTGGATTTTAGATAGTCCATACTCTAGCATGTCAGAGGGGGCTACTCCCATATCCATAAGTTTGTCTCTCAAAATGGGAGGTTTTATGGTTTTTAAAGCTCTGGAGAAGTCAAAGAACATGATCCTAACATAAGAACCAGGCACATCCAGGTAGGTGTCTTCCCGGCGCGGCATGTAAAGGACTGCATCTTTGACTCCTAAGTGTTCCTGGTAGGCAAACTGGAGAGAGTCTAGCTCCTCAGCAACCTGCAGTTTCATTCGACAGACAAGGAGCCGCTCTAAGGTCTTCGTAATGTGGGATGGCAAAGCCACCGGTCTGTAGTCATTCAGCTCTACCGGTCGCCCTATTCTGGGCACCAGTATGAGACATGAAGTCTTCCACAGCACCGGGATTTTTTCCATCTGAAGACTCCGATTGAAGAGCCTCTGCAGAGGGGCTGCTAGTTGTCCTACACAGTCCTTCAGAAGCTTTGGACAAACTCCATCCAAACCTAGAGCCTTGTCTGGTCGAAGTTTCCTGAGCTCAACGCACACCTCTTCTTCTGTTATCGACAGTTGGAGCAGCTCAGGATGCGGGGGGCAGCACAGTAGACTTGTAGTCAAGACCGCCTAAACTGAGACCAAGACACTACTAAGACCAGAGACCATGTCAAGACCAATACCAAGTCAAGACCGGAGAAAAAAAATAAAACAGACTAGTGTTGAAGCTACGCAATAACTTGTATGAACAGCAGCACACTAGGGTTCAGCCACAGTTTACATTCAATACATATTAGACGGCATTACTTCAACTACAGGCAATACAGAGACATACCATGTCATGTGTGTGACTGAGCTCACTGTAAATCCAAAGATCCACTATGTGTAGCAATTGTATGATGGCTGTTACTGCACTAGACTTAAACCAAGACTAACCGAGACCAAGACACTACCAAGACCAGAGGCTATCGAGACCAAGACAAGACCAAGACCAGAGGCTATCGAGACCAAGACAAGACCAAGACCAAAGACTGTCAAGGCAGTGACAAGACCGAGACCTCGAAACAGTGGTCTCAAGACTGGTCTCGAGACCAAGACCGGTCTCAGAACATACATCACTACAGCACAGGTGTTGAAGATGGAGTGAGTACCCACAGAGGTGGAGGGAGCAGCTGCAGATCCAGAGGCGGAGGGAGCAGCTGTATATGTAGAGGTGGAGGGAGCAGTCACAGAAGTATAAGGAATAGCTGCAGAGGTGTAATGAGCAGCAGCATCAAACCTGATGTAGTACTAGTTAAATGAGTTAGCTCTGTCTACAACATCTTCTACAGACTGGACGTTCTTCTGTTTGTAGCCAGTGATGGTCTTTATCCCTCTCCACACCTCTTTGATGTACTAAGAGTACTTATAATCTGACTTTTACTGGGTCTATGTCAAACTCAAAAATGATTTCATTCAGAAAATAAATCTTGGATCAAAATATAAATCAAATTGAAACTTAATTACACAACTGTCTTTCCTAATTAAGCTATTATGTTTTAGCCTTGGGCTGGACAAAAGGAATCTTTTAAGGCTTTAATCGTTTAATTTTCCTTGCTAGTTGTTTTTCTATTTAATAAAAAGTTGTAAAAAATCAAGAAGAGGAAAGATGTAATTACACCTGTCAAAAAATATCTGGGAATTAACTGGAAAATAATTCAACCTACTCCACTGAAGTGAGAACAAACAGAAGTTTTGAATTTTAGTGTCAGTTCTAATAGATGGTGATTAGCCAGTCCACAAATGTTACAATAAAACAACTAAATTTCATAGATCTAAAGATCTAAAGCAAATTCACATTCTTGTGTGAAATTTTGTAGAATACACAGCAGTCATGACATTAGATTTTTTTATTTATATTATAGCCACAAACTGGATTGTATTTCATTGTGACTGTACTGATCAACACATAGTGTATGACTGTAAAGTGGAACAAAAAAATGTATTAAACTTTTTTTTTACTAAAAAGTGTGTGCATTGTTATTCAGGCCCTTTTACTCTCATACTTCTAAACACAATTCATCTCCACCAATGATTTTCTGAAATTTCCTAATTGGTAAGTAGAGTCACTGTAAACCTACCAAGAAAGCCATAGTAAAGCCTGTTTAACATTTTCCATGAGCTACTTTGATACATCAAACACCTAGAACGAGGTGCTTGTATGGTGTAACATCCCTGCCAAAAGTCCGGAGAATGTCATAATCTGGTTTGTGGAGGCCCTAGGCACAAATATCTTAGTGAAAAACAATGTTTAATAAACAAAAACTCAAACAGGTTGACTTACAGAGCTGGAACTGGAAAATCCCAGGTATAAAAACTGTAGGGTTCAGATGGAGAATTACTGAATGAGAGGTGCTTAAAGACTGGGAGACCTGATTCCTGGATAAGACACAGATGACTGATTGGAACTGGTTGGTTATGAAGGAGAGGAGGAAGAAAACAAGCCGGCTGAGGGAGAGAGACTAGAAAACATGAATTAAGCTGAGGAGGATGTGCACAATGACCAAGGAGAAACGTAAACACAACAGAACTCAAAAAGGTCAATGAATACACTACATGAAACACTAAAATAGGAATTGAAACAGCCATATCCAAGTTGATATAAATAAACAAGTAAATAATCAAGCCAAAGACATTTGAAGACGAAAGAACTCCAGAATTGCAACCAAGGAACTTATTAAGCCATCACAATTGCTAATAATCAATAGATTTATTTCTCAATGTATTTAACTTAAAAGTTAAAAACGTAACCAGCAATGGCACACATATGACTGCATTAAAATTATAGTACAGTAAGCAAAGTATAGAAAGATCATTATAATATTCAATCAAGTAAACATCAATAGAAAAAATAAAGTTAATGGAAAAATAAATAATAAGAGAGGAGGGAGGAAGAATATGATCATGAACAGACTGGAGACTTGGGGGGGGGAAAAAAAGTTAACAGAAAAGAGAAAACTTGCCACCATAAACTTACCTTATATTGCTTAGTATTTTGTTGGTTATGTGTTTGTTATATGTTGCAATATATATATATATATATATACATTAGGGCTGTCAAACTATAACATTTTTTAATCTATTTAATCACAGGGTAGATGTAAATTAATCACAATTAATTAACATTCCTAAATATGACAGAAAAAGTAAAAATTTTGGTGTAAATGAAGGACGAATCCAGAAGCTGTTGCTCTTTTTTTTAAGGAAATACAGGAGAGATGCATGGAACTTTTGTTTTGAATTCCCAAAATCACATTTACACGTGGAGATTTTTACCTATTAATCTTTTAGCCAGTTGCTAAGGCAAACTAACTGGTTAACATTTTATGAATCTAAAGCTGACAGTTTCTTATTCAATTTTGGACAACCCTGAGCATCGTCTTCATGGGACTATCCTACAACAACGGTGTCTTTGGTCAGAGGCTTCTTCAGTTTTGCTGCAACACCGACTGCTACAGGAGATCATTCCTGCCTACAGCCATCAGGATCTACAATAGCTCCTTGAAAAGTTAAATGAGCTACAACAACACTTAATCTCTCTCTGGGAGCAGTTAAGTATTTTTTAATTAAAATTCTCTGACTAATAGAGGGATAATTTGTTTATCAACACTGAACCTTTACATTACTCCCTGGTTCCCACTGTTATTATTTGCAGTTATCAAACAGTTGTCATGCTGTTTACGTGACAAGCAAGCATTGAATGCAGCGCAGGTTTAATTGGGGGATAAACAGGGCAGGTCATTTTGTGCATGCGTTAATTGCTTTAAAAAAATGAATGGCATTAATTCCACGAATTAATCGACCTGCATTAATACATTAATTTTGACAGCCCTAACTTTGTGAACAAATAATTATGTCTCAAGACCATTTAATTACTCTTTTCTCAGTGGCATACATTCTATAAACTATTTTGTATTGTTTGAAATTGTTTATTAATCATACTTTATATAAGATAAGTCTTCTTTTCATTGTGTAAAAAAAACATGAAGCCTATTTGTCTTTTGTATCATTATAAAACAGCTAACTGCAAAACACCTTAATAAGCTTCCAAGATAGGTATTACTATACTCAATATGGATTTGTATTACCTCACAATGTTTCCAGGTGAATGGGTGTCATTTTGGAAACAGTAGTGTTTCCTATATGTGGGATAACATGCAACAAAAGGCTCCCTCTGGCTCACAAAAGTCTGCATGCATGAAATATATAATAGCTTTACACCAAGGTATTATTGTTAAAAAAACAGAATACATGACATTTCAAACTCTCCTCTGTAAAAGCAGTGTGCTGGATATTTGCCAATAATTTAGGTTACTTAAATTTATATCATGAGAAGCATATTTCCCATAATTAGAGCTCCCCTCCTGTTGGCTCGGGATGAAATGAATCCCTGGAGGTTTTTTAAAATGCTGTAAAATGTCTTAGATACATTTTAAGAAAGCCTTGGGTTGTCAGAAGTGTCTGAGGATCTGAGATGGAAAAACCTGCTCACTGTACTTCTGCTTATCCTAATTTGTTCTCGTAACAAAAAACTTTAAAGATTAAATGACAACCAGTATGTGTGAAGACTTTCAGCTAACACTTGTTAGCAGACTTTTTGTGTAATTAAACTATTCCAGATGCATTTCGATATTAATTATACATCAGAAATGTGTTTACAATTGAATAAGCCTTTATTGGAGTGTTTTGAAGCCGGAACAAAATTGCTAAATGGATATTCTAGCTTTAAGCTCAACCAGTGACTAAATAAAGTAAAGTACAGCCACACTGTAGCTGAAAACAGTTTGACTTAATGTGATTGTCTTTTGATGATGCATTTTTGTATTTTGTCTTTGACTTTGTCATTGAGTTATGAGTTTAACTATTTCATTCAGAACAAATTTATTTTTGTAAATTAGGTAACTTCTTTATTGAAATATTAGCCTATAACTTAAAATATAGATTACCCCAAGGCTTAGTTTGCACCATGAACTTCCACAACTATGCTAATGATGCAGCACTCTATCTTCCCATGTATTATACAATTAAACCAAACTTATTCATACCCTTAAATGATTTTTTAAACTTAGTAATGATTTAAAATTATTTTCATTTACCAATAAGTTTGTTTCTGTTAGAAAGTTGAAGGACGGTTGAATAAAAATATCAAGTTTAGTGTACATTTTATTAAAGATGGCCTATTTAAAAATTTTCATACCCTTCCTTGATAATTAAGGGATATTTTCCTGGAATCACAACAATCAAACCCTTCCAATGGTTGCTTAGCAACATTTTGCAAGTCTTTAAGGGTTGGAAGACCTCTATACCCTCGCCCTAATCTTTAGCTCCCTCCACAATTTCTCCATCAGATTTTAGTCTGCAGCTTTGCTACTCAAAGCTCTATATTGTCACATCTCCTAAAGACTGTAGACCAGTTGCTGCACTTAAATGGTTTTTCTCAGTTGGTGCATTTCTCACATAACTATCAAGATTTGCACAAGCATTTAATAAAACGGTGCCAGCTGCAAAACGTAGCTGGTAATCTACAAAAGTGAGTCACTTGCTATATGGAGATGCAGCATTTCGTTTTTATTCTCCTCTTTTCTGGAACAAACTTCCAGAAAACTGCAAAACTTCTGCAACACTGAGTTCCTTTAAATCAAGACTAAAACCAATTTGTTTTGAGTTGCCTTTGATTACAGTGATAACAACAGGAACATCATAAACTGTAGTCTGATTTTCCACCTACCATTGTTGTTTCCCTACTTGAAATGTAATGGTTTGTTTAAAGCTTGTAATTTTATTTCACTTATCATGTAAAGAAGTTTAAATTGCCATGTTGCTGAAAAGGTGCTACACAAATAAACTTGCCTCGCTAAAAATGGATAGTCTCTTCCTCAAAAGCAGGTATTCATGTCAATGAAAGTGTCAGTGTCATCAAAAGGAAAATCCCTGACACCGTTAATTATAAACAACATAGTGAAATAGCGTTGTTCTGTTTTCATTATGAATGTTCACTCTGTCTTTTCTATTGCAAAAAAACAAATCTTGGTGACATTACCTGAAAAAGCTCAAGACAGCACTATACTCTATTTGCACAGCCACTTGAAATCTACAATTAAGCTTTACATTATTGTATTTAATGAGGTAAATGAGTACAAGACAATACGTGGGCTTCATATTTCTACTGCATGTGCTCTTTGTAGTTCTATTTTGAGCACAGCTGTGTATCAAAGCACAGTACAAACCTGTTTACAACAAACATAAGAAGCACCCTTTGGGTAAAGGTGCACATAATTCTAAACAAATTCATGAATGAAAGCAGAGGTTCACCTGAAACATTTTTAGGGAAGAGTGATAAAGAAATGGTTAAAATCTGCTTGCCCAACTTTGCCAACTAGCTCAAATTCTTTTTAATGTAATGACTCAAACAATGAAATGAAGTTTTATAGGCAATATCTATTCAGCATTCATAAGTATACTTCATCCTGACTGAAATGACATAAGCAAACAATTTTATGAAACAGCACATTATTGTTTGGAATCAATTGATTTGTTTGACAGAAGGAATGAGAAACTGCTACTATAAAGGTGCATGAATGACTAAATGTTGAACAAAGTATGATCAAACCCTCAGTGTCTACGTATAGTTTAACATTTGGAAGTGTGTATAGGCACCAGAGGTGAGGCTGATTGGATTGCTCCCCCTCTGGATGCCACTGAGTGTGCCCACCCCAAAGTACCCTAAAGCCCCCACATGGGATTTTTATATATATATATATATATATATATATATATATATATATATATATATATATGCATATATATATATATATATATATATATATAAATAAAAGAACGGGTTTCCTTTTACTCCTCCTTCAAAACTTTGCTGTAGTTTGTGTTGGTGTACATATTGATCCATTGTCTACAAACTTGTCCCTGAAAGGTCATTCAGGGAAAGGCACCCAGTGGTCATAGGGTAAGAGGAACCTGGTGTAAACTGGGTTTTTCTTAGTATGTCGGGAAAACCGTAAGAATGAACAATGTATTTTATTTTGATCATTACTGGGAATAAAAAAATTTTTGTCCCTAGTTTTAATTAATTGGATTTTGATAATGAATATGTGAAATCAGAAGACTGACACACCAACTGGTTTCCTTTGCTGTAATGCTGTGCTAAGCCCTTTACAGCAGCAGTCCTCTTGCATCTCAGCGGGTTTAGTTAAGCAGTGATTCTACTGATGTGGAATTTTCTATGCTGCTGCCATATTTGAATCATGAAAGAATATTTCAAAAGTGTACTTTTTTTGTATCTGAGAAACATTAGAAGCCTTACTACTGTATATGTGCCTTTTGGATGCATCATAGGATGGTCTTAATTTGTACTGCTGAATACTGTTTCAACACTGTGAGATGTGTGCTGGAGGCTGAAAAGGTGTTTCTGTTCATCCATCTCATTACTAGTTTTCACCTTGTGCTGAACCCTCTTTTATTTATGACTGCAATATGGAGGCCCTTACCTTCAGGAGAGTGTTTCTTTGGATAATTATTGTTAAGCTTTCTTTCTATATAGCAAGGACAAGATTCTACAATCGGTTTTCTTCATCCAAGTCTTTTTTTATGTTGCCAAGCTTGCCTTTGTCCTTGTTCTTTTCTAAGGCTGGTGATGTTGATCCTGAACGTCCTAAAGTTCACAGTGATCAATAGATTTAATTTCAACATTGAATGTAGTCTATGTAATCCTTACCAGCAGTGAATTTTGATATGGCTTTCTGCCTAGGGATGAACAGTCAAGGGGTTTGCAACAGAGCAAAAACAAAAAATAAATGTTCTATTTCTGTGACCGTTTTCGAGGTCTTGTTTTTTTTTTTCCTGATTAAGAGTTGCCACCCCTTCCCCAATTTTCCAGTTGATACAGTTCTACAGGTGACTTATACTGAAGTTGGTAACTGATATATATATCAATATATCAATATATATATATTGATATATATATATTGATATATATATATATATTGATATATATATATATATATTGATATATATATATATATAATGATATTGATATAAATAAGTTGTCAAGAAAACTGTGTTTTATAGTTGCAACCTGAACATGTTATTATTGCTTATTTACATATTCAATAAATGGGGAATGGATAAACCCTGCTGAGGTGCATTATCATGCCTTAAAATGATGATGGTATGGGTTCTGATAATCTAATCTTCAATACGTTAAGTTTTTTAGGTTTTTTTTGCTGCTTTTGTGGACTCTGAACTGCATTTGACCCATTGTAATTCAGAATCTGAAACCCTTGTATGGGTCAAGCCTGAATTGGATTATTCTACACAAACAAAAACTTAAAACCATGCCTTACATTTTTTAGGCTTTTTTTGGAGTCAGGGCCCTTTTAAATAAGGGTGCTAAAGGGGAGGGAGGGAAACAGAGGGAGGGATGTGTGCCATATGTGCTGTCGGTGTACATCGGAAATGTTGGGAAAAATGTTGTTTATTTATTGTTCTAATGCTACACTTTTTTGTGTGATGCTTGAGATATTTATATCTTAAACGTGGAATATGTAATTACATGTGAAAAAGATTATGTCTACGGAACAATAAAGACAGATTGAGTCAAACGCGTTAACCACAATAAAGACTGTTCAGGTCTACACTGAATTATTCTGAACGGATTAGATATTAATTATAATAAAGTTTGTGATAGTTGAACCTTTAGCCCTTTTGTGCGCTTACAGAGCAGAATTCAAACAAGAATCCCAACTAGTCTTGCACAAATGTTCTCAAGAAAATGTAAATTTTTAATGTTGATGTTTTAAATGAAGGTAACTGATTTTTGATGTTTGGTATTGCTGAATTAATTTCTCAAAATGGCCTGAAATGAAATTCAACATTATTTTATATTATACACACGATTGGGAAATAAAGTTCTCTGTCTTTTTTAAGGGTAACAACTAAATGAAGTTGGGAGAAGGTTCTCTTTGGTGCTGCTTTACATCAAACTATATTTTTCATGTGGAGTTTTTAATAATTTAGGGACTGCTAAGGAAGGGATTGATGATGGCTTGCAACATTCAAGAGTCTCGTCGGCATTAAACTCAAGATTTGTATTTTATTATAATAAAATAAAATAGTTATTTATTGCTGCATCATAATCTAACACTGATTAAAACTGAGACAAAATCCAATTTTTATTTAGTGGAGAAACTAATCCCACATTCAAAAAAGATTGTTAAAAAACCTCACCACTAATTATGGGACTGGTGAAATTCTCCACAATATTAGCCACAATTTCTTTAAACTAAGTTTAAAGAAAGCTGTTTTCTCTGCTATCTTTTTAAACTTTGATTTATTTAGTTGGTTACCCAGATTTTACACATTCATACACAGGGGTGTATGAATGTGTAATGAACAATTAATATGACACAACATAAACATTTTTCTTATGCAGTCTTTACAATGATGCTATTCAAGTCAAACCGATCTCTTATTGAGCTTCTTGATCCTTATCGGCTACAGAAAAATGGAAATGTACCTAAACCTGCCATTATGTATATCAGAACTATATTTACATAGGTTGAAACTACAGTCTCTAAAACTCTAAAACTGCCTGTTAGAAAACTGAAAAAAATGTCGGTGAATAGCAAATTTCATGTCTTACCACAGATTCTCAATTAGATGTAGAACTATTATTCTATAACCTGATCCTGCTTAAAACTTCTCCACTACTAATTCCTTACACGTCTGTTGTATTATTTGGTCTCCATGTTGCTGTTTGCTAATTAGTATTCTGTAGCAAACCTCTAAGACCTTCACATTAGATTTATTGTGAGATTAGTTTACAAACAGGTGCACTCTATTGACTAATCGGTTGACTTTTGATAACCGCTGGTAGCGCTGGATTTTATTTGTCTTTGTCTAAAGAGTGCAAAAAACAAACACCGCACTTTTCAGATTTTTACTTGTAAAAACTGCTTAAGATCATACATCACTTTCCCGCCATACTTGGTGTGTATTGAGGAACTTCATAAAAACCCTCTAAATTAAATTAAAGCTTGTGGTTCTAATGTGACTGTAATGAACAATATTTTATTTGTGTTAGAAGTAACTTTGACCTTTTTATCTGTGGTCATCCAACAGGTTGGGAAGATCCGGAAGACGGCAGCCAGAAGGAGAGAGTACCACATACTGTTTATGGTTCTAACCACAGCAGCCTGTTACTTATTGTGCTGGATGCCGTACGGCGTCATAGCCATGATGGCAACATTTGGCCCGCCTAACATCATCAGTCCTGTCGCCAGTGTGGTCCCCTCACTTCTAGCCAAGAGCAGCACTGTCATCAATCCTCTCATCTACATCCTGATGAACAAACAAGTGAGCAGAAGTACATTTTCATTGTATGTTATATATATTCATACATATATTTTTTATTACTGATTGGACACATAACACTAGCATGTCTCAACAATTTTATTCACACAGTAAAAAAGGACATAACAGCTCCAATCATACAAATGCTCCATTTAAATATCATTCAAGTGTAAGAAGAAAACTCACCGAATATTAAAAATCAAGATCACCCTAAGGCTGCTGGGAGTGAAAAAAGAACCTCCTAACATACTGAGCTGCAAATAGCTGCAGGCAGGAAGTAAAAAATAAAAAGAAATGCAGAACAATCTTTCAGAGGCAGTGTGGTCCAGAGGTTCCCAACATAGTGAATCAAAACAAGACATGAAAAAATGGGCCTCAAGAGAAAAAAAAATTGTAAAAAAAGCAGGTTATAAGAGGAAAGACTTTCTCATCAAAGTGTCTAAACAATGTACTCTTTGACCACTTAACCACAAGTTAATGTCAACATTTTATACAGCTCCCAGTATTTAACACTGGCAATAAAACGTAGTCCTTAAGTGGACAGCAAAAAAACTACTAAATTTGACCTTTAATGCCAGAGAAAAACCTTTAGTTTCACAGAAGTCCTGCCTTTATTCTCACTTCTTGTTCCACTTTTGACCATCTGACAAACAATTTAAGGTGAAATTTGGCACAATATTAAAATGCAAAGATGAAGTTGCCAGACGGCATCAGGGAACAGCTGAATGCTACACCACAACCCAATGTGGTCTACAAGCATGCATAAAAAAAGATGTAAAAATCATTTAATAAAACAACGAAAAACTTAAACCAGAGTCAACTCCTACAACATTATTGACAATGATCTGCAGCACAACACAGCACACACAGTTTAAGACTCAGCCCTAATCCTGACTTTTGCATGCTCTGTGCAACAGAAAGTACAAATGTACAATATGTTCAGGGCTTTTTGCACATTCAGTGTGCTACAATCACAATCACTTTAACACTCCTGCAGCTAAGCTGACAACCTGCAAAAACCTCTTTCAAACATCATTTTGTTTAGTATTGAATCTTATTACTGGGGTTCCTAAAACCAACTGGGACCGGGTATGTTTTTATTTTAAACTAAGAAAAAAAGCATGTCAAAAAACCATCTTGTGACTGCATCTCATCTGTAGCACCAGGAAGAGAGAGAACATTGAATACTTACTAGGCATGGGCCTACATCAGATTCTTTTGGTATGATAACTGGAGTAAAAATATTTCTCAGATTAATAGGTGCATTTCAAAAGAAAAATGTAAAACATGACTTAATTACTTTGTTTAGACAACAGTAAAAACTTTCTGCTGCTCTAAAAATTACATATTTAATATTACTTCTTTAACATTAACTGGTATGATGTAAAATCATAGTTTCAGATCATTGAAACAAACTTTTATAAAACCTTGGTAAACATTGTTCTCAGGCAATGTCTAATTTCCAGAGACAGCTTGAGCAGAATTCATGAACGTCTTTTCAATTTCTCACTGTGGGAAATGCTCTCATGGTTACACAATTTTGCATCAACGTGATGAAGCACTTTTTCCTACCTTCTAAGTAATTCACTGAATTATTCGTTATCATACGATTTGTCTACTACGCATTATTGCACACTGATCAATCACAACATTGAACCCAAATAAGAAAAGTGCATTGCCGGATTATTTTTACTGTGAAACTCTCCTGACAAAACAGTTCTGGTAGATTGAAAGGAGTTCGACTAAAATGGCATTTCAACCAAATCTTTATGCAGGTCTAATACACCCCCATCAGTGCCCTCATCCCAGCAAGGGCTTGAAGCTGAATTGATGAAAATCTACTGGGGGCACTTTCATGAATACATGTGTTGCCTGAAAACACGAACAATTTTAAAAATAAAAAAAGGAATGGAATGAAATTAATCCTTCAGTATGAATTTTTCTCACTGAGGTCACAATTGCAATACATGAGGGTTGAAATGAAACATACAACCTGAAATCTGACTGAACAAAAGTAAATTCTCCGGAAAAATTTAGTAGGCGGCATTTTTTTAAGAAAAAAAAACAAAACCAAAAAACTACTTTTTGGTAATAATGATCAATGAGAGGAGCAAAAATGTGCGGTATATCTGACACCTCAGCATTGTGAGAACCATGCTGCCCATACCTAAAAAAATGTTTTTGGCAGCCTCTCTTAGCTGGTGATGAAACTGTGTATGCTACTAGAATAATATGTGTAGAAAGGACATTCTGCAGGATTATTTACCCAAGGCGGTGTATTTTCCTATGCCACTAAAACATTAGGCAGACACCAGCAATATATGACTCTTGATGGAGACGCTTGTTATCGTTTTATAAAACAGTTACTAATGAACACACTCACTACAATGTTTGCCTAAATAGCTGTCACATTGTAAACTACTTTGAGTTGCAATATTTGAATGAAACATACTACACATACAGCGGGAACCCCAGAGGTCCAATGTACATCCTCTGTCCATTCAAGCATAAGAGTATAGCTACACAACATGAGACAGATGGGTTTAATTTTGTGGCTGATCAGTGTAGTTTCTCGTAGTATTTACAAAATCACAAATTTCTTTCAACACATGTATAAAATGGCACCAAAGCACTAACTCAATTTTATCAAGACTTTTTCCATTCTTTCCCTAAAATAAAGAATGAATATGTTTTAAAAGGATGCAATAAACACTAACACATACCCAGCCCAAGTCGAACCCGTGAAACAGCTTCTTCCTTCTACTCTGCTGCAATGGTCATTTTCTTCACTTGCTACACAATATTCTTTATATCTTTGATAAAACCACTACCAATTGCACACATTTATTAAAACACCACCTTCAGGGCAAACATTTTCAGAGATTTTCATTCCTGTACTTACTTTAAATGTTTTCAGCTATTACCATATGTGGCACCGGCTCAATGTAGACATATAAAACTATCTAAATTTAGAGAGTAAGACCAGAGAGTATGCTCACCAAAATGACCAGATTTTTAACGGTCTTCATTCTGAGCCGTGGTGGATATTGGCTCTATGAACCATGTATAATTGTAAGGAATGCACTTTATCCAAAGTAATATCCCTGCGGTGCATGAATGCAGAAAATACAGCAAAGGTGAGCTCCAGTACACGTTTGGCCAAAGCAGGCAGTGGTAGAATTACATTCAATAAAAAAAGTGAAATGAGAAAAAAAAACTAAAATCTCATGGGCTGGTGATTGCTGAGGCGGAGCTGAGAAGTACACGACTGCCGGAAAATCCACTGCTCCACATGGCATCACAATCGAAACTGAATGGCAATGCAGTCCTGCCACAAAGTGTACTGCATTTGTCAAAACAGTGACAAGGCAACACAAGGAAAGTGTTCAGCTGACCATCAGGCACGGGGTTATGGCTGTTCTCAGCACCCGTTTTATTTTTTTGGCCCTTATTTAATTTCTTCTTACAAAGCAAGTGCATCTTAAAATAACCTAAACTGTGATCAGACTAGGGGCTCTCAGTCATCGTGCAGAGGACAGTGATTTTTGACCATAACACCAGTAGTAACTAATCCCTCGAAACAGCTTTGGATTCTGGTGGAAGATATGTACAGTAATGCGGATAATCCGTCTTTAAAAACTGCACATTCTTTTGCAAGTGTTGCTGCTGTACGTGGATGCTTTTATGACATTCAGAGTGACTCTTCTCTTTATTTACTTACACCACTTTGGAATGTTAAAAAAAGAAAAAAAATCTGAAGTAATAAAATGTGGCTTTTCCTTTTAAGTGGATAACCACCCATACAACTGTAAAACTGAGTTTTTTTTTACGTGACTGATACACACCAAGTTATTAAAAACTGACTTTCTATCTAAAACACTGATTTGTTGCTACCCTAGTCAGCTCCACAGCTAATGTGGCTCAGCTAAAGCAGAGTTTTCCTTGTTTTTTTCCCATTCCAGTCTCTGGTCAAGTAAAGTATTATTAAAGAAGACAAGGTCCTTAGACAACCTCCGAGCTGACCCCTCCCTGGAGGGCTATGGCTTATGCTCTTACTGCGGCTAATTGGAAACGAGTAAGCTTCAGCCTTCTTGTCTGCTGTGGCTTTATTGCAACTCTCCCTTGGTCAGCCAGCAAAGGCCGGTGTATGCATTTTTATTTTCAGGCTCAGAAGGTTTCATATTTCAGATGTCACAGTCAATGGTGCTGAAGCCCGGAAGAGTTGCGCGTCCTTTCCTCCGGAGGTCGCTCTCAGGCCCCGTGTTGATGCGCTGGATCAGGATCTTCTCATAGAGCAGGGGATGATAGGCGCCCAGAGTACAGGCGGCATCGTAATAACGCTCATGGTAGTGGCACAGGTCAGACTGCCTCATGGAGGGGATGTACTCGTATACGTGCACCTGCTCGCACAGCGCCATCATCAGGAGAATGCCTGCAATGTCAACATACACACAGAGAAAGTCTAGGGTTTATTTTTGAAATATTTGCAGCCTTAAATTTACAGCTTTTTATTGGTGGCATAGTTTTTGTACACTATGTTTTTTAAAAACAAACTGATTTTATTTATCATAGAAAAAAAGGCTTTTCAAACCAACCCGGTTGTATGTAAGAAAGAAACAACTGCCTAAACCTAATGGCTTTATCCCACTTGAAAGCATGAGGAGGTCATCAAGTGTTTACAATTACCTGCAAGAAGTCTTTAACATTCCAATGGAGAAAGTTCTGCACACCTCTTACCAAAACTGGAAGGAATTCTAGTGTGAACAGCCAGTTTACGGTCATGCAATAGCATCTCCATGGAATTTTAGTCCAGTCTTTGACTAGGCCACGCAAAAAACTTTTTTAACTCATCAGATTTTTTATCTGCTCCTTTTTTTTAGACTTCTTTGCCCTCATTAGGAGAAATGATCATTTTGAAAATGTTTTTATATTCAGTACAGCTATCCTGGCCAGATGTTAAAATTTGTTTGATCTGACCCATTAAAGTCTGGCAACAAAGCAAAAACACTAGAAATTTTATCTCAAACGTAGTGATTTTTGTGTGTAAATAATTGTCTTCAAAGATTTAACAAACTGTAAAAAGTGGATTGGTGATTGCCTTCATACGTTTATTAAATAAATCTAGACAATGTTGTTGACTAAAACTAACAGATGACTAAACTGTGAAAAAAACTACATTAAAATAATCTCAACATAGGTGGAAATGCAGGTATGAGCAAAGCTGAACCTGTTGGCCACAGAGCAACACTTCTGGTAACATATCTCAGCTCAGAGCTTAGCTCTGATGCATCTTTGGAATAAATTGATATTATCAAGAGATAAGAGGTGCCTAAAACTGGCATTAGTTATGGATCCAAATTCTGGTTTCAACTGAAATATTTATTTCTGTTGTGCTAAAAAGATGGTGTGTTGTGAGTAAAAGGCTTCTGAAAAAAAAAACCCTGAAAATCTTGACAAAAACAATGGATGTAGGGTGAATTTGGGCCCCACAGTGTGCTCTGCACGAGATCTTCTTGCTGCGACGTGGGGGGAAAACAAATATTTAGCTTTCAACTATATTAGTTGCTTTGCCATTCCTGATTTCTCCGCACTTTCCCATTTATCATTCAGACCCTGGTGATTGTTTTTGTATTCGCAGCTCTAAACGTCTCCACACCTTCTCTACTGCTGCTCTCGCCAATAAGCATTTTCAGCAAACTGTGGACCTGCCTAGTAGGCCACTGTTTAAGACAATCTTCCCATGCTGCTAAAAGCCTTCACAGTATATATTAGGGAAGTAAGTATTGAACATGTCAAATGTTTTTCTCCATAAATCCATTTCTAACAAGGCTAACAACATTACTTTCAGACCAAATGTCAGTACCAACCCAAGTAATCCATACACAACAACAACTACACAAATAACTGCAATAATTATGTTTTGTGTGCCATAAGGTGGAGTGACACAGGAAATAATACCTGCACATGCTTAATGAAATTATTCAATCGAAACAGAAAAAAAACTATTTGGTATTTACAGCTTACAGATGTAGCCCAGAGAAATACATACATTACAGTGTGATTCTGACCCCCTCTCACACACAAACTGTCTATATATCTTGAAGGTTAAGGTGATCTCCTCTATGCACCCTGTACTATTTAACTCAAGAGACGGTTGGTCATAGCTGGTTTATGGGAGGAATTATGTTTGTTTGTTTTTCCATATCCTGATTGTTGCCCCAGTAAAGGTCACTAAACATTATATTTAAAAAGCAATATTAAGCAATATTATTCCATACTTCTCAATATTGCGAAGTATAGGTATACGTCTGAAACCAATGCCATTCGTTTTTGCACCCATGAACAGGCTTGATCAAACTCTTAGGACTACAACAGCTAATAATAATTTCCACTGACGACGTTATTGCTTTTTTAAATACTGACAGAATTCAGTGTTTTTTCTTACTTTATATACATTTTTGCTCTTTTCTGTTTGTTCAACCCTTATTCTCAATGTTATTCCACCCAACTACATATATTGCAACTTCATCCATCCATCCATTGTCTATACCGCTTATCCTTGCAGGGTCGCGGAGGGGCTGGTGCCTATCTCCAGCAGTCACTGGGCGAGCGGCAGGGTAGGACAGGACAGGACAGGACAGGACAGGCCGTCAGTCCATGGCAGGACAACACAGAGACACACAGGATCAACAACCAATTCACACACAATTTAGAGAAATCAGTTAATCTGTCAGTCATGTTTTTGGACTGTGGGAGGAAGCCGGAGTACCCAGAGGGAGCCCATGTATGCACAGGGAGAACATGACTCTATGCAGAAAGACCTCAGGCCGGGATTTGAACCCAGGACCTTCTTGCTGCAAGGCCTCAGTGCTCCTACAATGATAAACGGGTATAGAAGATGGAGGGATAACAAAGGATTTTTCCATGCTTCTTGCTGTGTCCTCTTCGTTGTACAACACCGTTCCAAAAAATCTTCATGACATGACCCTGGAGACAATAATTACAACTTACAGTAAATGTCTTCAAGTAATGTCACATTTTTTCCTGTAATTGTTTTCACAATTGAACCAGTGAACTATGAAAAGCTTTTTCTGTGCTTCATTATTGCGTCCAGCTATTTGAAAAGCTGATTTAGAGCTTTAATTTGGAAGCAAAAGAATAAATAAAAAGAAGAATGTTTTTGTAAGAATTATCTGTATAAATAAAGTAGTAAATTGAAAATAAACACAAAGAGAACTAAAGCTCCCGTGATCTCTAAAGACGAGGAGAACCCTGTTGAGTGTTTACTTTTACCTTTTTGTCCTTCTCTCTCTCTCAGTTCTACAGGTGTTTCCTGATTCTGTTCCACTGCACTCACTGGTCGTCAGAAAATGGTAACACTTCAATGCCCTCCAAAACAACAGTAATCCCTTTGAACCGCAGAGTCTACAGCAACACAGTGGCCCAGATCTCTACAGATGCTCTTAACTAGTCCCACACCAACCGTTCATCCTCTCCTCGACGTCATGATCCAAGCGTGAAAGTCCCAAACAGCTCTTTTCTTAAATCCTCTGCATTAATATATCATCATCATCATCATCATCATCATCATCATCATCATCATCATCACCATCACAACTTCCACGATTCCAAGAACTTTTTCACAGGATTTCAGAGATTGGATACAAGGATTTTTTTCCTCTCTGCTGAATGGCATGCACTCAACCTCATGCTTTAACCTTAACATGTCACACTGATTGAGGTCATGGCTTTCTGTGTGCTGTTTTGATTTTCTTCCATGCCAACGTTATCAACGCCAACAGTTTGCTTAACAATAGAAAACAACATTCTTCTGATGTTCTCTGCAACTGGTGAAACCAAGAAAGGTGGACAATAACGTAAACTATCCTTTCTGGCAACACCTTGTTTTTTGTGAAAAAATTACACGGTTTCTGTTTACCGAGCTTTTTTAATTTCTCAAACCACCTTCTATATTCCTCTCTCACTGTAGATTTTCCAGTATTCAATGGATTTTTAGCTATTTTTAAAGGTGCATCTGATGTAAACAAAAACAAATCCTATTCATGTTTGCTGCAATGTTTACTGAGACATTTCCCCCTTCATCCGGCTTATATGTATGCATTACCATCTTGTTCCAACCAGTTCGTCATACCTGTAAGTAAACCGTGTCCAACCCATGTAGGCTACCAGTTTATTTCTGATGAATTATTGGTGGATAATCATGAAAATACTCAAATTTCAATCGATTCAATTTTATACAATTTTCATTACAATTTATATTGATAATGGCAAAAAAAGAGAGAAAAAGTATCAAATATTTAAATACCACCCTCCAAGGAACAAATTCACAAAGTGCTGTACAATACACTAGAACAAAATCTAATTTAAAAAGATGGGTTTTAGCTACAGTTGGAAATGTTTATTTACAACAATCAATCTAAAGAATAGTAAGTGTAATGCTGAGAAAAGATTGTTCCATTTGTTTTGTTTTTTCAGTGTGTGGATGTGTGAAGGACTGAATGTAGTGTAAAGTGCTTTGTGGTCCTCTGAAAAAAAGCACTATAAAAATGCAGGCCATTTTTTTGTCAGATGATCAAATAAATTTAAACATAAAAGATAAACTGAGTGATACAAAGTCTTCAAATGCTTATTTTATTTATTTGTTAGAAAGAAATTTTCAAATCTTACCTTTCTATAAAGAAGTAATCCTCCCCTAGCCAAATCACGAATTAACTGTGAGTAACCACATATTCTATGTTGAATTTAATTAGCCACACCCATCCCTAGCAAGTACTAAACCTGTGGAATAAACGAATGATTTAAATAGCACCTTTCTGAAAACATGAAGTGGGTTAAAATCTCAGACAGTAACACATTGTGGCTTCAACAGAAAAAATTTAGTAGACTTCAGTGACATCTACCAATCTAGATAGACCGCCAAAGCCATTTCTAAGGCTTTAAGACAACAACAAACCAGAATGGCATTAACTTCAAATTCAAATTCAGGAAATATGAACCAGTGATGAACCTCCCCAGTTGCTGTTCTGATTCAACACCTGGTTGACTTGCCACAACTATTC
The DNA here is from genome assembly GCA_963556495.2 of Valencia hispanica. Classification (NCBI taxonomy): domain Eukaryota; kingdom Metazoa; phylum Chordata; class Actinopteri; order Cyprinodontiformes; family Valenciidae; genus Valencia; species Valencia hispanica. The sequence goes on along the minus strand of OY747707.1, from coordinate 33,852,879 downwards.
GAACCATGAATTCTGCTCTCTTTGAGAATGCCCAGCCGTCAAATGTTGGCCTCAAGGAAAAGCACACTTGGAATATGCAGCAGGACTATAATCAAAGCCCACCAGCAAGTCTATGTTGTGGGATGAACTTTAACAGACCTTTCTTGCTTTTAAACTCTCCTGTGAGGCTGAGTTAAAAAAATCCTCCAAAAAAGAGTGGGACGCAATGATGTAAGAGATTCAGCACAGGTAGCAAAATGGCCAAATGTTTCCCTACCCAGGGTAATAATCTTGTCTGAAACAAATTTAAGGGTTTCAGTCTTTTTTTTTTTCATGAAAAAGTTTTTAGTCATTCAACTTTAAAATGTTAGTTTGGCTGCAAACTTTCTAAGGTTTCAAAGAAATGTACAATTAAATACAGTCTTAATATCAGTGATAAGAAGTATCTGTAAAGATGCTCAGAATCTGCCAAAGAGGTAGTAAGCACAACAGAATAGGGACTCCAATACATACCCCTTGAAGTACATCGTAGCAGAGTGGAATTGTATATGACCTGTTATTTGAAACAGCTTAAAAAAGGATATGTGTGAAGTAAACCGTTTCAAACCAGATGTTTATCCCTCAAAGCAATCCCTCAGAAATGTTACTGTCCTACATAAGCATGACAGTAAAAGTTGCTTTATGAAGTCAAAAATTTTAATTGACTCAATTAAAAGAAGAATTTCTGTAGAAAAAGGTTTAACGAAAGCTGACAGAGAAGCAATCTGCCCAATCACATTTTCTAAAATCGTAGCAACAAATGATAGCTTTGTTCCCCCTTTTGAATAGATAATGCTTATGAAATATAGGACAGTTACCAAAAGGGTTACAAAACAGTTCAGTGGTGAACTGTTCTGTAAAAACTGAGTATGAAATAACTAAAACCGCAAACATATGAAGTGGGCAAGGGGGAAAATGACCAGCACTCCACAATGATGAGATCCTCTCTTAAATTAAGCCATTCAATTCAAAAAGCACCCTTGGAACTGAACAGATCTCTGTGTATAATTGTACTTGCCTTGGCTTCGCTTAGTGGTACTAAGAAGGCTTCACCTACCTCCTCTCAAAACAACACTTTCCCCAACAGTATTCTTCTCCATTTGATCAGTGTTCTCATACTATAGTTCCACTGAAAGACATCTTTCAGTAAGGGTGGACATAACCATCTCTCTTCTCTAGTTGCTTATTCAACAGGAAAAACTGCTAAAGCGCTAGAGTTCAAGGATTAGGGTTGAATAGAACTCCCTTTTCTGAAAGACAGCCACGGTGGCTAGTACTGCATCTACTTTCAGATGTTTTTTCTGTTGAAAAACTGCTCAAGAAACTAAGGCTTGTGGCTATTTTTTGTTGCTTTTCAGTCGGTTCATCATTCTGTTGCTGGCCAAGCCAACTTAGGCTTAGATCAGCAGCTTAGTTTTACATTTTGGGATGGTATATTCATTTAAACTAAAACATCTATAAATTTTCTCCAGCTTTTTTAGTGCTTTGACTGTAAATATAGCAAAATGTTAAAAAGAATCGCAAAAACATGTTCCACCATCTTTTATCTTGTACGTACCCAAAACCTAATAAATTTGTCTGCATGTTTTAATTTGTTTTGTCTCCTAATGTTCTTCTTTAAACATGGTCTACATTAAATTTTTTCCACAGTATTTTTCTTTGGATGACACTTCTTTTCAATAAAGTCTATGTGTACCAGATTAGGACATATTAAAATAAAAACCCTTACTCTTCCGAAAAGACACAAGAGGAAAGCTGCAATGTCCTACGGTGACATGCACAATAGGACCAAATGGGGAGCTAAATGTGATATCTGTGGGGGAGTTTAAAATATCAGAGGTCATGATGCAACACACTCAAAGAGTGATTAAGGAGGTTGTACACGCTTCCTACATATGCGTCTCTCGAGAATCTTGACCTTGTTTGCACATTTCTCCAGCAGAAATTAAAGAGAAGATCCAACCACTTTAAATGCACCTACTCAGTAGTGACGAATAGAGCGAAATATTTTTTAAGGTCTGAAAGAAAGAAATATGACTGAGCTTTGGCAGAGATGGAGTAGCTTTTCTGCAACACTGATGCCTGAAGCTAAACGTGTATTCTGATATTCTGACATGAGTCCCTGTGGAAGCTCTTTCTACTCAGTTATTTCATTGTTCATGTTTTTGGTTTTAATTAACTCCAAATAGGCACATCTTGTTTTTGTATTTTTGAACTCTGCAAGGTGGTTCTTGGAAAAAAAACAATAAAGCAGCATTCTAGAAACACTGCGTGCTAAAAGTACGACACTATAAACTGATACAATTTCAAGCTTTTTTGTTTAAAAGGTTTGTCTCTTTACAGTTTTGTGGTTTGAAACAGAAAGTAATATGCGTTCCTCAACACAAAAAAATAAACCAATAAGTTCACATTTCTTTGTTTAGGGACTTTGCTTTAAGGCTTGGATTTACACTAGATCACGGCAAATGATGGCAAATTTTATATTTCAAGTTTTAATGAACAAGAACACAAATATGAGGCATTTCTTCGACTGCTTTTCTCTGATGTTCATGATGGACTTTTAAAATGATCTAACAATGATGGTGTCCTTTGTAGCTTTAAAATATGAACTTTTATGACAAAGATGACAAGAGACACATTTTAAATAAGTTGTCTAAATGCCTTTTATAAGAACTGTATTATCAAAAGTTTTTGTTCAACCCTCCAAGTCATTCAGTCCAAGTGTTACAGTCACTGATGGGGCTAAAGGTGTATAGTAATCCAGCACCTAGGCTTCAAGGCTGGTTTTGCAATCATCTGTGAAAGAAGGGGTTGCTCTCAGGAGCTCAGTAAATTCAGTGTCAAACCATGACAGGATGACACCTGTGCAACAAGTTTATCTATTAAATTCTCCTTTCTAACATACATTTCACAGTCAGTTGTTAGTGGTATAACAAAAACCTTCTGAATGATGCAATTTAGCCATGGAGAGGTAGACCATGTAAAAATCACAGAGCAGTGACAGCAGATACTGATCCACATTTTGCTCAGAGGCCAGCTACTTTCTGCGAGTAAATAGGTGCCTTTCCATTATCAGAACTTCAGGGTAATTTGACCAGATTTTTTTTTTTTTGACGGGGTAATGTGTTGGCCCGCTCCCCTCAGCCGCCATGTCTCCATACATAATCGGTCCATTAAGGACTCAGCTAAAGACATCCGCATATCACGACTCTCTCTAGCATCACTGATCAGCCCAAAAAGGCACCCAGAGCAGCAGAACTAACAAGAGATCAACATGGAAGAAGCAGGGCTTGTTGCTGTGTTTCTGTTTGCTATGCTGTTAAAACTGCTTCGCCAGCAACTCTTCTTATTTTTAGAAAGCCGGTTGTTAGGCAACGTCTGCTCATTTCCCTCCGAATTACAACCAATCAGCACGACGTAACCACAGCTCCCGCTGAGCAACTCGATCGGCCCATTCAGAGTAATTACCTCCGTACAGGTACTCTGTTGGTTCTTGAAATGGTCCCGAAAACAGCCCTGTCGGCCCGGCCTGATTAAGTGGAGACACACCGTTTCGTTAAGTTCCGGTCAAATTACCCTGAAGTTCCAATAGTGGAAACGTGCCTAATAGCTACAGATCCCCAAATTTCATGTGGTCTTCTGATTAACGCAAGAAAAGTGTTGAGAGAGCTTCATGGACTGAGTTTCTTTGGCAGAGCTGCTGCATACACCCCTTACCTACCCAGGAGCAATGCAAAGCACTGGATGCAGCGCTTTAATGGTCCAAAAATAAATGGATGAGCAAGTTTGGTGAGGATGAAATTAACGTCCTGACCTGAACCGTAAAGAACACCATTGGCATGAAGAAAAGCAAGCAATCTCATCTGACATCACTGTCTGATGTTACACATGCATATATAGAACAAAGGTCAAACTTTCCATAAGCATATTCCCAACCCTAGTAGAAAGCCTTCCCAGGGGAGTTGCTGTTACAGCTTCAAGAGGTTGGTTAAAGGCCATAATAAAGCCTTTGTATCAAGACTGGGATGTCATTACAATTTTTGTGCCTATAAACACTATAAATAACAGTTCTATGAATATGAGCAAATGAAAAGAAAAATAAAGAATTTGTAATACAATCGGTTTGTATCTTTGTAAGTGCACTTCTTACTTAATAGCATCACAACTAAATAGACCTTTGGTTTATCAACAACACAATTTTATCTTAGTTGGTTTAAGTACTTGCTCTTATGGATTTTTCTAAAAATCAGTTCATTTGTAATTAAAGTCTAATTTTGACTGGTGCTAAATAAATCTTAATCTGAGAAATATCCCCAAACCTCAGTTCTTTGTTAAATTTGTGATACAAATAATTGAATTGGAACAAAGAAATCATCCAATCATTTTTCATGAGATGAAGATATTTAAACAGCTGATATGTGTGTGGTTCTGGCCAAGGTCCAGCAGGTTGAAAAGTTCAAAGGCGACTGAAGGAATGGTGAAAGAAACTGCACCCATAATTAGCTTTATGTGTGTACTCACCTATGAAGCCAGACGAGGGGGGATTTGGCTGGATGTTCTCATGAGTGTTGCTCTGAATCACATCCCACAGTCGCCACACGTAGCTGGGGTGAAGGATGTAGAAGAGCTGGTCAGGATGGGCCTTACGGTGATCTATATATGGACCAAACAGGTTGTAGTCCGGATTGGCATACCACTGATGAGAGAAAATGATTCATTTATGTTATTTCACATATTCACATATAAAACCGTGATAACCAATATTTACCATAAAACACTTTTGGGACATTTAGTATTACTGTTTTAAAAAAAGGAAAATTGCTTTTTAACCATACTTGAAAATGGCACAAATAAAAATCCCATATTTGTTATTGTTATCCTTGAAACGCATCTTCACCCTCGTCTTTGTGCGCCAAGCAGCACAACGTATAAAAGTAGCTGCCTTTTGGACTATAACTGAACAGACAATTCTTTAAAAATAAATTTAGCTCCATATCCACCAGTCTCTTGCTGCCTAAAGGCTGTAATGATCTGATTTGTTGATTTGACTCGTTACCAACTAATCCAATATCTTGAACTACCATTAATACAGCAGAGAGTCTGCCTATACTCAACAAAACTGCCAAAACACAAGACTTTATGCCTGGAGCGGATAGATGAGCATCTTTATGTTTTTCACAGTGTCAATACAGCAGATGAACTGAGACTAAGTTTCCTTCAAACCTTCACAATAAGATCCATAAAAAAATTTAGTGCTAAATAACTCTGGGTTTATTTGGAATTAATTTGTTTGTGACATTGTAACACACAGGCCACTTAAGACTCTAAATTCAGAATTTACTTTAACAAAACCTAATGTAAAGGAGCTCAAGGACCAGAAGGCTCGACTATGATTTGAAATGAACAAGACTCAGACAAAGGTTAGAATTTTTGAAAATGGCGGCTTGATTATTTTTATGAAGAAAAATTTTAACTGAAGAAATAAAAATATTTTAAACAGAAAGCTTCACTTTGGTACCAACCGTCTCTTAGTAACACTTGTTGCTTCATAATCACAGTAGTTACTTCAAATTCTTACCTGGGTTCACCCTTCTCAATAAACAAATCAGGTTTCAGATCAAATCAACAGACTGTTTCAATGACAGTAAATATACATGAAAAATATGTTTGACATTGCATGGAGTTCATCAACTATTTGCAACGAAACCCAGAGCCTTAATTATGGAGGGATGGCTCCAACCTGCTGACACCAAATCAACATCCTATATGTAGCGACGTGTAGAGTCTGTTAAAGTCCTTAGAAGTGCAGAGTAACGTCTAAAATCATAACAGAGGAAAACAATTCCACCATTAATTCAAGTGTGTTGGAACATATCTAAAACATGCAGGACAACTGGTTCTTAAAAGACTGGTGCATACAATCATATTTGAATAAAAAGGCCCAGTAGGTGTCTATACATCAATGTCGATCATCCCAAAGAAGACTGTGATAAGCTCATTGATCAGCGCCATATCTGGCTTCCTATTGGCTGGCGGACTTTTGGCGGGATTATTTCGCTTGAAATCCAAGCGCACAGGAAAAATCCGCGTGAGCTGGTTTTGAAAGCGCAGAGACGAGATCTGAGCACAGAGGACTGAAGCTCAAACGCAGAGGAGTCAATTTAAGTGCAAGAACACATATTTGAACGCAAGAAGGAACTTTTTGAGTGTGAACAGAGTGTTTTGAGGGAGAAAAGCACGAGATCTGAGCATAAAAACAACAAACAATGCTCTCAAATGGACAAAATGCGCTCTTGATTTATGGCAGGGATTTACCCCCATACGCTGCCACACTCCAGTTGTTGCGAGCTTGGCAACTCCAAGGCAGATTCTTCTGTGCGGACATCTACAAAGATAACGCTAAGAAGTAAAAAGTGACAACGTGCCATCATTGCCGGCTGCTTATCTGGGGTCTGTCAGGTGCATCTTTGTGACCGCACTTCACACGCAATGTGTGGCCAATCAGTGATGCCAGGCCAATCAGTGGCTAACACTACATAGGTAGGCGTGAGAGTGACATCACTTTACCCCACCAATCAGTCCATAAGTGGGTGTGTGGGGTCGCTTCGGCATGTTTCGGACTGAGCCAGAGGTAGTCCGAAAAAAAGCGTTGGCTTGGCCTAGTCAAAGCCAGAGGAAATGCGCAAAAACACACAGAGACACGGGAGGGTGAGATAGGAAAGAAAGCGCTACAGACAAAACGTGCTGGAAAGGAGACTGATGTGTGAAAGCAGGTAACGCAGCAAAATTCAGATTCATTTCAATTACATTGATAATTCAAAGGCAGAGTGTAGAGTATGCAAAGTTAAAATATACTGATCAGGCTCAGCAGTTATCTACATTATCTTACCTTTCCTATGTTGTTCACTGTAAATAGTTCAAAGTTTATAAATATTTTACATTCAATCAGAGTTTGTTTTTGTACTTTAACAATTATTTTGTTGTAGCACTCTGTTCCATGGTGACTACTATAAGCCATATAAATAAAAGACATTTGATATAATTATGTTTAAAGATTAGCAACTCATTTTACACACACTTTTATATTCTTTTTGATTAAAAATTAATGTAAGCAACAGAAAATGTGAGAAGCCGCTTGAGAGTCGAAAGAGATGGTTCTTTTTAGTGAGCCAAGCTGTAAGAACCAGCTCTTCTAAAAGAGGCGCAATTCCCATCACAAATCTGGTATTTTAGTGCACATTTTTTTATAATACTAATAATAACATTTATGGTGCAGAAAAACAAAAATACATGTACTCTTAGAATGCATTATTACTTTCATATATTTTTATTTAGTATGCACTTTAAAATATATTTTCAACCCTTTGGAACAATTCTGTTATGAAATATAATCATATTTACAACTGAAGAATTGGACACCCCCAAAATATTACAGGTGTACAGGTTGAGAGTTCACCTTTAATTTGAAGATGTTTTGAGTAAATATATGTCATGACATCATCTCTATGTAGCCAATTGCATTGTTCAACAGCCTAAGCAAAAAAAAAAAAATCAAAAAAAAATGTGTAGACACATGTAGAGAATAAAACACCTAGATGATTCTAAAGGTTCAAGAGAACACTACTCCATTTATTTTATCTTGAAGATGAGCTGGCACTTCAGCCCTGATGGACCATTCAGATTTCCACTGAAGCCAAAACAACATGTGGTTGTGAATCTTAATTTTTATCTGCCAGGGTGTCTCTTCACTGGCCACCTCACTCTACGGACACAACACAAAGCATCAATTTTGATGGGTTTATTTCACATTTGGCTCTGCAATAGGTTCGATTCTTATTAATCTACTTTTCCAGTGTTAGTCGGTAATGTTTATTCATGTGCAGGTTTGGTTGTAAGCCTTGGAGATTAAAAATGTATGACTCCTGAACAAGACAGACTAAAAACAAATTTGTTTCTATTAAAAACAATCACGGTAAGACACAATGCTGCTTACTTGAGGAACAAATTAGGAATCTGTCCAACAGTAAGGCTTGTTTAAATGTACTAAGAAACATCTATTCTAGAAGGTATTGACTAAAATGTAAATGGAGCAAATACACCACAGCTTTTTTAATGAATTGTTCCTGATCAGCTCAGTATGCTCATACACATATTCTAGGCATGACAAATAAGGAACTCAAAGTTAGTTAGAAATTTACTTACATATGTTTCAATGCATATAAAGGAACAGTATGATTGTCTTTTTACAAAATTTAATCAAGGAAAGGGGCAGGGGAGCTGCTCATTTGTCTCAAACAGATCAATTAAATTAAGTCGACCAATAATACGTTAATCAGCAGAGATCACTACTATTCTTTTGTTGTTATTTGCCACCAGAGTCAAGGCGAGGATTTAATTGCATCAAACACTTACATTACACACAAACCTGCCTTTTTAAAATGGAGTATTTGGAGTTAACAGGACTAAAAATAGTAGAGATAAATTGATCACTGGTTTTATAAAGCTCTGACCTGCCAATACGGATTTCAACTGATCATGGTGACACTTCACAAACTATGGATAATAACAAAATACTTTTTTTCTACTTTCTGGAGAATATTAACATTTTACTGCAATACAAATAAGATATAAAGATACTCTCATAAACAGCCCAAAGTAACACAGCTGTCTGAAAGTGCCACAAGATTTAGATTTTTTCTGCAGTATCCTTTCTAAATAAATGACAGACGATCAAAATAAATATGTAAGATTGGGAGGTCTGATTTTTTGTTATGTGGTAGGATTGTTTAACTCTGCCACACAAGTCAAAAAAGGGCAGAGTAAAATTACTTGTGGGCCACAATTCTTTTTAAATCTTGAAAATAATGCTACATTTAATGAAAAGAACAAAGTCTGATTTTTGTAGAAAAAGCATCTGTGAATCACTTTATCTAAAACAAAAAGTTTTTCCAGGTTATTGTTCATTAAAAGAAAAAGCATTCAATAGGCCACATAGGTGGGTCTAGTAATTTTTTGTATAACTTTTGAAAACCAGTTGCCCACAATTTCAAAGTGATTGGAGAGGAAATGTGGAGAAAGAAAGAGAAAGGATAGACATGCAGTAAAGGCCCGGGCCAGGAATGGAACCTTGAACAGCTGAGATGAGGTCCACAGACTCAGAACTTGGTGAACCTCCACAGGAACCTGAGGGACAGTGTGTCAAGGTTCTCTCCCATTCCCATTGACAAACATCTGACATCTGGATCTGCTTTATTTCCGAAATAAAGAGAACCCTATATGAACAGACAGACATTTATGCATTTTTGTGCACTTGCAGTAAATGTTATATTTATTTTCAGAGGACTTTCTCAGTTTGTGTTGCATTGCAAGTTGCATGTTTTTGCATCATTTTTTGCATTTGCAACATTAACTAACACACTACCTGCCTTTTCCCCCACCCTTAATTTTGTACTGCTTTCTTAACAGTTTGGACATAATCTAACTCTTTTGGAGATAAAGCGTGGAGGGCAATTTTTTTAGTTCAAATTGGAGGAACATTTTTGAAAATTTAAAGTGCAGATCCCGTCAAATAAGTCCTCCCATGGTGAAAATAGTTTGTAACCCAGAGGCTGTTTTTCTTTCTCTGTTTGTGGAAGACTTGAAAAAAGAAACTGCATTAAGCATTAGTTGCTTTTTCCTGTTTCGACTCTACAGATGTGTGATCCCTACACCATGGTAAGAACACTGTTATACTATTATTAACTATACTGTTGAGCATTACCACAGAATATTACCATCTCTAATCTAATGATGGAAATATTGAAAAAAGTAGTTTTTAATAAAGGTGCTTTAAAAAGTTTTTTATTGACCCAGGCAGAGATGAAAACTAAAACCTCCATGTCTTCAGATTACAAAAATATATACTCACAATTTGAGTTTCGTTATTATAGATGCATCTCAACATTTCCAATGATATTGCATCCAGCCTTTTAATTACCTGACCATGAAGGTTAAGCAAAAAAGAATTGTGAAGACTCAGAAACACGAATACAATACCGACTGGATGGCTTTTCAAGGTGCCAGAAACTACACTTTAGTATCATTCTTGATTTCAAAATTCAGACATTACTGCCATCACTTGACAGCAGCATAAGAGGCAAGGCTTGTGGAGAAGAGCGTTAGTGACTTTGTGAAGCATCATGCGCTGTACAAAAATCTCATCAGCCTTGAAAACATTGCTTCTCCCTACCTTTTTCTATCTCTGAGAGGATTGTTGTTTTACATCATCTCATGGTGAAACTGCAGAACAACACTGAACACTGCCTGAATTTGAGTAAGTTATTACCCCTTTGTATGTAATTTTGTTCCAATGTCCTCTGATTAACAACATTTGTTAATATAATGCCATTGTTTGATGTAATCATTGTGTGAAGCAGCAAAATCAAAAAGGGTGAAATCATATCCTTCTGTTTCAGCCCAGTCAGGATGAAATGGCAAATGCTAATTAACAGTGTACTGGATTCTTTTTTTTTTTATCCTAACATCATACTGAAGAATAATTTTAATCATTCCGTTAGCAGACCAACCACAGCATAAATGCTAATCAATTTTAATTTTAAACATGAAAGTAGAAGGGTTCTCGCAGACCGTGCAAACTAGAGATGGACCAATCAGGCTTTTCCTGGCCAATACCGACGTCTGGATTTATTTGATGTTATTCCTATTTGGACTGGTTGGGATATTTCTTCCCAAGCACTATTTCACTTAATAGAGAAAAATGAGCTGCAGGTTGTATGATGAAAGTTGCGGTTTTGCATGCAACAGAAAAAAAAGGAATTGCAGGATTATCGCCTTTTAAGCATTAAAGGATATGTCCTTAATTATTATTTTTTACAATCCATCCATCCAACCCACATTTCCAGAAAAAAATGACCAGGGAAAAAGAAGGACAGTATAAAAATAAGAGAAAAAAACAAATCAGAGCTCGTTCAAAGACACACAGAGATAAGAGGAGAGTAATGAAGAGTGTGTGATCCACTCTGGAAATGATAAGCTCTGATATCCTGTTTCAAATGACCTTGACGATGCGACAGGAAAAGAGAACATTTCTAAGAAGTTTGTCACATTAGATTCATCAGATATTCATTGCATTTTCTATAGTTTGCTATTCAAATATCACAGCATTGATGTTTATGGATTCCTAATCCTTTAAAACCACTGATGCATAAATAGCAACGAGTTGTTGACACCCCTCCTCTAGGCAGGTTACATACCTTGTGTAAGTTAACCGTGTAAGGTGCAGGATCCCAGGCTACCAGTGTTATATTCTTATAGATGGAGCTTGTATTGAACTCATGCCTTGGATTGGCCAAAATCTGCAAAAAGGAAACATGAAAAGTTAGGACTTTTTACGAGAACATAAAAAAAATGCTGTATTGAGCCTTTTTTGTGGCAAACTAATTCAACTGCCTAAACCAACATAATTTGTCAGGCTGCTTTTTTTTTTTTTATTTATTTATACCAAAGTCGATCATCCTCGCCGATACCAATTTTCAGTTTCTTTTCAATTCTGATCTGCTAATTCAAAATGTGCTGCAGTTGCTCTTTGAATGAGACAAAAGTTGTAAATCTACCCGGATAATTAATGAATTAGAAGAGTATTACCGTAAATCCTCTAATATTGGCCTGTATTCCATTAGCGGCCGGGTCTCCAACATTGGCCCGTCTCGCTGTCAGCGCAGGTAAATAAAGGCCGGTCTCTAATAGCGGCCGGGGCTATTGTTAGAACCAACGTTTTTCTCCGCCTGCGCGAGGATGAGAAAAGACGCGCAGCGGAACATGAGGAGGACGAAGAGGAACTGTACAATAATGAACTTGTTGTAGAGGCTGGCGCAAGAGAGGCGGAAATTACAGGGAGAGATGAAGAGGAGGAGGAAACTGAGGAGGACGAGGATTAAACAGAATTTGAAGATTTTTTTTTTTTTTACTTCAAACCAAACGAGACATGAATGGTTAAACTTTGGAGCGGTAAGGTGTCTGTTGTCTTTTGTTATGAATCAATAACCTAATTATCACTGTGTACTGTATGGTTAAGTGTTTACAATGCACTACTGGTATGTTTGCTACATTTTTGTTACCATATTTCTACACTGGAATTTAGCCTGAATTACCAATATTTGTTGTTAATGTTCTGTATGCATTCCATGTTATGGTAACTGTACGTTTTCAATAAAGAAACCTAGTATTTTATAGGTTCAAAATCTCGTTTTTATTCATTATAATGGTAGTTCGTTTTGCTCAAATAGAAATAGAGACCTGCCTCCAATTCTGGCCTCCTTCCAATAAAGGCCTGGACTGTGATTCGCTTGAGTAAAATAAAGGCTCGGGCCTGTATTAGAAAGATTTACGCTAAATACTATTAATGTATCTGTCTCTAACCTTCTGATTTAGATTAAATTTAAACAAGTGCCACAAAGTGCATGCTGTTTGTTAATGCTTTTATAGACTGAACATGATGGGACTTCTAAGTTTTTCTCCTTTAATAAATAGGAGGGCAAGTAAACTTTTGACCTGATTATAACTTAACATACCGTATAACAATATAACCACTAACAGACAGAAGATTTCAAAAAGACTGCTTTCCTTCATAGATGAGTTTATGATTAACTTAATGACTCCAAGGTCAATTAGCCCAAATCATCCCCCTGGACCACTGTGCCTTAACAGTTGCTTTGAGGCGTTTGTGCAAATATGCAGGTTTCCTCCTGGCAACCTAATTTTAAACACATGTTATTGTAGGACTCAACTTAGGGTAAATTGGTAGGGAAGTCCACTTCTGTGATGATTAGCAACTATCTTAATGCTTCTCTCATAAAAAAACCTGTCTCCCTGTAGAATAATGGACTTCATGTTGTTTTTAAAAATACAATATAAATGTTCTCAGTAGAAATAACCTAACTTCTCTAAGGTCAATGCTGAGGTCTTTCCTTTTTGGCATTGTGTTAACACACTCCTGTGTTCTCGAACAAAAACTTCTCAATACTATTCACACAAAGCATCTTGATTTTGCCTGTTTTGTTTCGTAAATAGTGATCATAAAACTAGAAATGACATAAAGCCCTAAAATTGAAAGAGAGGTACTTTCATTTTATCAAGACTGGAATTTTAACTTCTGCCTTCAATCCACAATGATACATTTCCTTGTATCCTGAATGAGTCATAGTATTTTGTATTGGCAGAGAGCCTTTCAATTACTTTTAACAACACAAACTAGATACTTTTTTTTAGGAACATCAGAAAACTGCGCAAAGACTGAAATACAAAATTATTTAAATTAATCTGAGTCAACCAAGGCCAGATTTTTACTTACCTGTGAATTGATGATGCGGATGGTAGTTTTATTTCCCACATCTTGCTCATATCCCTCTGTAGGGGCAGCATTGAACCGCAAAACTGCATCATGAGAATCTGAAACACAAACCAGGAGCCTAATCAACAACAGTACAAGGCAGGAATTTAGCTGATATAGAGTACGAATGGTGTTATAATAAAAAAGAAAGATGTAGGTTAGGCAAAATGTTAAGCTGCCAAAGCAGATAGAATGTGAAATGTTCATTCAGGTACATTCTATCCATTGCAGATCTTTGCTCTTGCTCAGATGCATTAATTTCATTTTCTCCTGTTCTTTCAGGTAAAAAACAAAACAAAAATGTATGCAGCAGGGCTTAAATTCATCACTGGTCTAATGATATCTATGATAGTATTATAGTATTTTCTAACTGATGCAATTACAATTAAAACTATATTTAGCGACTGAGCTTTCAAAAAACAAATGCTTTGTCTCAGATGTGTAGCGGCAGACGCAGAATGCCTTGAAAGTAAGGCAACAATGATATGACACCTGTAGCTGAACTTTAGATTTTACAACAGAAAAAGGAAGGCTTTTTCTTAGATGTTTTGTGCACGCCATTTGCTGATAGAAACTTTAAAGGAGCAGCCCTATTCTACAGCTGCAACTTGCTCCCAAGCTACCTAATGAGTTTGTAATATCTGCTTTATTTGTTTAATTTGTTACTTGTTGTTCATATTTATTGGACAGCCAACTAATGCGAAATGACTGGAATTGGGTTAGAAATGCTCTTTGCCCTTAATCTATAGTGTAAATCTATAATGTGTTATTTTCAAGAGCAATGATCATATGTAGGGAAATCGTGATAAAATATCAATCAATATTTTACTGGCGGAAAAAAAAGCGATATGACATTTTTGAATCAATAGTTGAGATGAATCCTTGTCATGTCAGATAAATGAATGTCTTCCATATCACCAAAGTGAAGGAGAGTTAGCCTCTCGAACTCCTTCAACATCATAAAATAGTAACAGTTTATCATCTGATGGTTTAATCTAGGCAAAGTTTGAAACTACCTAAATAATAATCAAAAACTCGAAAGTATCTGTGGCACAACCCCGACAAGCAGAACTAAAGCGCTCCCCAGTGGTTGGATCAGGTAACTGAAGGGTGATGAGTAATGAGTTCACTTAGAAAAACATTTTCATACTACACGGCTGTGAAGTGATTAATTTGACGTCTTTTGTTTTTTATTTGCCTTTGTGAAATCTCCCGCTTAACAGATGGTGCAGCATTTACATACATTTCGGCCTATTTGCTGATTGATTAAGCTTCAGCAATCCTCTTTTTGTGTTGAGATGAAACACAGATGAATTATCCTTCAGCTTATGATCAGACACTCCTTCATACTTTTTAAACCTTCAGCAAACAGTTGAGCATGGCCAGCTGCTGTAGTTCTCCAGGATAATGCTCAAAGCATGTCTCTTACACAAAGATTGGCTAAAACGGTAGACTTTAAATGACTGTTTCTCAAAACAGACATTGTTTTTCTTCATCAAGGTTAAACCTTTTTCAGAAATCAAAATCTGACATTGGTGTTTGGTTTTGCAATATTATGAAGTAGAAAAATGTTTCTTAAAAATGACATTCCTCTAATTTAAGGAGATAGTTACCACAAAATAAGCTTCGTCAACGTTTTTATGACAGTTAACGGGTTCTGCAGTTGATAAAGAGAAAATATATCAGGAACCAAAAAGAATCTGAGATATGACACTTTAAAGGAGGGATATTCCTGCAAATAGCAAACCTCCACACAAGAAAAACATCATAATGGTGCTGTTATTTTACAAACATAATAAAAAAAACTAATGAAAAAATTAAAACAGAACAAACAAGGCACCTTAATAAAAGGCACCCTGTCTCATGTCTTCTGACAAGTTTGAAAGTCAACTTTCAGGTTGAATGGACCTTATATAGTACAATCTTTGTGTCACAAATATAACATATATAAACAATATAACAAAGTACAGTTTATTACCTCATTGCTAATGAAGCATTTAAAGATATACACCAAAAACGCCTGTTTTTATTATACCAGAGCTGTTTTTATGTCTTTGTTCATTGTACATTTCCATGTTCATTTAAAGTGCTGTAAAGAAGACTTGGTGTGTGTTTCCATCATTTTGTATCTTCCTACTTTTATCAAGGATAAAAATAAATAAAATATATATATATATATATATATATATATATATATATATATATATATATATATATATATATATATATATATATATATATATATATATATATATATATATATATATATATATATATATATATATATATATATATATAAATAAATGAGTAATCCTTCGATTTCAGATGGTGCTGAAAGACCTTTACCTCTGCCTCTGGAGATCAGTTTAAATTTCTGCAACATGTTAATAAAACATTATTTCTGAAGGACACGTTCTGGTTTTATTCTGACTAACATGTAAAAATGAAGCGATAACTCTAGTGTCACTTATTGTGCGTACCGTTTGTTTATTCAGTGAATTGAGGTCCTGTGGGTTAACAGCTGTCAAAGATTGCATAATAGAACGTTTTATTTAAAAGCCTTTTCTCAATATGAATGGTGAAAATGGAAAACCAACTGATGTTTAGAAGATAACAGGTTTTTATGGTTTTTGTGTCCAGGGTCAGCCACGCAGAAGGCAAGTATACCTTACTGAGTCTGGAAAAGGACAGAAATGGAGAGTAAATTGTCGTTAGAAAGCCATTAGAATGAGAAGGGCTTCCAGGATATTGTCTTTTCAAATTAGGTACATTGTTTTTGTTTTTTTTTAAATATTTTATTTTACAGTGCTGAACACCTTTAGTTCAATATGTTCTGTGTTGTTATTGAATTGCATTGAGGCGATTATCGCTTTTTAGATGCACTTTCTCCAGCTATAGACCTTTCTGGTTGGCCAAATATATGATGGTACTTTTGGCAGAGCCGAATCCCATTGACAGATGGAGATGATCCTCCTTTTAAAAACAGATTGGCGCTTCAGTGACAGGCGAAACAGCAGCCGTATGGGTCACATGACTACTTCTTAAAGTGATACGTGCACGGACAAGGGGTCTCGCTCTAGCAGCTAGATACATGCATTTTATATATTAGGTAGGATCATTACATATAAAACGATACATTAAAGGCATATAGTCCTCAGTTCCTATGAATATGGCTTACAGCTAAAGAAAACAATGTTCAGAATGTCGCATCGCCTACATGATTATCAGACACTCTTTTTACCAGACAGTCACTGAAACTCTCTAAAGAGGGTCATTATTAAAGTAGCTGGCTGTTCACAGAGTGCTGCATTTCAGCAGATTGGTGGAAAGTTGGGTGGAAGGAAAAGGTGTGGTAGAAAACACTGCACAATCAACAGGGATAACCATAACAAAGCGATGACTGTGAAACTAAGACAACGAAACAAAGTTTGGGGGAAAATCACAAGGCAAGGAGCACAGGTGGAGTCAGAGCTTCAAGAGCCACCCTGAATAGATGTACATCTGGTGACATCGTAAAGTAGAGCTGAGTATCATCTGCATAGTTATGGTAGCTAATCTTATTGGATGTTGTAATCTGGGCTAGTGGGAGCATGTAGATATTAAATAGGAGAGGGCCCAGGATGGAGCCCTGGGGCACCCCACATGTAACTTCTGTTCGTTCTGATGAAAAGTTTCCTATTGAAACAAAGAAGTCCCTGTTCTTTAGGTAAGAGTCGAACCAGCCAAGTACTGTACCAGAGAGTCCGACCCAGCTCTCCAGTCATTCCAATAGTGTGTGTCCTGACTTTAGAGGTGACAAGGAAATGGCTGCCAGAGGAGCGCAGATACTGTGAAGGTTCATATGGTAAAAGCAGTTCTGAAAGATAAGAGGGCCAAAGACCATTAAGACACTTAAAATCTAATAAAAGAACATTCAAAATCGATGCTAAAACATAAGGGTAGCCAATGCAGTGAATTTAAGACAGGTGTAATGTGCTCCTTGTAAACCGGATACTCTTTTTGGGAAGACCAGAAAGCAGGGCATTACAGTAATCAATTCTACTGGTGATAAAAGCATGCATTAGTATCTCCGTGTTGGCCCGAGAGAGAATGGGGCAGACTCCGGCAATGTTCTTTAGTTGACAAAAACCTATTTTAGTATTGTTTTTTATGTGAGGGATAAAATTCAGCTCAGAATAAAGAATTACGCTCAGATTCTTCACTTATAAAGACAGATTAAAAGAGAGTGATTGTGGTTTGGTAAAAGTTTCCCTCTCTGAGCCTCTGGACCGATGACTAAAACTTCAGTTTTGTTCAGATTTTTTGTCAATAGGGGCCTCACCACCGCCCCTTTAAAGGCGGCAGGAAAGACCGCCATCTTAAGTGAGCAATTCATCAAGCTTAAAATCTCATCTCTAAAAGATCCATAAAATTACTTAAAAAAGGAAGTGGGAATTGGGTCCAAAAGACATGTGGTGGGCCTCATTGATGTTTTGTCAATATTTTGTCAAGAATCTCAGCTTCTGCCAGAACAAAACTCTCCAGCGTTTCCTCTGATAAAGACATGCTCAGATTTGTCTAAATTGTGTCTAATTTGCCTTTTCTACAGAGAGACTTGCCAACTTCGGCTCCCAAAATAACACGGTTTTAACTGGTTTTAAATCTTTTTTTTTTTTATGACTAGTTTTAACCGATTTTAACACCACTGACTTTTAGCAACTTGTTTTTACCGGGGGCGTTTTTGATCAGAACACAGACTACTTTTATTTCCTCATGCCTTCACTCACCTGCACCCCAGGATGTGATGGCGGTTTTAAATTAACTCAAAAAGTGCTGGAGCTGGAGCAGAGGATCTCCACGCTCCATCAAATCCAGGACCACGAGCGCAAAGTGGACATCATCTTCGGCCGGACTTTCGCCGCCACCAACAGTGCTCAGCTGGCGGACACAATTCCTTGCCAGCCCAGTGAAGCTGCGGAGGGGGAATCCATTGCTGGACTCGGACTGCCGAACGCCGGAGGTGCAACAACAACTGCAGAGGAGGGCCGCTGGTTCCATCTGGGGGGCTAAGCCAAAAGCCCCCATCAGCTCAACACCGGTGCTTCAGGGTGCCTGGTCCATGATCGGGCCCGGCCGCGGTGGAGGGGGCCCGGAGCAGCCGCCACCGCTCTCCTTCACCCGGCCTACCATTATCAAACCGCTTTCTATGCCCTGGAACACGACTTTCCTCCTCTGACTCTCCCTCCGGCCGCCCTGAAACACCGCAGCTTTGCAGGACTGCCGCCCATCCCCTCCCAGCAGCCGGAGCAGCAGCCCGGCTCCCGCAGCCCTCCACGTCGCGCTAAACCCAGGACTCGCCGAGGAGTGCTCCACTACACCCCGAACCCACGGAACGAGCCCTCGGTGCCGACTACACACCGCTGCTGTCCTGGGGAAGCTAATCCGCCCAACATCCAGCAGGTCCTGGACGGTGAAAGATCCTCCGCCCAGCATCAACTTGTTGACCAGCCGCCCACCACGCTCATCATTGGAGACTCTATTATCAGGTATGTAAGGATGAGAGGAGCCCTCACACTGTGTTTACCTGGAGCCACCATAAAGGACATTACTGAACAGATACTGGACCATATCCAACATCACCCATCTGTGAGTAGAGTTATTATTCACGCTGGAACCAATGACATTCGTAAACAGCAATCTGAGCTCCTGAAGCTGGATTTTATTCATTTGTTTAATCTTTTAAAATACACACATGTGTCTGTTTTTATTTCTGGCCCCACCCCCACTGTTGGCAGAGGTATTGGTCATTTTAGCAGGCTTTTATCTTTAAACACTTGGCTTTCCTCTGCCACCGTGATGCACAATTTTAGTTTTATAGACAATTTTAACATTTTCTGGGGCAGGAGTCAATCGTTTGGACCAGATGGACTACATCTCAACAGACAGGGTGCCCGCATGCTGGCAATAAGCCTGGCATGCCCTGGCCTCCCCCTGTCTACCACACCAGCCCCAGCTGCTCCTGCCCTCTCTGCCCATCCTGATGTGCAGCTGGTCCCTGCTCCTATGAACTCAGTTCTGATTTTAACAGTAACTCACATATCGGACTTGGACCTTGTTTTACATCATTCATACCTGTTATTATCAGCAGAGAGCGAAAAAATGACATAAAACATAGTAAATGCAACCCTAATAATCTCAAACAGTTACCAAAAGTCCTACCTCCAGTCACTCTATCTCCAATCACCATTAATATGGCACTTCTAAATGTTCGCTCTCAGCTCAATAAAACTTTTATAATAAATGACCTAATTTTAGACCATAATATTAATTGTTTGTTTTTAACGGAAACATGGCTGAGTGCAGATGCCCCCCTTGTTCTTACAGAGGCCTCCCCACCAAATTTTTATTTCACTGCAAAGGGGGAGGCGGAACTGCTTTTATTAGATCATCAACGCTTTCTGCCAAACCTGTTTTATTTGATAATTTTAGCACTTTTGAATATACTGCGTCTGTTTTTAGCACTCCTCAGATTTTATGTGTCACAGTTTATAGGCCTCCTAAAAAGAGTGCACTTTTAATTCAAGAATTTTCAGAGTTTTTATCAATTTTGCACAACTCTTAGGAACGAATAATTTTAGCTGGTGATTTTAATCTACATATAGATAACATCTTAGATCCTTTATCAACATAATTTTTAAATATTTTGAATTATATGGATTTTAGTCAATATGTCACGCAGCCAACTCACAACAGAGGACACACCCTGGACTCGGTCATCACGTATGGCCTGTCCACCAGTGTGTCCTCTGTTGTTGACTTGGCTGTCTCTGACCATTACTGTGTGTTTTTTAATATCACTAGTTTTATCCTGAAGGAGATCTCTGTGAGAACTGTCAGGAAGCGCCATCTAACCCCTGAAGTGGCTGCAGGTTTTCTGGAAATTTTTTAAAAGAATCCTCCTATTGTTTTACCTGCCCCCTGTGATTTTATTGTTAATAATTTTAACAGAAGGCTTCAATCCGCTCTTGACCTGCTGGCTCCATTTAAAGTTAGAAACAAACACTCAAAACCAACAACACCATGGAGAAACGAAGACCTTAAGAGATTAAAAAGGAGCTGCAGGGTGGCAGAGAGAAAATTGAGGAAAAATAGAATAGAATCACAATAAATCATCAAATGTACATCGAACGTCTCAAATCATATAACAATGCAGTAAGAAATTCCCGAAACGCATACTTTGCCAGAATCATCTCACAACATAAAAATAATCCCAAAATTTTGTTTTCCACTATAGACAACATTTTTAACTGTACTACTAATGCATATCAGAAAACCGCCTCAAATGCTCTTTGTGAGGAGTTGGCAGACCACTTCAGCGGGAAGGTAGACACGATCAGATGTAATATTTTATCTTCTCAGAGTAACATGGTTTTAGACAAATCTGATTGTGTGTCTCTACCAGAGGAAACGTTGGACAGTTTTGTCCTGGTGGAAGCTGGGACTCTTGATAAAGTTTTCTCCTCAGTGAGGCTCACCACATGTGTTTTGGACCCGATTCCCACTTCCTTTTTTAAGCAAATTTATGAATCTTTTAGAGATGAGATTTTAACCTTGATGAATTGCTCCCTTCAGACGGGGGTCTTTCCTGCCGCCTTTAAAGGGGCGGTGGTGAGGCCCCTGCTGAAGAAGAGCAATTTAAATTTTAAGAATTTAACAACTTCCGACTGGTATCTAACTTACCATTTTTAAGCAAAGTTTTAGAAAAACTTTAATTCAACCTAATAATTTTATTAACACTCATAATGTCCTAGAGAAATTTCAGTCTGGTTTTAGGGTGAACCACATCACAGAGACGGCTCTTTTAAAGATTTTAAATGATTTTAGATTAAATTATGATGCTCGGAAGGTGACAGTGTTGGTTCTACTGGATCTAAGCGCTGCCTTTGATACAGTAGACCACATTACTCTTTTAACTCGTTTAAAACAGATCGGCCTCTCTGGTGCTGTTCATAAATGGTTTACATCCTATCTCACAGACAGAGGAGCAGGTATTTAAACTTACCATAAAAGTTCTAAGGTCCACAAGATCACATGTGGTGTGCCCCAGGGTTCAATTTTAGGCCCAGTGCTTTTTAACCTCTACATGCTCCCTCTTGGCAGTGTCATCAGAAGACATGGAGTTAACTTTCACAGTTATGCTGATGATACACAGTTGTACATCTCTCTTGTCTCCCGATGACACACGGCCAACGGATGCACTTTTTAACTGCATTTTAGACATCTAATCCTGGATGCCAGAAAACTTTCTCCAGCTCAACCAGGACAAAACTGAAGTTTTAGTCATCGGTCCTGAGGCTCAGAGAGAGAAGCTTTTACCAAAACTACAATCACTGTCTTTTAATCCTTCTTTACTAGTGAAGAACTTGGGTGTGATTTTTGACTCTGAGCTGACTTTTATTCCTCACATAAAAAATATTACTAAAATAGGTTTTTATAAGTTTACAGCTTTTACAGAATTCAGCAGCACGTGTCCTGACGAAGACCAGGAGGCGGGAACACATTACACCTGTCTTAGAATCACTGCATTGGCTCCCCGTATAAGGATCGATTTTAAGATTCTTTTAATAATTTTTAAGTGTCTTAATGGTCTTGGGCCTTCTTATCTTTCGGAATTTCTTTTACCGTATGAACCTTCACGGTCTCTGCACTCCTCTGGCAGCCGTCTCCTTGTCATCCCTAAAGT
This sequence comes from Valencia hispanica, assembly GCA_963556495.2. Taxonomy (NCBI): domain Eukaryota; kingdom Metazoa; phylum Chordata; class Actinopteri; order Cyprinodontiformes; family Valenciidae; genus Valencia; species Valencia hispanica. The sequence continues at coordinate 33,830,752 of OY747707.1, read as the reverse complement.
CAGGACACGCACTCATGGTGAGGCGTCTTTCCATTATTATGGCGATCACCTCTGGAACAGGCTGCCTGAGGACCTCAGGCCCGCAGAGAACGTTCATGTTTTTAAGAGCAGGCTCAAGACTCACCTTTTTAACATAGCTTTTAACTGATTATTATTTATTAAATCTGTTTAATTGCTCTGCATGTTTTATTTGATTTAATTCTTTTTAGTTTAGCTGGCTATTTATCAATTATTGTTTATCTGCTTTGCATTTCTATTTGATCATATCTTATAATTGTTTTAATTTTAATATTTAAACTTATTTTAGTTTTCCTTCCAGTGTTTCCTCTATGGGAGCCCTCTGCCTCGGGGGCGGTGGTCAGCTGTTGCTGCCTTGGTGCTCTCCAGGTGGTGCTTGGGTGGAGGTGGGTGTACCAGTCCTCCCTCCTCTGGGCTCCCTGGGTCAGTGCCTTGGCTGCTGCTGTTGATCTGCTGCTGCCGATGTAGATGGCTCCCGTGATGACGTTTCCTGGTTCATCTGTACTCAGACCGTTCTGCTTTTGTTAATGTGCTTTTGTTTATTGTTGCTCTTATGTGTGTGCATGCATGGGGGGGGGGTATGGCTGTGGTGATGTTTTTTACTTTTGGGTTTTGGGAAAGGGGGGGGTTTGTGGGTCATTTTTAATCTGTAAAGCACTTTGAGAAGCTTTGTTATGGTTTGAAAAGCGCTTTATAAATAAAGTTTGATTTGATTTGATTTAAAATCCTGTTACTTTAAGAAGATAAAATATTACTTCTGATGGCATCTACCTTCCATCTGAAGTGGTCTGCGAACTCCTCACAACGAGTGTTTGAGGGGGTTTTCTGAAATGCATTAGTAGCACGCTTAAAATCTTTTGTCAATGATTGAAAAAAGAATTTTTGGATTATTTTTATGATCAGAGATGATTTAGGAAAAGTATGCATTTCTTTAATTTCTTACTGCATTATTGTATAATTTGAGAAGTTCTGTTTATATTTGATGGTTTATTGTGATTTTATTTTTCTTCCATTTTCTCTCTGCCACTCTACAATTCCTCTTTTTGTTTTTTAAGGTTTTCATTTCTCCAAGGCGATGCAGGTTTTGAGAGTGAACTTATAACTTAGTGGAGCAAGCAGATTGAGAGCGGACTGAAGCCTACTGTTTAAATCATTGACAAAAAAATCACAGGGGGCAGGTAAAGCAATAGGAGGTATCTTTCCAAAAACTTCCAGAAAACCTGCAGCCACTTCAGGGGTTAGATGGCATTTCCTGACAGTTCTCACAGAGGTCTCCTGCTGGATAATACTGGTGATGTGAAAAAACACACAGTAGTGGTCAGAGACAGCCAAGTCAACAGAGGACACACTGGTGGACAGGCTATACGTGATGACCAAGTCTAGGGTGTGTCCTCTATTGTGTCGGCTGCATGACATGTTGACTAAAATTCATAAAATTCAGAATATTAAAAAAAATATATGTTAATAAAGGGTCTTAAAAGGTTATCCACATGTAGATTAAAATCACCAGCTAAAATAATCTTTTTATAAGAGTTGTGCAGAATTGATTAAAAACTTAAAATTCTTGAATAAAAAACATGCTCTTTTTGGGAGGCCTATAAACTGTGACACATAAAATCTGAGGAGAACTAAAAACTGTTGTAGTATGTTCAAACGTACAGTACAGTTGGTAACTGTTTGAGATTATTTGGAAAGCATTTGTTGGGTTTATGATTTTTAGTCCGCTCTCTGCTGATAATGACAGGTATGAATGAGGTATGGCAAGGTCCAAATCAAAGACCTTTTCAGTAATTCTCAAATCTTTTGAAGGCTCAACTGTAAATGGGGAGAGAGAAAACCCAACCTGCAGCAAAACCTTCAGACAATATGTCACGACTGAATGTTGTATCACTTGTGTCATTCAATAAAAAGACAATGAAACCAAATGTACTATTTTCTTTACCTGAATGTTTATGTTCTCATTGTCTCAAAGATATAATATTGAAAATAATAGATTAGATTTATTCATTAATCATATGTTCCTCCAGCCTGACACAGAAGTATCTGTCTCATGATTCTGCATCAATGATTTGTTGTGCTAACATGATTCCCTTTGCCGTTGGATTGGGTGTTGTTATCTCTTTCCACCAGACGATGGCAGTCACTCACCATATCACTTCCATGAGCTTGACTAAACTCCAGAGTAATAAACCTCTCACATACAGGCTTCAGCCAGTGAAAACAGCATCTAAATGCCAGAAAAACCTGCATGTGCCATGGAAAAGAAGTCTGATTCTCATTCATTCTCAAGCATATTAAATATTAGAGATGAGCTGCATAGTGCACAATGAAACAGCCTTTTAGAAAGCACAGCAGAGTGACGGCAAGCAGAGAAAGATCAATGCACTTTGATTTCTTGTTGAGGCTAAAATAAAGAATTACTGTCACATAAAGGCAAGCTCTTCCAGCACCACGAGGCTGTTTGGTGGTTATTGTGGCCACATGACAGTTGTCATGTTTATTGAGTTGCATCAAACATCTATCCCCTCTTTTATTTATTTTTAGAAATGAACACAAAGATGATGACACACTGAGCCATAACCCTGATGTTGTACGGTATTATCATGTTGTGTGGTATTAGTATGTATGGGAGACTTTGGTGCCGAGGACCATGAATAACAGTTGCTTTTAATATTTTTTTAACCTCCCATAAAAAATAAAAAGCTTTTTTAGAATGTATTTTTATAGAGATACATTTGAATGGGTGAATGACTGAATGTAGTGTGAAGCGCTTTGGGGTCCTCAAGGACTAAATAAAGCACTATACAAGTGCAGGCAATTTACCATTTACCATTTGAAACCAGATATTTGCATACACAGTATAAAATTGCATTTTTTTTGACTGTCTGAGATTGGGTCAGACTCAACTTGTCCTGTTTTAAGTAAATTAGATTACCAAAATGTACATTTCCTAAATGCCAGAAAAATGAATGAAATAAAAAAAAATTGTTTCTTACTTCCTTTTAATTCAGAAGTTCACATACACTTAGATTACAATGGCTTTAGGCTATTTAGGAAAGCCCAAATGAGAATATCAGGGCTTTGAAAGATTGTGATAGGTTAATTCAAAACATCTTGTGTTGAATGGAACCTCAAATATACCTATACGTTCAATATCATAATGGGGGGAAAAGCAAAAGAAATCAGCAAAGATATCAAAAAGAGAATTATGAAAATCAACAAGGTCCATTAGGTAAAACTTCCAGATGGCTGAAGGTGAAACATTCATTTGTTCAAACAATTATACAGCAATAGAATCAGCATAGCAATGTCCAGTCATCATTCTGGAAAGAGATGGGTTCTGCGTACCAGAGATGAATGTGTTTTGGTGTGACATTTTTTTTGGTGTGGCTTTTTAACGCCAGAATAAGAGATGCTGATGTGAAGATACTGATAAATGAGGGTGATTATACACAGTGAAACAAATATTTTAATGACGCATGGGCTGAAACACCGGTCTAAAAGTAAGAAGCCATTACTTAAAAAGCAACTTTAAAAACAGATTAAAGTTAGCAAAAGCTCTCATGGACAAAGACCTTCACTTTTCATGTCCTGTGATCTGATGAAACAAAAATTGATTTTTCAGCCTTAAAGCCCCCTGTTACATTTTGAAAAAAAAGGAGGGACACTTCCATCCCTGAGAACGCTATCCTATCTCTGAAGTACAGCGGTGGCAGCATCATGTTGTATTGGTTAGTTGTAAAGTGCCTTAATGACAAAAGAGTCAACGCATTGGAGTGGCTATCACAAAGCCCTGATTTTAGTCTCTTAGAAAATATGGGGCTAGATTTGGAAAGGTGTGTGAGTCAGTCAACCATGATAAATAGCTGGTGCAAGGATACTCAAAAGGTTCTGGCATTTGGCAAATAGAAACGGTTTTGGTATTTGTAACTGATCTAAAAAAAGAGAAAAGAAACATTTTGTCTGATAGTGAGGAAAAATGGTTTCCATAGCATGTAGGTAAATGTCTGGTTTCAACTGTATATGAGTTGAGTTCAAATCTGTTTACTTATATGCAACAATAGAAACAGGTGGACCTTGTTTGCCTATGAACATCTTCATCTGAGTCAAAATAATAGGAAAATAAAACAAGGAACAAACATGGAGGGTAAGGTGAAAAAGATTTTGATGCACGTAGAGTTCGAAATAGAGACAAACATGAATAGATAGACTGAAGCTACCTCTTTCTTTTGCCAAATCAAATATGTCCTTCAAGGAGAGAAGGAGAAAGGTCTGCCACAAAAAAAAAAATAAAAAATTGACAAAACATGCAGTCACACGCTTTTAGGGTATACAGGAATAAGCATTTGGTCAGCATTTCTGTAAGTGTGCAAGAAACCTTTTAGCACTTCAAGCAATTTCACATTAAGGAGAGCTGTGGAAAGACTAAAGCAGAGCGACTAATGTTTCCACTGACACAGCACAACAAGTCAATTCCACTGTAACCGCAAGATCAAGTGCATAATCAGGTTTACATCACCTGCATCTGATTTTCCAAGAAACCTGCTTAGTCAGTTCCTGTCTTTCAGGGACAATGTCATATGGGGCAGGGTATGCTTTATAGTGTCAGAAAACAGAAATGTCCCAGAAAATGAAGCTCAAGTCGACCTAATTAATCCCAGTGTTTGTTCTGAATAGCTGTCTCAGAAATGCAAGGAAGCTATAGGTGAAGTGAAGAAGGCTGATTGGCTACCAGAGGGGTGGTTTTTTGTGGTTGTTTTTTTTTTTTGTTGCTTTTTTCTAGTGAGCCATCTGTCGCCGAGTTCACACTCTCCCCGCTTACAGAACAGCTGCCAATAGTCGCTTATAACCAAGAACACACACGTTCTGATGCAAGAGATATAAAACCTACACAGCACACACTCAACTTTCAGCAAAATCAGCTTGACAGCTTCATCTGTAAAAGCCACAGGAAACCTGAATGTTGGTCATCTAAAATCAGATGAGAACAGCTCATACTTTTAAAGTATATAAGTATAAGTTTATCCCTTTGAACTCTACATTTAGCTACCTTATCACAGCAAACCTACGTGCTTTTCACCAGGGGTTTAAGTGATGAACCAACACACCACAACCAACTTTTTCACACTTCAGCGCCAAAGAACAGTGTTCCCACAGCATGATGTGTTTAGTGTAGGATGCAGTACTAGTTTTTCTATGCACACATGGGGCTCAAAGTTCAACTATGGCTTGTTCTACCACCAGTTTACTGTATCCTCTACATGGCTTGAAGCAAATTTCATAGGGGATTTCTTATGGCTCTCCTTTCTTATGCCACCCTCCCATAAAGGCCAGATTATTGGAGTCAAAACTAACATCTTTCAGCTGTGTTTCTTGGTCTTCTTAATGCTAATTGGTTACTACTGTTCTCTAACACACCTCTGAGGCCTTCCCAGTTACAACTGGATGTACTGTATATCAAAATTGAATTACACACAGGTTCACTCTACTTACTAATGAGGTGACCTCTGAATGCAAATGGTTACATTGGATTTTATTGTAAAGGTATCAAGAGAAAAATGGGCTAAAAACAATAGCATAACACACTTTTTAGATTTCTATTTGCAAGAAACTTTGAAGACAATGGTTAATTTTCCTTCTACTTTACAATTATGCACTACTTTTATTTGTTCTATCACATGAAGTTCGTTGTTTTGAGGAAAAATGAGAAAGCGCAAGGGGCAATAATTTATTTCACAAATGCTGTATTTTAGAATGCAGGATATATATCTCCAGCATTCACAGGGAGAGAGCTGAGTACATGCTGAATAGGTTGCCAGTCCACAGTGTAGAAGAATTGGTAACATAAATGTACAATTTTGTTGAACTTCCTATTGAACTGAACATTTCCATCCTCATACACTTCTATATTCTGATTTTCCCAGCAATTTCTTAAGAACTTGGGGTGGACAACAATTTTATTTCAGTACCACAGGTGAGTAACAGATTTGAATGAGAACTCGTTAGTGTTTTTCTAATCTCTTCAGCCTAATTCTACCTGAGCTGCTTCTAATTTCTAACCATACACAAGAAATATAAAAAAAGAAAATAAGAAAATAACTGAATGACAGTCTGCAGTCCTCCAGTCATCCTGTTGTGGGAGAACAATGCAATTTACTTTAAAAATATGTTTTAATATTTGAGACAGTTAAGACATTTTTCCAAAACATAAAATGTTCTACAGTGTATTATATTGCTTTTGTAATGCTTGGAAAATGAATGCAGTCTTGCCTATATTTTCATGTAACACAAAGGTTTTACTTTGACTGCTCCCTGAACATACAGTTTAATAAGCCAATTTCACTGAGAAGACATGAAAGTCCTTGTTTTCCAAGGCAACCGTCATGAAGGTAGATACTGCTAATGGGCATTCGACTTTCAGTGTGCTAATCTACCTAAAAGATGGTTTCAAAGGGCCTATTTTAAAAGTTGAAAACAACGATGAAAGACTTAAGTAAAATGTAGAATATCCAGTCGTTTTTAGTTAAACATTGCTTATATTTAATATGCAGACTATTATCCCATTTTGTCATTCATTTTTATGGCGTAACATCAGGAATCCAACAAGCTGGTATTAAATGGTAATTTAGTCGGGCTATCTACTTAGGTAGCCAACCTAAAGTTTACTGTACTGTACTCACAAAAAAGCTATATTCAAATGAGACTGGTGGGAGGCCTTAAAGTGCAACTCAACCCCAAATCAACTTTTTTTGCTGATAAACTGTATAAATGAGTATCTAATAGTGCCGTCTACATGTCTGGCCATTATTTTTGGTATTTTAGCACATTTTAGTAAAAATATAAATTTTCTACCAAAAACCATCAGTGGAGCTCTGATCAATCACTCACCTATTTCCTTGCCCAGTCGAGAGCGCAGGATGGCGCCAGCAGACGTGACCACTGCACAGCTTTTGAAGCCACTCCTTTCCTGTTGTCTGTTCAGCTGCTCTAGCGGACGGGATGGCACAAATTCAGCCCAGCCAAGAGAAGAGAAGGGCTCCTCCAACCCATCCACTGTTTTCAGCTGAGCCTGGGCTTTCATTTGACACAGCAGCTCTTTGGCACTCTGGGAGCCTTTCCGATGTCCGTTGTAGGAAACGTGATGTTTGTTTGCACTCATGTAGTCTTTCATAGCGCGCTGCAGTCGGGGACTCAGCATGCCAGCGGATACGCGGCCCTTCCACAGCCTCTGCACCACAGAGGCAGATCTGGAGAAATAGTAGTCTTCCAAATCAGAAGACTCTCCACCAATTTTCCTGTCTTCTGCAGTCCTAATTTGGTTCCCAAGTTCTGGATCTTCATTCTCTGTGCCATCTTCGTCCTCACCACCGTGGTATTGAGCGGCACTGACATTGTTCAGGTACATTCTCTCGCGACTTTGGACTGCAGGGTCTGAATGAGAGCCTACATTCTCTGTCCCAAAGGAGGACCAGGCAGCCAGGCTCTGCGGATCCAGATAGTCTTGGCGACCCGTCTCGTGGCTACTGTAAGTCACGTAAGGGCTCTGGCTTACCTCCATGCTGGTCTCTGAAGTTAAGGAACTGGTGGAAGGTTCTGGTCCTGGTTTGTCTCTGAGATACGCTGTAGTTAATTGCAAAGCCTGTTCAGGTCTTAAACCAAAGATGGCCTGCTGCTGATTGGAGGCTTGTATGGAGGTCAGCCGCCTGGTGTCAGGATGCTGGGAGAGTAAAGAACCAGCAGAGGTCAGAGACTCATCCACTCGAGCGTCCAGGAAGTAGGAGAGCAGAGCCAGAAAGAACAGAACCCAGGCCAGCATGGCCAACAACAACAGCCTCCGCCACTGCTTCATGCTGGACTTCATTACCTCTCGCTCACATAGATGGCCGTCTAGCTGGCCTGCCAACAATAAATCCCCACAGCCAGGACTTAGCCCACAGGTCAGCTGGGGGGATGCTGTAAAACAAACCTCAAAGTTACTGATTCAAGTGGGAAAGAAAACATGTGGACATTTACAGAAAGGCTAAAACACTCACCCAAACTGATGCTTTTACTTCTTCCTGTCCATGTGTCTGTTATGTGTCAGATACAAACAGGACCCTAAGGAGAGGATTAGAAACAGGTTTTTTACAATGGGTGATTCCAGAAATGAATAAATAATTGAATTGTGCGCTGGAGTATTTGGCTCATTTTCACACAACTTAAAAAAAAGACTTGCAGCAGTTATAGACAGGAACTAATATGTGAGGTTTTACTCATGCCGGAATAACTAATCAAAACTACAGAGATGACTTGGAGACAGAATGTTGCCTCAAGCACAATTTGAAATTCAAGTTCCCCCCCCATCGTTGATTGAACATAGTTGTCTTTACATTGTACAACATGTACTGTACACAACTCTGTAAGAAAGTTATAAAAATACCTGATAACTAACATTACTACAGATGTGTAGACCTGCTTCACAAGCTTCAGTTTAAATTAAAAAGCGCTGCAATGGACTGGTGTCCTGTCCACGTATGTGCTGGGAATGGCCAAGTGGGACAATATGCCTTGTTATACCAAAGAAAGGACAGGAAAAAGACAAAAAGTCAAAGCAACTTGCCTGAACTGTTAACTCCCAAGATCCCAATCATGACTTAGCTAAACCCCAACAAATGAAATATAGGCATGGTTCCACTAACTGAACTTCAGTGTAATTTTACCGGATCTTCATCTGACGGAGATAACCTGCTGGCCCGCTCCTCTTACGCCTTGTTCACACCGCCTGCGGAAGGGCTGCTAAGGGGCACAAAACGGAAACCGCTTCCATTTGGCGCCCTTGTTAACCTATGGTGTAGTTCACACTAGACGTGAAGAACTGCGAACCTCCGCGGCTGGCTCGCGCCATGAAGCAATCGTTTCAGCGTCTGCTCTAATTTTTGCGTGAGCTGCGGGCGATCCGCCTCAATTATCGACCGTGTCTGATGTGAACAGGGGGGCAGCAGATAGCACGTGACTTTCATGAGCGCGCCGCTTTGCAGCGCTTCTGCAGCCGGTGTGAACCAGGCGTTAGACATGGTGTCTCCATACAAAATTGGCACTTTAAGGAATTTGACAAGACATCCGCCTATCATGACTGCATTGGCAGTGAGTAGTGTCACTTATCAGCGCAAAAGACACCCACAGCAGCAGTAGTAACAAAAGATCGACAATGGAAAAAACTGGGATGGTTGCCGCGTTTCTGTTTGCGATGTTGTTTTACACTGCTTTGCCAGCAACTCTTCTAATTTTACAAAGCCGGTCGTTTGGTGACTCAGCATGACTTAACCACAGCTCCTGCAGAATGACTCTACTGGGACATTTCCCAGTACATATCCCAAGACTGCTCCTCGGTTGGTGCATGAAATGGCCCAGAAAACACCCTGGCCTGGTATAGTGGAGACACACGCATACCATGAATATCCCGTAAAATTACCCTAAAGTTCCGATAGTGGAAACATGCCTTATATTGAGCCTCCAAGCTCAGCTTACTAGATTCCAAAGCCACGCCACTGACATCCAACCACAAGTTCCCAGACAACACAAGATAAACCCAGAGAATTCTGTTCCACGTCTGTACATCCTCAGTACCAAAGGAAGGTCCAGCCACCAAAACTCTTTTACATTTTTTATGATAGTGACCAGTTATTTATTTCCAAAGCGAAAAAGAGAAATAATTCCCCATGTTTATTGACAGTAATAAAGTATTTAACTCTTGCAGATTTCCTGGTTTTATTTCAGGAGCAGCACTTAATTTTACAAAATGCACTCTTCAAAAGATGATTTCATTTATCGAGGGTAAAAAAAGTTACCAACCTGGCCTTATGTTGGCGCGATAGGAATAAAAAGAGTTGATAAAAAATTTTATTAAAAAAAGTTTCCCTTTCTTTTTTATTATGGCCTATCAGGTAGCTTAATACTACAGTCATTACTTACTTCAAACCAATCACAAACGCAGAATCAGGCAGCTCCGTCACTGAGCCTTCGCTCCTCTCAAACCACAAAAAACAGCAAATGACTTTAACTCAACACACATCAGCACTAAACGTAACAATAATGAACAAAATAAAATACAGGAAATACTACGGCCAGCAAAGTTGCTCTTGCTGCTGTCACGTTTGCACAGAGAGGCACAACACACCCATGGTTTTTAAAATGTCCACCCGGTTCTCCACCACATCCTCAGAAGCGAAAACGCTTTCAAAAACACAAAAGGGGGTGGAAAGACCTGCTGGCTTCAGCACTCAGTTACTGGACTGGGCTCCAGTGTTTTGGGCACCGTCTACACTCAGCCATAGGTGAGTAGCTAGTTAGCTTTAGCAGCTTAACTGAATTAGGATCAGCTTTATTGTCCCGGTTTTTACACACAATCTAAACCAAATGTCTGAGCCATTATTATAATAAATATAATTCTTAATTAAAATGAGTTCATTAAAGAATAACATAAAATGACCAGGGATGCACTTAAAATACAGTGTATACATTTTTTGATAGTTATCAATAATTATCGATATCAATCAATATGGCTATTCCATTTATCTATATGCTCTTTTTCTTTATGGTCCAACCCTAATGGGTATGATGTAATGGGACATGTGATCCACAGACCTTCACTTTCTTTTGTTACATAATATATTTGCTCTGTCTGGCCAGTAGCTGTTTTGCCCATGGACCTCTTCAGTGCATCCAGTTTTGCCCAGTATGTTTCTAAATGTTGAATCATGAAGACTGACCTTAACTGAGGCATGTAACTTCTTCAGTGCTGTAGTTCTGGGGGTTTTTTTTATGACAGTTGGCAGAGCAGCCATTTCTTTGTCAGCACATTTAAGGTCATTGTCCAACTGAAGGGTGAGACCCTGCCCAAATCACAAGACTTTTCTGTCTCTATCAGGTTTTCTTCCTCAGTGACAACCTGATAACTCTATCCATGTCAAGAAATTGTTTTATTACCTAATCTTGATTTAAACGTCTCCTTAAATTTATTCTGGACTTGTCTGGTGTGTCCTTAGTCTTCATGATGACTTGATAAGTATTTTATAATTATATACTTTTTTTCTCCACTATTCTTATTTTTTCTACAGAAGTAAGTGCTATTTTGTATTGATTATCACATACATTCCCAATAAAATATTTAAAATTTGCAGTTGCCATGTGAAAAAGATGCTGTACATAACCTGAAATTGAACTAACTTATATATCTGCCACAATATCACACATTAAACAATGAATCACATAATTAATTTTCTCTCACTGAATTATCTGAGTCTGACCTATATTTTTATGCAAAACAAACCAGATGTGACCAAGTTTCTGCTCAATGTTTTTAATCAAATAAGTTATTTTAAAGCACAACTATACACAAACGTCTCACTTCTTTTTTCCTTGTTTCTTCTTTTGATGCTTTGCTATTATTAGTTGAACACAAGGTGGTCCAGTGCTTCAGTGAGATTGTTATTACCACAATGTCAAAACCAGAATTTGACTCTTTGACAATAATTACTTACTTACGCTTTCATTATCTGACTAGCTTACTTTTAACATCTTTGACAATACTCTTGTGTACAATGTGTTGGATGGAGTGTGTGAAACACACAACAACAAAGGTGAATAAATGAAGCATCAAATTGCCTGAGATCTGTGGTCTACAATCCCCTCAACCGCATGTAATTACGAGTTTTGGTCTCTTAATGCTTGAGCGTTTTTGTCAACAGGAAACAAGAGAGTTGTAGAGAGGAGCAGAGCTAGGCATGAGACTGTTAAGCCTCCTCCAGTCCTAATTACAGCTTCCTGTCTCTGTAGCTGTCGAATCCAGTGGAGTGCAGCAGAAGTGATCTCAGGTGGCCCTGTAGCCTGGGCTCTTTCCAGACTCTTTCCAGGGATCACGCAGAAGACCAAAGCTCGTCATGCTGACCCAGGCCCGGAGTGGCTAATCGGGAGGACCGGGACAATTCCTAGTGGGTTGGTCTGATGTTTGGGTCGCAAGGGCCGGTGTATTATGGCAAGCCGAGTCGTACAAGTGTACCAAAGGTGCAACTAGGCAAAAGTTAGTTACTGGTAAGAGTATTTCTGAACTAGTTTGGCAAAAGTTCAAACTAATAGGGGAAAATGTTTAACTAACTCCATGTAGTCGCATAATATTTGGCATACACAACAGTTGTTATCAAGGAAATTGAGTTTTTACCGAAACGGCTTGCCATACTGTCCTCCACTGGCAGCTCCTTTTTCTTTCATTTTTGCAGCGCACCTTAACGTAACACGTCAGAGCACTCAGTGAGCAGAAAAAGAGGAAATCTCAAACAGACGCTGCTAAATGGGGAAAATGGGCAACTTTTTCAATAAAACAAGCTCCTTGTGACAAATGAGGACGATGAAACGGGTAAGACACTAACTGCAGACCACCATTCGAGTTAATTAATTATCAAGTCATGAATTGTGTGACATTGTGGCAACTAGCTTAACATAACATTTTAATAATATGATGCGACACCACATAACTGGTGTAGTGGAGACACATCGTCTCCTTCGAGTTACTGCAAGGATTCGCCGACGCTGTACCAAAATTTGAAACAGAGCGTCGTGAAACCTGCGTTGAATGAGCTGCTCTTGACACTCAATATGATTTTGCATCTCCAATAACTGCACAAATATGCAGAGCAGGAATGTAGCACGTGGGACTTCAATGTTATCCTCCGTTTCCGGGTCTGTGTTCTGTGTGCAGCCCTAGCCATTGCTGTCCAATGGCAGCACCATTCGTCACACATGTGGATGTGTTTACAAAATATAGTCCACTTGCAAAAAGTACAGTGTGAACGAACGAAAATAAATTAAATCCGTTTTCTGTCCAGACCAAACAAGCGGACCAAAGGACTTTTCTGGTCTGAATACATCCTTAGTGTCAGAAGCAGAGTGAGGAGTCAGTAGTGATGATGGGATTTCCCTTGTCAGTATGGAAGGAACAGGTTTGTGAACAAGCAGGCATTAGTTCCTATATAACCACTTTCTATGCCCAAATGACAGAGTGACCAATGATATATTTTTTCTTTAAAAGTAAGACAATAAATACGCAAACCCCACATTTCAAAGAGAATTGAATGAAAGTAACATAAAATAAGCCTGCATGTTTTGCCATTTAAAATATCTGAATTGGTTAAGTCAAATGTTTTTTTCCATATCAAATGAACTAAAGCTTTACAGAATAGTTTTACTGTGACACAGGTGCAGCAGGTCAGTTTAAAGGAACTGGATGAAGTGTGAAAGGAAGAGCAGAGTCTGCTCAGGGATTGATTACAGAGGCAGCAGCTCAAAATATAACTTGTTGTAAAGAATAAATTAGATGTGAACGCATACTGAAATAAATCTACGTTGTGAAGCAGTTAACCGTTATTGGCACTGAATTGGAGATCTTACTCTGAATAACAAGGCTTTAAAGAAAGGTGTGCTGTTGTAGCTTTAACATGTAAAGTTATAATTACATGACTGTAATAAAAATAGGTTGTGATATAAAGTGGGCCGGTCTGAGGCATGAAACTCCAGGGCTGAAAATGAGTCCCACTCTGGCCCTGTGCTGACCCTAAACTCAAAGGGAGATAAGCACTGGGGAGCAACTGGGCTAGAGGGAGAGGTAACAATATAGAGGAGAGAAAATACTGGGTGGAAATTCATGTGAGCTCATGTCACTGCAGAAATGAATTTGACTGTGGCTAAATGGATACAACTGACACAGACAGATGAAAACAGATATTGAAATACACTGTATAAAGAGAACCTTTTTTCCATCACTGTCTGACAATACATCAAACTGACTTTTTCCTATTTTAGGTCAGTTAAGATTACCAAAATTGTTTATATTTGCTAAATTCAAGCATAATGAGCCAGGTTGTTTTAAAGATTTTCATAACCATCTTTAAATGCAGAAGCTTACATACATTTCCTTACTATTTGGTAGCACTGGGTGTACACTCTCTACACACTTTTTAGCACTTTGTAACTGATTGGGTGGTATGCTTAGGGTCATTTGCCATTTGGAAAAGCCATTTATTTACAAGCTTTAAATCTTACACCTTGAGATGTTTCTTTTGGTATTGCCACCTAATGTTTTTTTCCTCATATCATCTATTTTGTGAAGCTCACCAGTTCCTCTTGCAGCAAAACCTCAACACAACATGATGCAACCAACCCCCTAATGCACAGTTTACAATAGGCACATTTCTACTATTGGAACTTTGGGTAATTTCACCAGACCTTCACATATGCATGTGTGTTCACTACACCGGGAGATCTAATAAGATTGTGTGCGCAAATAATAACAGGCTCAAACAGCAGTATTCAAATGAGAACTTTGTGTCCACTACTGTGTGTGCCAGCCTTTCTGCTCCAGGCACTGCGCAACAGCCAGAGAGAGGAGGAATAAGCGCAGTGGATTCATGATTAGTCTTTGGCAAAATAAAGGGGAAAAAACTATATACCACCTTATGGCGATCAAGATGTGCATCTCTGTTACTGTGGTGAAACAACACACGTGTGTGGCACAGATGGAGAGGCGGAGGTGTAGGACAGAACTTCTCTGGTGAGCTCTACACAAAGAAACAACAAAACGGGAAGCATAGAAAAGCGACGTTGCCAGACATCAAACGGTGACTAAATGACTTGGCAGGAAATGATGAGAAACAAAAAGAGCCTTTTGGAATATAAATGAAATTGGATTTAAAAAATAGCATTGTGGTTTAAGGAAAAAGGATGGATGTTTACAAGGAAATACTATTGTGAGTTTGATGACAACTGTGATCCACAAACAGAGAAACAGCAATTACAGATGTGTTGATAAATTCATAAAGTAGAGTGAAAAGCTGACAAACCAAACCCTCCCAAGAGACAGACGCAATGAGCATGTCACAACCCAGCTGTGGTTGCCCTAAATGACTCATATTGCTTAGCCCCAGTAGTCCTTGGTGATGCAAGGAAATATATGTCACAATATGTATACAGTGCCTTGCAAAAGTAAGGCACTGTAACTTTTTCAAATTTTGTCAAGTAACAACTATAAACCTCATTGGATTTACAGGTCCTTCTCAAAAAAATAGCATATTGTGATAAAGTTCATTCTTTTCCATAATGTAATGATAAAAATTAAACTTTCATTTATTTTAGATTCATTGCACACCAACTGAAATATTTCAGGTCTTTTATTGTTTTAAAACTGATGATTTTGGCATAGAGCTCATGAAAACCCTAAATTCCTATCTCAAAAAATGAGCATATCATGAAAAGGTTCTCTAAACGAGCTATTAACCTAATCATCTGAATCAACTAATTAACTCTAAACACCTGCAAAAGATTCCTGAGGCTTTTAAAAACTCCCAGCCTGGTTCATTACTCAAAACCGCAATCATGGGTAAGACTGCCGACCTGACTGCTGCCCAGAAGGCCATCATTGACACCCTCAAGCAAGAGGGTAAGACACAGAAAGAAATTTCTGAACGAATAGGCTGTTCCCAGAGTGCTGTATCAAGGCACCTCAGTGGGAAGTCTGTGGGAACAACGAGAAGAGGTGACCGGACCCTGAGGAAGATTGTGGAGAAGGACCGATTCCAGACCTTGGGGGACCTGTGGAAGCAGTGAACTGAGTCTGGAGTAGAAACATCCAGAGCCACCGTGCTCAGGCGTGTGCAGGAAATGGGCTACAGGTGCCGCATTCCCCAGGTCAAGCCACTTTTGAACCAGAAACAGCGGCAGAAGCGCCTGACCTGGGCTACAGAGAAGCAGCACTGGACTGTTGCTCAGTGGTCCAAAGTACTTGCATGTCATTCGGAAATCAAGGTGCCAGAGTCTGGAGGAAGACTGGGGAGAAGGAAATGCCAAAATGCCTGAAGTCCAGTGTCAAGTACCCACAGTCAGTGATGGTCTGGGGTGCCATGTCAGCTGCTGGTGTTGGTCCACTGTGTTTTATGAAGGGCAGGGTCAATGCAGCTAGCTATCAGGAGATGAAGATTTCATTTTTCAGCACGACCTGGCACCTGCTCACAGTGCCAAAACCACTGGTAAATGGTTTACTGACCATGGTATTACTGTGCTCAATTGGCCTGCCAACTCTCCTGACCTGAACCCCATAGAGAATCTGTGGGATATTGTGAAGAGGAAGTTGAGAGACGCAAGACCCAACACTCTGGATGAGCTTAAGGCCGCTATCGAAGCATCCTGGGCCTCTATAACACCTCAGCAGTGCCACAGGCTGATTGCCTCCATGCCACGCCGCATTGAAGCAGTCATTTCTGCAAAAGGATTCCCGACCATAACTGAACATAATTATTTGAAGGTTGACTTTTTTTGTATTAAAAACCCTTTTCTTTTATTGGTCGGATGAAATATGCCAATTTTTTGAGATAGGAATTTTGGGTTTTCATGAGCTGTATGACAAAATCATCAGTTTTAAAACAATAAAAGACCTGAAATATTTCAGTTGGTGTGCAATGAATCTAAAATACATGAAAGTTTAATTTTTATCATTACATTATGGAAAAGAATGAACTTTATCACAATATGCTAATTTTTTGAGAAGGACCTGTATGCACACATTCACATACCAGCGACTTTTTTTGACAAAAAAATCCTTTAATGTCAAAGGGAAAACCAATTTCTACAAAATAGTGACGATTAAATACAAATATTTATCATAAAAGAAGTGATTGCATAAATATTAACCCCCTTTAAAGTGGCCGACCTAATTCAACAGCGGTCTAGCCAATTGGTGCTAATAGTCTCACAATGAGTGGAATAGAGATCATCTGAGTGCAGTGACTGTGTCTCAGTTGATTGTAGACACATGTGTCTGAAAGGTCCACTCAATGGTTAATTCGTATTCCTGGCTACCACCAGAAAATCAGAGAGTGGGTTGTTGAAAAGTATAAGTGAAGGGAAGGATACAAAAAAAGTCTCTAAGACACTGAGTATCTCCTGGAGTTCACCGATCATCAAAAATTGGAAGGAATATGGCACATGTGTAAATCTGCTTAGTTCAGGCCATCCTCACAAACTGCGTAACCAGCTATGTTTGGCAGACATTGAACGCTGCACATTACTACAAACACACCATCCCCACTGTGAGGCATGGCGGTGGCAGTATAATGCCTTTATAGGGGCTTGTGCAGTGTGCCACATCCATTTTAGGACATACAGCAAACATGTGGAGAAGGTCCTCTGGTCAGTTTAGACCAAAGACTTGACCTTTCGTCCAACATGCATCATCCCGAATACACCATTCCCATTATTAGACACGGTGGAGGGAGCATCATGCTATGGGAATGCTTTTTCTAAATAGTGACAGGAGAACTGTTTTAAGGTGAAGGGAAGATGGGTGATGTCAATTACAAGGCAATTCTGAAAGAAAACCTATGACTGGGGCAGAACATAATAGAACGGTTTAGATCAAAGCATATGTAGGTGTTAAAATGGCTCAAAGTCCAGGCCTAAATCCATCTGCAAATAGGAGGTCTCAGAAGGTCTCCATCCACTTTGACAGAGGTTGAGCTATTTTTGCAGAGAAGCATAGGCTAAAGTTTCAGCCTCTAGATGTACAAAACTGAGACATACCCAAAAACAGACTTCCAGTTGCAACTATAGCAAAAGGTGGTGCTAAATGATCACCAGAATAACAAATTTTTCTTAAAATTTGTATATGTAATTTTCACTACACTTCATAATTATGCACTACTTTGTGTTGGTCTATCAAATAATATTATGTTTGTAACAAGGCAAAAAGCTAAAAACTTCAAGGGCTGTATTTGGATGTTACTGCACATAGATTACTGCAGATGTCTCAAAGCTTTTTGTGTTTGGCTCAGTTTTCCTACACAATACATCAGTAAAATGATTTGC
This sequence comes from Valencia hispanica, assembly GCA_963556495.2. Lineage (NCBI taxonomy): Eukaryota > Metazoa > Chordata > Actinopteri > Cyprinodontiformes > Valenciidae > Valencia > Valencia hispanica. The sequence goes on along the minus strand of OY747707.1, from coordinate 33,812,848 downwards.
ATTAGCTCATGCAAATGTCAGCTGGAAAATACATTATTTCAGCCACCAGGGTGCCGTCAGGAGGATCGTACGGAGATCTGGGTCAGAGCAACACTTACAGATAGGCAGTTCCATGTGATAGGTGACAAAATTAACAAACGACATCAACCATTTTAATGAAATTTATGGCTAAAGTTAATTAATTAATTAATTAGTAGATTACTTAATTTCCCTTTGGGATCAATAAAGTATTTTTGAATTGAATTTGAAATAGATGTTTACTTTATTGTTCCCTAAAATTAGACAAATTGGGTATGAGACCTATTTCAGTATCTTTACACTCGCACATAGGGAAACTCTTGACATAATTCAGCCAATTTTTAATGTTCTTAGCTTTTTTAAGTGATTGAATTATTCAGGCATTGAAACAGTAGGCTTTGTTTAATGCAACATTCTTCATTTCATTCTTAAGTGAAAGTGATAAAGGCTATCTGTTCATTACAACAGTCTAATCTGATTTAGATATTTTTTTGCAAACATGAGCAACAAAGCTTTTAAAAATTTAGCACTCATCAGCTCTGTTTGTAAAAAAAAAAAAATAATTACAATAATAATAATAAGAATAATGGTAAGATTTTTCTCTCCAGCAAACCCGGCACAAATCCTGCATAAATCGCCAGTGGCATGACAGTGGTTGTGTGAACCATTCAGAAAATTATAGACTACAGGGTCAGGACTTCCATTTATCTCTATGGAAACTATTGCAATCTGATGTCTCTTCTTCAAACATTTCCTTTCCTAAAGCTCACTGCATCATTTCACTACTACTTAAATAAATTGGCAATCACCACATCCATTTATGTTTTATTGTTTGGCCATATTGCTGCCTGCTTGTAGTTTAGAGAGTATTGGCAAGGCAGCTGAATTTCAGACAGGTTTTTGGAAATCATCACTGCCCTTGCAAAGGATGAGTGTTTGGCTGTTATTGGGGTGCATCTA